>CM062805.1:886778321-887378321 GCA_031772625.1 Pinus tabuliformis | reverse complement strand
AAATCTTTTTGTGAATCGAAAACATAACCCCGTGGCAAATATTGAAGAAGTGTGGTGCAAAATTAGAATCCCACATGACTTTGTGATATATTTGAATAGGGTGGATTTTGAGCAGTCCACTTCCATCACATAAGAGGAAACTTGGAACCAAAACAAATAGCATCCATAACATAGGCGCTCATGAAAAATGGAGGGTAAACCCTCGAAGCAATACTCATTTTTATTCTATACTCTAAAATTGTTGTAGCTAAGTAATGAGATAGGATTTGAGCCTAATTCATTATTGTGGTGTTGACGGCTGCATCTATTAGGGGTAACCATTATGACGAGAATTTGGTGTTGTCTAGTTTACCAAACAATCTACATAACATAGCGGCAGCAAAACAGAAAGGGGAACTAAGAGAACCGATGGTGTACATACCGTTCTTATCTTTCTTGAGCCTTTCTTCATTGTTTGACCAATTCTTCATGCATTATGTTGGGTCTTCATTTTTCTTGACGAACTTCTCGACAAACTGCCTGTTGTAGATGGCTTGGGGCTCTGGTAGATGGTAAATGAGTCTCAGGTTGTCTGGAGTAAACGAACCTATGAATTTTTGGCTTGTCGTCTTGAATTCTCTGTCTGATATTTTCGTATTGTCTATGATCCACTTAACCATGTCGGTATAAGGAAGTATCTTTGGTCTTGCAGCAATGCGGTGCAAGAATGAGCATGCAAGTTCAGTCAAAGTAGCATCAGAAGAAACGTGTCCATCCACTGTAATTGTTGTTTCCAAAACTCTCAGTTGTTCTTCCTCTAATAGTTGATACATGGTCTCCCATGTGGACGTCCCTACATCTCGATTACAAGTAGTATCTTTGAACAGGGGGGTCATCTATGATTTCTCAGAAGCGGGTGCCTTTCCTTTCTTCACCATTTCTTCGGATGTCATGCTCTGTGTGTTCTTCCTGAAAGTTACAAGAGGAGAGCAGAATAGGATAAAAATGATAGTGAATGCAGAAATTAATCAATAAAAGGACAAAATAAAGGTGATGGAAGGTCTTAATTCTAAATCACGTTAGAAGATATCAACTTGCGTCAAATGGCCATTCACACCTGATCGTAATCATTTTTTTAATAAATGTCCACTAATGAACTGTTATCCTTAACTTAATGTCCATCACTTCACATCGAAAATCGGGAAGCACTCTCCTAGAACCATGAGCCCTTTGAGTTGCGATAAAAGTGATTTTGTGATTTGCTACGCAATATCGCAGATCGTTATATCGCAAAAACTCATTTACGTTAAAACTTATTGCCATGTGAGTTGATGCGAGGCGCTATCGCATTTCGCAATATTTGCTTATACTTTATTGAGTAGCGTTACATGGTTGAAAATGCGATGCGAGACGGTTATAGGAGTTTTATGATTTCTCATTTTGCGGATCGTGATTTCATGGGGTAAATTTTATAAGGAAGGTCCATCGTAATCGTTTTGCGATGCGAGAATCTGGTCTTTTGAAGTATTTTTTTAATATTTACGACTTTACGGGTATAAAGTTACTTTTAGGCTATTTTACCATGTGGCGCTTATTTATGAAACTCATAGTTTGTGAAGTTCTATACGCTAAAGTATGAAAAGGTAAATTTTCCATGATTTTGCAAGTTCTGTTTTGACATCTTATTTATTCTAAAATTAAAAAGGCAAGATTAGATGCTAGGATTGATTTTTTGGAAGGTTCCCCATTTATTAATGTTATTACTAATACTAGTAAATGGGGGGTTGTCGATAAGCACGATAGAAACCTAGTATTAAAATGGGATAAAGCCCATGAAGAGAAAGGTAAGCATACCAAGTTCCAACAAATGTGGCTTGGCCCATTTTAGATTGTGGAACAATTAGGCCCATCGACTTTTCTGCTACAAGATTTATCAGGTAAGAGAGAATCTCTACCTGTTAATGGACAGGTTCTAAAGAAATACTTTCCATAGAAGATGATCTCTTATGTTCACTGTATATTATTGCCTTTAGTTAAAAGTTTCCTTTACAAATAATAATACCAATTCAAAAGCATTTACTTTTGGTTTTATTGAGGATAGTCTCTTTTTTATTTTGACTTTTTGCTTGTATAAATAAAGATTTTTATGAAAGTAATCTTCATATATGAAGTGTATAGTTAAGTTTGATTGCTCTTAAATTGCCTGTCTTCCTCCTTAATTATCTGATTTTTTATGAAACTTAGCTTTAAGAGAGAAACTGCTCCTTTACATCAGTCTAGAAAAGTATCTATAACAAAGCAGAGTTCCTCTCCAGAAAGGCATCTTCAAAAAACTCTACACTTGTCGTCCAGAAGCTCTTAGGGAGCCAATGATCCTCCCCACTTAACCAAGTTTTCATTTTTAGAGTGTAATTCTAAAATATACTTAAAACTTAAAGGATAAGAGGTCTCATCAAGAGTCGGCTTACCATGATCATAAGATTATAACTGATTGACATTACCAATACTGCATATCAAAACAGGGTAATGGCTTAGGATTATATTAATCAAAAGACAAGGGGTCTCATCACGAGCCAGCTTGTTCAGTTAAGTTACAAATCAAGTGAATGGCATTGTCAATGTTGGTAACCAAACCAAGACATTGTCCTTTAAGAAATAAAAGATGAAGGGTTGAAGCAACAATGAATTACTTCAAAAAATAAAGAAAGCAATAAGTATACTTACGAGCTTATCTTTAAAATTGCATTCTGACTTAAGTGGGATACTGGATCATTGCTGGTTAAAAGGTAACCCTGTCGAGGCTATGAACACCTGCTGGCAGTAGAGGCTCTACCTATGACAACGGAGTAAACCAAAAAATTGATCTGGGGAGAGACTTATTGTTTTTATCCTTAAAAAACCAAGACTGATGTAGACAAAATTATTTTTTATAAGAAAAGAATAGTCCAAAGAACGATAGTTAAGCAGATAATTGTTTTCTTTATAAAAGAGCAGTGTAACTTACCTTGTATATTCCATGTAATTTGTTTTATTTTCAAAACTATCTTTATTTGTAAGTTTTAGAAATTTCAAAAAACTCTCAGAGATAACTGGTTATTCCAAGTGAATCGCCAATTGTTGTGGTATTCAACAACCCCCCATTTATTAATGATAGTAGTTAATATTACGTTAATAAATGGGGACCCTTTAATTTTTTTTCTTCCAAAAACAGAACTTAGCATTTAGGCATTTCGTTTATTTTTTGGAATAAAGGAAAGATAACAATCAAAACCTTTTTAGGGAACTACTAAATACTTACCTTTTCATATATAGCATGTCTAAAACCCACCAAAGGACTCTATGGTCAATTTTATCATAAAAACCGACGCAAACAGAAGACCTTAGGCTTTTTCAGGCTTAAGTCTCGCATCACATATCACCACTTGTAAAGGACCTGCTTTTAACACGATATTGCGAAATATGCGAGATGCGAAACTGCGATGGCATTGTGACCTTTATCGCATCACATTTCGGGCATTCAAACAAACCCCTTGTACTTACCACTAGCTGATATTGTGAAATGCGATTAGCACCCGGACCCACACCTTAAAATATTATGAGTAAATGTTTTGAGTCCGTCAGGTCTTTTACATAGGATAAACCTAGCAATTAGCTATGTTTTGAAACAACTAATAAATGGCTTGCATCTCGCAGAAACACAATGGGAGATAAGAAAGGTAATAGGGACATATTGCAATATTGTGATCTGCAATATTGCTTTGCAAATCGCACAATTGCTATTATCATAGTACAATGGCTCGCCACCCTAGAAGCTTTCGTCCCGTTTTACGATACAAACATTTATGAGCATTAAAGCTAAGGGATAACGAATCATTAGTGGGCATTTAGTGGGAAATAACTGCATTTATGTGTGAAAATCCATTTAGCTTGATATGATATCTTCTTACGTGCGTTCAAATAAAACTCTTTTTACCACCTTTACAAGCTATCTGCATTATTTCATTTTTACGTTCATCTTTGTGTATCTGATAGCTGTTGTTCTCCATTTTCAGGAAAAACCCACAAAGCAAAGCGTTCAGAACAATGGTGAAGAAAGGCAAGGTTGTTGCCTCTGAGAAGACAAAGCTGACTCCCCTATTCACGGATACCACATGCAGTAGAGAGGGAGGAACCTCTATATGGGAAGCTTTGTATAACATACTGAAGGAAGAACAACCAAGGATTATGGAAACAAAATTTACAGTTGACGAGCGTGATTCCTCATACACTTACATGCTGGATATGGCATGTTCGTTTTTGCATCGCATAGCCGCTCGGCCGAAGATAATCCCTTATATTGATATGGTAAAATGGGTCATCGATGAAGCCGACATCTCAGACAGAGAATTCAAGACAAGGAGCCAAGAGGTTATGGGGTCTTTTACCCCAGACAACCTACGATTTATGTACCACCTACCAGAACCCCAAGTCATCTACAACAGGAAATTCGTAGAGAAGTTTGCTAAAGAGAATGACGACCCAACGGACTGCACCCGCGCCTGGTCGAATAATGAAGAGAAAATCAAGAAAGACAAAAATGGTATGTACACTACTTCGTCTGTTTGTCCCCCTTATAGTTTTGTAGCGGCTATGTTATGTAGACTGTTTGGCAGACCTGATAGTACTAAGTTCTCCCCATAGTGGTTGTCGTTAATAGATGTAGTTGTTAACGCAACTGTAATGAATTGGGCACAAATTTTGTCAGACAATTTAGCAAAAACAATTATTGAGTATAGAAGGAAAAGAAGTGTTGCATCGAGGGTTTACCCTCCATTTTTTATGAGCGCCTATGTCATGGATGCTATTTGTTTTAGTTCAAAATTCCCTATCATGGGGTGGAAATGGACTGTCCAAAATCCACTCCCTATTCACATATACCACAAGGACATGTGGGAATCCAGTTTTGAACCACATTTTTTCAAGATTTGCCATGGAGTTATGCTCCCTATTCACAAGCGCTTTATAATCGAGATGCCCCTAGGTTTTCCCAAGAAGCTGAAGTTGACATCCTCCCGGTGGCCAGATGGTTCGGGGAGGAAACATTTACATATATCAGAGTTTTTGGTAGCATCACCTCCCCCCATGTCCTCCCATACTATGTTCTATATAAATTAATGGCTAGAGAGATAGCCTATCAAATAGCTAGTGAGGGAGGAATGAGCAAGACACTGAAAGAATAAAAAAAGGCCATTTGGCCTACATTCCCTGTACAATGCGGAGCATTTGCATTACACGACCTAGGGCATGCGTTCAAAGAAGCAGAGAACATGTTATCTCTGCAATTACCTAAATTCCCTGGACGACAATATGATCCGTTCGGCACTGTCAAGGATTTCACCACTCTAGTGAAAATAAAAGTATTCAGTAATGAGGAGGATGTTTTTGATGACATATTTTTGCATAAGAACACCTTCACAAAGGTGAAGCATATGGCACAACTACTTTTTGACCGTGAAGACCTGGAAATTTTTTACAGTTACAGAGAAAGAAGGCTAGCAACGATTCCATTGGACCAATTATTGATTGAACCAATAAGGGATCCTACTCCTAATGTGACTATAGAAGGTGACTCCAAAGAAAATTCCAAGTCCGATTCTGGAGCAAATTCTCTAGAGAAATCTATCAGGGAATCGCAACAGTCATTGCAAAATGGGAAAAGCAGAAGCATGGAGTCAGTGAGGGATATAGCCCAATCCACACAGAAGATAACTGAAGAAGCTCCAGCTAGCAAGCAGGTTGAAATCCCTGCTACCTCCGCACAACCAATAAAACCCATGGTAATTGACTTAGAGGAAGAGTGAGACAATTTTAATAAAAGTCTCATTGTAGAGGAATAGGTGCCAAAATTGTAAACTCCACAACAGAAAACAGCCCTGGAAATTACAGTGGAAGAAACTGCAAATACTAAAGAGATAGAGCACATCCCTGTTACCCCTACTTTCGAAATAATTTTGAGAACTAAAGAAATACCCCCTCTGGATGTATTTTATAGCCCACAACATAAAGCCCTGGTGAAAAGACAAAGAAAGAAAAGGAAATTGGACTCTATAGCTACTACTACCCTTGAAAATGAACCAATGGATGTTCTGTGGAAGGACTCGCTTGTTGATCCATCTGCCAACCTCACTAGACTCTCGCAGTTTGCAGGTGCTTATGCTACAGTGACCATAGACAAAGCAACAGAAATCCAAATGTTGCTTAGAGAAAAAGAGAATAAAATAACGTCGCTTGAGCAACAATTACAGCAAGTCAAATCCAACCAGCAAGCAGAGATACAGTTGGCTAAGCTTCAACAAGTATTTGAACAGATGCAAATAGAACATTGAACCAGCTTAGTCGAGAAGGAAGCACAGGTGCAGACAATAACTGATCTACATAAAGATGATCCAAAAATTGATCAGTTTGTTACCGAAGCACTTGGTCTTAACTCCCAGCTAATGCATCAGAAAGAATTGTTGTGCCAGAAGATTTCACATTGGAAATCCTATTGCGAAACAAGCGATAAACTAACAAGTCAAGTCATAGAAATGCGACTTGAATATGATGAGATCTTTAGAAAAGTCTCTGATTTCATCGCCTGGCAAAATACAGAGGATGGGAGAAAAGCCAACCTACCCAAGCTAGAAGAATCACATAAAGAAATTTTATTTGCGAGCTGGGATTCTCAGCTTAAAGAAGCAGAAAAGGCAACAACGGATGCAGTGGTAGCAGCAAACTATGTCATAGAAAATATCAACGAGAATTTGCACGATGCCAATCTTATGGCAGAATACATTCCAGGTTTCCTTCCTAATGCGAAACAGCTCAACCAACAATGGAAACAGGCAGCAAAAGAAAAGGTAGAAGTGATAAGGCAAACAACCAAGTTAGACTGGGAGGCATATTGGCAACATTTGGTCAAACCTCACAGCCAATGGATGACCTTGCGATGCCTAACCACTTCCACCGAGAAAATGGCGCCAGCACTGATTGATGTCGTATTCGCTGAACAGTTGAAAGCTGAAGTCCGCCAACCAACACAGTTGAAGCCCATAATAGATTTTTGCGATCTGAAGGATCAAATGCAAGATAGTTAGTCACCTTGTTTATTTCCATTTTGATTTTATTTTTGCACAAACTGAGGCAAGTCATTTAAACCTTCTCAACTATTTTTGTGATAATCTATTTTTAGTTTTATAGTATTTAAACCCCTTTCATGCATTTAGAGAGGGGTCAAGAATTTTATCAGAAACTCTCTTCAAAACATGCACTTTTGTCCCTTTGGGGAAGTTCTGGTGAAATATATGGAACATTATTTATATTTATTTGATTTAGCATCTTCTATTGAAATTGCACTTTTGTACTCTTAGAAGATGTTGAATGGATTGAAGATAGATCAATATTGTTGAAACACATGAGTAGGAAGTATTATAAATGGTACTTATCTCGTAATCATTTTTACTTATGTATTAAGTAATCATTTGTTTTTCGAATTGTTTATGTACGAAAGTTTGAATTTCGATTATCGTTATTGCACTTCTGTATGATGATGATCTTTATTTTATGTTGAATATATGAATAACTATTTATGCGATATATCTTTCACAATTGTTTTAGTGAAGTTTTTATACGAAACGATTATTGTTAAAACGGATTCATTTCTAATCGCAATTGAATGATCTTTATTACCAATTGTTTTCAGAAATTATTGTAGATCGCATACATCAAGTTAATCCTGGGTATATTTTTAATTAGATAGTTCTTAAATTATAATAAAATGCATTGTGATTGATTAGTTTAGATTAGATTACTTTTAGCTTAGACATTACTTTAAAACATCATACATCACCCCATTACCACAAGCATTAATAGATTGGGAAACTAGTCCCATTATCCCCAGTCGGAGCCATTACTCCATACGGAAAAGTAGCTGCCAACCAAGGTCCGGACCGGGTGGTTTTCCCCCATGTTGAGGCAATGATTTCAAGGCTTCAACAGGTGGGTAGATCTCCAACTCTCTAGAAGCATCTTATTTTATTATTTAATTATTATTCTAGAATCTCCTCCATTGACTTTATCTTAAGTGACCCTTTTATTTTATTTTATTTCACTTAAGTCACTTTTGGCCCATTTCCTTTAATTAATTATTTTTCCATAATTAAATAACTAATTAAAGTCATTTTTAACTAAGGATAAAGGTAAATTGTCCACCATACTCTCTTCGGCCATTGGAAGTCACTTATCAACATCCCATCCTATAGATCTTCTCGTTCCAGTTCCAACAAGATAGTACACTAAGGTGTTTAATCAATTAATCTCCATGGAATGCCACCTCAAGCATAATTAATTAAGTTATGCCACTAATAACTCTGTTTTACGAGAATTATCAGAAAGTCACATAACCAAAAACAAGATGTGTGGAACTACTCGTGATGATGAATATGCCAAGCGAATTACATCGAACCCCATGAAAACTCGTCAAAACTCCATCAGAACCCTTGATGACATAAACCTGCTCCACTGACCTGGCCATCCCTTACCCTGGAAATCCACCCTGGTTGTATTATGGAGAAAAATAAAATGGCAACATTATAGTCCTCCCTCCCCAAGATTGCTTTCCCTCAAGCAATTCTATGGACCAATTTGGTGGCCCAACGCAACTGAGACCCAATGCCCGGATCCGATACAAATCATTGAGTGATGCCTTGCTCCTGTGTCAACCCACAATGAACGGACCCCTCAATGCCCGAATCCCAGAGTAATCTTTGACAGACCCTGTCATTAACAAATCCTCTTGGATTCCAATGCCACCAAGAACAAGTATCAAGGCTCCAAGGCTCCTATTGTGCTAAAACTTCAACCATGAATGCTGCTCCATCCACTATGTACAAACTCATCACCTCTTTCCAATCCAACCCTTGGCATAAACCAAGGTTAATCTCATCATACTGATGCTGAGCTGAAATACTGATGAGTGACTAGCCTACATCCTGCTGCCAACTGAAGCATGTAATATCCCTCACCTCTAAGGACTCCTACAATACACTCTCCTAATTAAAAATGATACTCCATCAATAGGGTACCCGTTCATGATCTCTCACCAATCTAATGCATGGACACCTATGCAAGGAACAAGTCTACCGGGCTGATATGGGTCCCTGTTCAACTGATGATGCTTTATTTGGTCAATCAACAATATCCATCGAGAAAGCCCTGCCTCTCTCCCTGTAATGGGTAAAAGTGGCCAAACTATGTTGCAAGCCCTATCTATGTACTCCTGGAGAGAGATACTCTCTTAATGTCCTACAACTCTCCCAGCTGCCTGTGCATCTACATGCACCTCATCGATGGGTCGGCCCAAAGATGGATGCACCACCATCTTCAACAGCTCCTGCCGCCTACTAGCCTCCTGTAAAACTACCCCGTCAATCTCTAGCTCCTCCTGAGGACAAGTGTCTGCAAATACTGCCTCCCTGGAGGCTCCATGCACATTTGTCTGCTCCACTCCAATTGCTGGCCCCAAGGGTGTCTGCTCATCCTCTACCATGGGCTCAACATGAGCCACTAGCTGACTATCCAAAAATGGCCCATCTCACACATTGTGTGTATCAATTGTCTCATGCTACTCTATGTGCTCTCTATGTTGAATCATCAGTCGCTCATATGCTCCCAGATGTCCTTCCCTCATGGGAAAAATTGACTGCTCATCATACTCCTCTACCAAACATGGATACATATCTGGGCTACTATCAACTCGGCATGAATGCTCGTGCTCCTCAAAGGTATCATCATATGAACCCATGGAATCATCCAAAGAAGAGTCCTCACCCCGAAAGTCTGAATGAATCTCCTTTTGCTCTACCTCTGTCATCTCTTCAATACCACTCAAGCATGAGTGGTTAGGTCCCCAAGGTCCCTTGCAGATAAAGCAAAATCCCTTCCTCCTCATCTCATTCTTGCTACATGATCCCCGAAACTTGAGTTGCTCCTCCCTGGTCAACTGTCTCCTGAGCAACCCATTGTTCTGCTCAACTAACCTCTTGGCTAGTTCATAAGCAGCATGTGAGACCAACTGTTATCTCCTCCAAATGGACAACAATCGAGACCGCAACTCCCAACAAATGGCATCACGACCTCTCATACATGATGATAAGATGGATTGCATGTGTGTAATGACTATGTCAAGATGATGTTTCCTAATGTTGAAGAAGCATTAGAACATATGCAAGATCAAACCATCACTATCTAGATCAAACATGATTTCATAAGTCCTAGTCATGACCATAACTCCTAAAATCTCAAGCTTCTTCCCAAAGGTAGAGGTTGCATTGTTGTCCAAGTCTCGGAAAGTTTTTATCATCAATCTCAAAACTCTCCTCATAACATCATCACTGTAGGGATATATAGGGGCAGTTAGTCTCATGATGTTACTGAGGTAAGATGCAACTGGAAGTCTAAGCCCTTCACAAGGTTCCGCCAAGAACTTGTGTTGTATGAGAGCGAGCATAGCTGGTTTTAGCACCCAAATTAGTTTTTTCCCTTTTAACTGGTTCACTTCAGAAAGGAGTGCATCCAGTTTGAAAAGGACCTTCCATGTGACCCTCATGTGTTTCAAATCTATTCCAAGTGCAAGGACTTTGTGTCCAAGATTCGACTCCTGCAAATTTCTTGGCTGCTCATGGGTAAGAATGACATGGATCTCTTTTGAGAAAGGTTTGTTGGCCAATTTTGTTTTCTGATCTATATTGCAGTTTATGGAGGGACTGTTGTGTTGGTGCACGAGATGTTTTAAAAACTCCATTATTCAGCAACAGAGATATAGCGCTTTAATAGCCAGCTCAAGTACATGTTAACAAACGACTTCCCAACAAGAAATCTGTCCCCTTTATAATGGTGACAGTGAACGCAAACCAAAAAGAGGGAGTTTAATTGGCCACTGTTTATAGATGATGATCAACCCATAAATTGTCCGGTTTCGGTTGTAGGATGATGGTCTACTAAAGTGACAATTTTCACACATAACAGAGAATATAAATGTATATGCGCTCAACTACAAAAGACTCAGCCAACTGGAAATTTACCAAATGGACTGAGATTAATTTGACTAATCTAGAAGTGTTTTTAGACCAACTCTGTTCTCTGCTTAAGCTGCTACAGACATACAACGGTACTGCCTCAAAGGGGAGATTCAGATCTGGGGTATACGCACAAGAATGATTCCTTAACACTGTAAAAAATTCCGAACTGGGAAATACCCAAATTTATCACTGGTTTTTTTAGTGTACTATGCTTTCTCTATGTGGGTTTTGTCAAACATTTCATGTATAGACTGTTGTAGATGCAGTTTGTTTCACTGCCTCAATTTAAATACACAATGGTGGAAAAAAAAAAAACCAAACTTCATACTAGTCATCGTATAGTTTATTGAATGTAGAGATAAGAAGAGACATTGACATGCATATCAATCAATAACAAAGGGGATATGAGTGTGCATAGAACCTGGTTCATCTAGCAACCCATAATTTCAGGAATTAAATTATCTGTATGCTCAACCAATATTAAAATCCTCCAAGCTCGGTTAGCCACAAGAGCTACGCTGGAAACACTGTATACATGAACATAAAATAAACTTGCCACCAGAGTATATGCGTGCCTTTTTATCGAGATGAATGTGCCCAGATTTGAAGTTGGAACCCAACCCTTCAAGGAATATCTATCAACGGGATCAAGGTATCATTGTAGCTTGATATCTGGCCCACTGAAAAGCTGAATTTCAACCTCCTTTTACTACAGAGAAAACTCAACCAGCAAGGAACTAGGGAAACTCGTCCATAATATCAGCAAATGCACTCAGCCAGAGACACCAGAAACATGTGGTTTTCTCTCAACTCTGTGTTAGCTCCATTAATTTTGCACAAGTTGCTGCCTACAATTATGGAGTTGCAGTCTTTCCTTAACTTATGGAAACCAACTGCAGTAGTTTCCTTAAGTTAAGAAAAGGCAACTGCAATTACTAAATTTATTATTAGGAGCTACTATAGTGGTCCATCACTTTGATTCGAGTTCTCTGCCTTGATTTGTGGGACATCTAACACATAGCTTTTAGAAGCTTGATGGAAGCTTAGCTATATGTTCATCTGTTTGGTCCCCAAGCTCATCTCTCAAACCCCTTCAGTTTTACACCATCTAGCTGAGATAGCAGAGTTTGGAAGTGCCTTCAGAATTATTGTGTTCTTTTTCTTTTGCTTGGATTGAAGCTGGAGTGCTGAAGAAGAAGCAAGCAAGTGCACTGTGGCCTTCATCAAAACATCACCAATGGCTGGAGGTAACTCGTATCCCTGGATATTAAGATTTAATGATTCTTTGAATTTATTCCGCATGCAGAATCGTTGTTGAAACTGTAGATTTTCTAACATTCTGCACTCATAACATTGTAATGATACACATCCTAGTCAATAGGTAATATCAGCCTCCTGTAGAGAGAGATAATGCGCTCAATTAGCAAACGATGAGATTATAATGCCATTGGAGCAAGCTTTAGCAAAGGATTTGAATTGAAATACTCTTCAACCACTCGGACCTCTTCAGACGAGATGCTACCGGCACAAATAATGTGTCTTCTAAGAGGAACTTCGAACATGGATAACCTGTGACTCCACTCCAAGAAACCAAGAGAAACAAACTACTACAGTAGTGAAGTGACAAATCTACTAAACACGGCATTGCGGCCTAATAAGTCGTTGACCAAGAAAACGACCCTGCAAGGTGATACCACAATTTGGTCCACCGTTGTTATAAATAATACAATCTACAAGCAATTTGACTGCTTTCCTTGTGAATATCTCGGAACTCTGAGAAACTTAGGGAAGAATGGCCCATATCCCATGATCTGTTTGAGGAAGAGTTTCAGCCACTGTAATGTCCCCAGAAATGCGATATTCTTTGACAATTGTACAGAAACTTTCCACCGTCTACTATGATCTGTTGATAATCCTCAGCCAAATAACATGTTCCCCATAGTGAGCAAATGCCCAGAAGAAAAAAAAGTAGTGCTCTTAGGAAGTAGATTCAATCACACACACACAAAGATTATGGTGGTCCAGATGTAAGCTCGTCCAGAGATACTAAAAGGGAGTTTCATTCCCATTATTCACAAGAGAACCCGTGAAACAGTCCAGGGAAATTCTTTCTCTGGTCAAATGAATTTTGCCCCTCTTCTACGCTTAATTCTCTGCCACAAAACTCATGGCATAGCTCAGCAAAGACAACTTGCAATGAAATCTGGCCCCTTTATAATATTCAACAACACGAATTGATGTGGGTGAGCCTGTGAAGATAACCCACGATCTGGCCGTGATATTTAACTCATACCATGGAGAATTCGATTATGTACAACTTCGATTTCCTTTGAGAATATGGACTTCTCTCATAAAGTCTGTGTGCCTGAAAGTCTACATGCGTGCCTGTGTTGATTAAATTAGAAGCCTTTAGATGTTCAAGCTCTTCAATGTATCGCTTTAATATGCAACGATAAAGCAGTGGATTCACTCTATCCATGAATCGGGCCTAAGTGACTCGCTCCACAAGACTTCAATAATTCGTAAAAAAATTGGCCCATTCAATAAACCAAATCCCAAATCATACGTGGCACTCGTTAAAATTTTGTATGGGCCCTTTTAGAATAATATTTCACTTTAATATACCACGTCCCAGGCTAATACTCAACAAAACATTTGGCTCAATAAAACAATTTGTGCCTTTTAAACACTTATTTTTATTCTCGGCCTCTATGAAAAACTGGGCCTCAAATAAAATTCCACTTGGCGCTTTTTATTTAAAGCTATTTTGTCGAACACGGGAAGGAAAATAATAAACCCTCAAACAACAACAATAGTGGCAACTGAAACCCTTGAACTAGACTTTTCAAAATAACCCACTGCTCCAAGATCAAGCTTTGATACCATTGTAATGTCTCAAATGGAGAAAATTTGAACAAATCTTTCAAATCAAATTATCAAGCACTTAACAGGAAATTGCCATGAAAAACCCAAATATTAGAAATTTGACTAAAGCCATAAACCCACAAATTATATAAAAATCTCATTAAAAATCACAACATAAGGAATAGTGAGAAATGCAACAACCAAAATCTAGCTTTATTATATATAGATATATGCCAATACGATAACTAGGAATGACCCTTCGGTCTCCAAACTGAAACATAAAAACGATCACTACCCCTGTGGATTCTGAATGAATCCACCAAGGGGACTTGTGTGTGCTCGCACAATCTCTCTAAATCACCCGAGGTTTTTTGTCCTAAGGCTATCAATGGAGTAGAGAACCATGTTCTCAACCTCTCATACAAGAAACAATACTCAATCCAAGATGTCTCAATTGATCTTCTTCTCCTCTTTTTATAGATCTCATGGGTAGATCTCCAACCCTCTAGAAGCATCTTATTTTATTGTTTTATTATTATTCTAAAAGCTCCTCCATTGACTTTATCTTAAGTGACCATTTTATTTTATTTTATTTCACTTGAGTCACTTTTGGCCCATTTCCTCCAATTAATTATTTTTCCTTAATTAAATGACTAATTAAAGTCATTTTTAACTAAGGATAATATAAATCGTCCACCATACTCTCTTCGGCCACTAGAAGTCACTTCTCAGCATCCCATCCTATAGATCTCCTCACTTCGGTTCCAACGAGTTATTACACTGAGGTGTTCCATCAATTAATCTCCCCGGAATACCACCTCAAGCATAATTAATTAAGTTATGCCACTAATAACCCTGTTTTTCGGGAATTATCAGAAAGTCACGGACCAAAAACAAGATGTGTGGAACTGCTCATGATGATGAATATGCCAAGCGAATGCCATCAGACCCCATGAAAACTCCTCAAAACTCCATCGAAACCCCTGACTACATAAACTTGCTCCACTGACCTGGCTATCCCTTTGCCCTAGAAATCCACCCTGGTTGTACTATGGAGGAAAATAAAATGGGGACATTACAAATGAGCTTTCAGTTACATTTGTAGACAATGTAGAAATATTCATGTCTCCAAAATTTAATCATGAAGATCCAGAGGAAGCTAACAGGATGGTCGCCAAGAAAAGGATAGAGTAGTCAGGAAATCTATCAATGGATGACAACATCTAACTTGCAACATATTAAAGATACCCACAACCAGAAAGAGTTAACATTCACTTCAAACTCAATGAAGCATATTTGACCTTATACATTGTATAATGGGCCAATGATACTACAATGACTAATGCAGAGCATCTTAGGAAGCAAAAATTTCTTATATGACTAAACATTGACAAGTAGATGGAACAATTGAAAGGACAAAATTAATCATATTCTACAAGAGGAGTACACATTTTGAAGTTTACATTAATGAATCCAACACTTAGCTTTGGATGACAGTTTGGAAGCAAGTCTTGAAAATATTCTCCGAGAAGAATTTCATAATAAGACAATTGCCTCGCCTGGAAAGGTTACTCTTGATTCTTAAAAGACATGAAAAGGGAGTTTCATGATTAAAGAAGACCTCATATTTTGGAATCAAATTCTAGAAGAGCTCATGAGTTAGAAATATTATCTTCAAAGGTAGTTGAAAGTAGAATCTAACATATCTTGTATGAATACACTACTACTTAAGGATAGACAAAAACTAAGAGAAGCTTGTGACCAAGATAGGAGAACAAATTATAGACATATGACAACACCATTTAGCATTAAGTTGGAGAGTTCTGATATTGATGATCCATCATTGCACCAATAGTTGATTGGTCCCCTTATATATTTGATTCAAGGACACGTCGATTGGGTTGGAAATGTTGATGATGAGTAGAGACACTATTGATGATTGGTTTTACTTGGGATTTGGCATGGTTTCTTGGTAAAACATGAAGCAAGACCCTATTGCACTACGAAGGAAGAAGATATGGAAGTTTGTACAATTAGTTATGAAGCATTCTCGCTCTAGAAATATTTGATAGAATATTTGATGAACATGTTGGATATAACCTTGATGCCTTGTATTAATCAAAGTTGTATGAAGATTGTTAGAGAACCCGGAATGCCGAAGTACATTATGATTCATGACATGATGTAGGATGGAGCTTTGAAGCTACAAAATATCTCTAATAACAAACAAGTAGTTGATGTTTAGACAAAGTCCCTTTCTAAGGGAAAGCATGAGCATTTTTTAGACAAGCTTGGGCTTGTGGATATGTCCTCCCAGTTTAAGAGGGAACGAGGATGGACACCTTGTTCTCCATGTGTCATGTATTATGGCTAGGACTAATAGTCGCAAGTCTAGTACATGAACACAAATAGGGAGAATGGTGGATTGGATAAGCATCATGGAACGACATTCTTGAGACACGCAATGTGACCAAGACTAACACTCATAAGTCAAGTACACTGATCTGGTATAAGAATGGTCCGAGGGCAACGATGTTTCCTTGTGTCAAGTATTATGATAATGGGTTAGGAAATGGTCTCGTGAGGACATACTTTGGTGAAACTAGGTAGAGTATGTGCTTCGGAGAGGCGGTGGTGTCCTATTGAATGACTCTCAACATTATGCTTTGATCTAGTGGAGAGATAGAGCTTACTTGTCAAGGCATTGGTATTTTGACAATGTTGGTTATGATGATGTTATCATCGACTATGTTTATGAATTTGGATTCTTTTTTATATGAATATTTCAACTTGAGATTATCTTGTTGAGTCATTATGAATGCCTCCCTAGTTAAGGAGTGTTGAAGTTGTAGTAGAGATGGTCTTCATAATATAAATTTATCATTCATGTATTTATTATATTTTTGTCAAAGCATGTTCTTCATGCTAAGAGGGTCAAAAAGAATTTATTATGAGTTAAAAGAAAAATGTATTTGAGTCATGTCCCATTTGGACATTTGTAGGATAAACAAATTTGAATTTTATGTTGAGTCATTAGTCCACAAGATGACCAAATCAACCCTCCTTGGACAAATTGCCTTAGTCCTCCAAGAGACAACGATTTGGCCCTCCTATATATATATATATATATATACACACACACACACACACATATACACACATATACTTGAAGCATATCTGAATCCAACGAAGAAGAAGAGAAAATCGAGTTAAAGGAGAGAGAAGACAAAGTCAAAACAATAAGAATATTCCCACATTTGATTGAATCTTTGAATACTATAGTTCGTACGTGTGAGTGGTTTGTTTTATGTGGAAAAAGTCGAAAATTTTGAGGTAACCACACGTTGAATTTTGACCCCTTATTGCAGGTCCAAATTTCAAAACTTTGACATGATTTGGAGCAGTTTGACCAACATTGACTTTGACTTTAGATGTGACTTGGAGAATGATTTGACTTGGTATCTTAGAGGTAGTTTTGTCTTGGTATTGGTCTTGGATATCTCTCATTTTGATATGATTCTATAAGAGAAGGGTTGTTGGGTTTTCCCTTGTGGGTTTTTCCCTAACTAACAACCTAATTTTTGGTGTCTCCTGTCCCTTTGTGACCTCTATATTTTATTGGAAGATTGATATTTGTATAATTGCTTGATGAAGAAGACATAAGAAGTAATAAGAAGACATCTAACATTTGGGCCACACTTGGGCCAGAAACATTGAAGAAAATGGAGCATGAGGTAATTAACATAAGATGATAATTGAAGATAGCACAAGGCATGCATAATGTTGTGCATATCAGAACATAACATATAAGGAATTTCTGGTGGTAGAGCACGTATATCTCTGAATTCAGTTAAAGAGAATTTCATTGAGAGTAGGATCATGTGCCAAGTAAGAACCAAGATAGTGTGGACCCTTTCAAACCTTAAGAGAGTGGGCCCAGTAACATATAGACTTGGCTTGCCTCCCACAGTGAAGGCATATGATTTGATTCATATCTCACTCCTTAAAAGACACATAGATGATGTTAATAATATTATTGATTGGACTTTGATACAAGTGGAACCCAAGGAGAATTCTAGCTAGAACCAAAGTTTATACATGACAAGAGGAGGACACACTTTGGAACCAAGTCATAACAACTCAAGGTGAAATTGAAGAACTTTGAACCAGCTGAAGCACCATGGGAGTTGGAGGATGCCATGAATAAGGCACACCATTTTTGTTTTATGTATAAAGTTTTAGTTCTATAGATAGTAGAACACAAAGGATGACATTCCTTTAAGGGGGAGGGTAATGTAATATCCATTTTTCTAAACACCAAGTTTTGTAATGTAATTAAATGATGATATTGTTGGAAAAGTAGCATGGATATATGTACATGTTTGTATAGATCGTGATCTCTCTCTCTCTCTCTCTATATAGAGAGAGAGAGAGAGTGTGTGTGTGTGTATTCTCTCTCTCTCTCTCTCTCTACATACATACATATATATATATATATATAGAGAGAGAGAGAGAGTATTCATTCTCTCTCTCTCTCTCTATATATATATACATATATAGAGAGAGAGAGAGTATATATACTAGAATTTTTTGTTATACATAGGAATGCTATATTTATTGGAAATGCTTCTCCTATGCTAAGTGAGATCTATTGTATGCTCCTAAAATGGATACTTAGCCCTATCCATGAAGGGTACACTCTAGTTGTATCTGTGAGTGCATCCATACCAATATGCCACATAGGCTACAATGATGTGTTGCCTTATGTGCTAGACATGGGTGACCTACCTCGTTAAAGGCATAAAAAAATGTTTTGGCCATGGGCGAAAATGAAGAGCTTGGGAATGAATTTGGGCTATATCCCTAAGTTTTCCAGAAATTTAGAATTTCAAGGGGACCTAGCCTTAACCCATGGTCTCATGAGTTTAGGGAAGCTAGGATTGGATCACTGCAAATGGGGGCTTACTGCCATACTGGCCCCTGGGTGAATGCAATGAATTGTGTGTGGAGAAATATCTAATATGCAAAGTCCAAGCGAGGGAATGTTAAATGAAGGCCCTAATTCCCATCTACCAGATTCATCAACTCATGCCCTGGGGAAAACAAAGTATCAAAGCACTAGAGCCTAGAGTAATGGCATCAACATGACATCACACGGGTGATGTGGAAATGCCATGTGGATGACACATGTTCCCTAGATACAACCCTTTTAGCCTACTATGCAAAAGTAAATGACACATGACACACACTAGCAGTGTCATGTGGAAGTGCAAAGGCATCACGTGCCATGTGTCAAACATGTTATACGACACCACATGGCAGGCTATGATTGGTTGACAGTGCGATGTGGTGGCAAGTTGGGTGGGAAACTAGCCTATGGGACCATAAGTGTTTTGTATGTGTTTTCCCATTATAACAAATTCACTAAGCCCCTTTAATCCACATTGGTTTTTGGAGCATATCGACATATCAATGAACTCGAAGGTTTATGTCGTATTGACATATTGACAAATTAGAGGGTTGATACTATACTAACTATATTTTTGAGTAGCATATTGTTCATATTTGATATTGACCTATCGATGTTCTAGGCCATTGGTCCACTAACCTATTAGCCATACTAACTACCTTGGTGAGGAGTCATATCAACCATATTGAATATTAAATCCCCATAATATTTTTAACCCTGCAGGTTATAGAATTTCCCAATATGGCGAGGTCCACTGTGCCACGTGGGCTTAGAGACATGGACTAGCGTATAAGATCCACGTGGCCAATAGCCACGTAGGCATGCACGTATGATGTTGTGGCCCTTTAATGGGCATAACCATTAAGGGAATTTTGAGGTCTAAAATGGGCCTCCTAAGGAAAATAATAGTTATGATTTTTTTAAGAAAAAAAAAGGAAACTACCTTTTCTATTGTATATTTGGCTTATCTCCTTATAGGTTTACTCAATAGTCCAATGTAGATACCTGTTGGATGTGGAATTAAATTCCACATCCAATGAATATCGACTATGCATACTTCTAAGTAGACCCACAACGAAAAAATGAAAATACATGAAAAAACGTGTTGACACATTTTTCACACACACAAACACACATATATATTTTCTTCGATGTGGGTCTACTTAGAAGTATGCATTGTGGGTACTCGTTGGATGTGGAATTTAATTATGCATCCAACATGTGTCTACACTTGACTTTTGAGTAAACCTATAAGGAGATTGGTCGAAAATACAATTAAAAAAATAGTTTTCTTATTTTCCCTCCAAAATAATTTTCCCTTGGGGATTGCATCATCATCTTGAATCTTATTGGTTATTTTAAATTTAATTTTGTTAGTACATTTTTTGTTTTTAGGCCCATTTATTACCTCAAAATTCCCTTAATGATTATGCCCATAGCTCAGATTGAGATAAAATATATATTATTAGAAAGATCTCAATGAGAACAATATGATGGTCGTATCAACATTTTGGGATAAGATGATGAAAAATGGAGGATTTTCAGATAACCCCGTCTTCATAATGTACCTTGAAGGTTGGTTCTAACTACATCCTGTAACCCTAATATGGAATTGGGGGGTTGGGTTTGTTACAAAATTGCTAGAACCTTACAAATTAAATGAACCTCTTATATGATCAAGAAAAGTTATGAAATCAAATCCTTACAAGAAGGGATCCCTTTAAAGGGGAAATCCTTCAACCACAAGATGAATTATGGAATGAAATAATATCAAACCCTTGTTAAGGAACCCTAGAGGGTATGGCCTAACAAGGAGATTCAATGCTTATCTCAAACAAAAAAAGGAGAGAGTGAGAGAATGTACCCTTTATGTTGGATCAATCTAATAATATTGTAGTATACTTGAATTATCACAACAATGTCTTTGAAAATTAACAAGAATAACCAAGAAAAAGAGACTTCAATAGTTGAAACTAAAGCTTCATGAAAATAGTTACATTATGGAATATTGATCTCCAACAATTCACAATGATTTGGGAGAAGAGTGAGCTCTCACTTTATAAAAGAGGCTCTCAAAGTCTCTCCCCTTTTTGCTCCATAGATTTTTTAAAGAAACATCAAGAAAGGTTGACTTATCATCCACATTAAAATTGGAGACTAATTCATTACAAAAATTAGCTTTACATTGCTTAACAACCCTAGAAAAACAGATTGACATCAACATAATGAAGCTTGACTTGATTCACAAGGAGGCTTATTTGCTTTAGAAATCTAATGTTCCCATAAAAAGGGTTTGGATTGACGTGGAATAATTCTTGGAGATTGGAAGAGGTCGAACATCAGCTTTCTTGCTCTAAACATTCACTTGGAACTAAACTTTTGACCCCTAATGACTCACTTGAAGGTGGATGACTCCTTTACTTAAGCTTTATCTTGTTTTTTTGTGAGTTGAGGCTTGATGTATTTGCTTCCATGCTTAGCTATGGTCCATGAGGCATGCCACACCACATTTTGACATAATTCCACCTTTAACTCATTTAAGTGACTCGCCACATCATCACTTTGACCCCCATAATTGTCATAAGAGAAGTCATCCCCCTTTGGAGAAGAAATAAGGCATGTAAACGAATTCTAGAGAAGAAATTTTGAATTCTTTGATGATGTCTTGGTTTCCCTAGGAGAGTGCAATCAACCTCTTTCCTTGCCTTGGAGAATGTGATATATCCTTTAGGGACCATAAAATGCGTTGTGATTTGTTAGACTACTATGTAAAATGATGAAAAAATTGAACCATGGCTAAATGTGCAATGTTAATTTGATTTTTTAAGCTAGCTATAATAGAAATGTAGATTTCAACCTACAATTTATAGCCTCCCCATTAACAAGATGCCTTGATAAATGGTTTAACCAAATTAAACTAACCCGTGAAACTAATCATGTAACATATTGTAGTATTATCAAAATATAATTCTACGACAATCTTGAAACCAAAAACAAATCATAAATACTTTAAAATTTTACATATTTAAATCTTAAACGAAAGCTTACATATTTAAATCTTATACCAAATAACATTTATTGCATGAAAAAAACTAAATATATTTTACAACTCAATATAAATGAAATATATAAAAAATGAAATATATAAAAAAAGTACTAGTAACATAGTGACATAGCATAGAAAAGTGCTAAAGAGTAGAAAAGCGGTAAAGATTAAATAAACTATGGTAAAGAAATATAATAAGAATTAAGTTTATTTAATTGCAAAATAAAGACATTAAATTAAATTATATATATATATATATATAAATTTTAGCTCCAAGGGTTAGCGTAGTGGGTCAAAATTAATGCTTTGTCATCAGGAGGTCACAGGGTCCAATCTCCCAGAAGCGTTTGGAGTCGGGCCTTGCTAGTGGGCTGTGGGAGGTCACAGGGTCCAATCTCCCCGAAGCCCTTGGAGTCGGGCTTTGCTAGTGGGCTGCGGGGAGGTCACAGGGTCCAATCTCCCCAAAACCCTTAGAGTCGGACCTTGCTAGTAGGCCGCGTGGCTAGATTCCCTTCTGGGTCGATCAGCCTAGATTTTTCGTGGATGTAGCACCACCCATTGACTAGGGTACCCACCAGTTAACTAAAGTGCCCGTGAACCACAACGTTACAAAAAAATATATGTATAGACTTTCTAAATCATTTTTTTTTTTAAATCCTCGGAAAAAATCTATATTTAACCCAAAGCAAATTTCGAATCATTGTTACATAAACATCTTGACCAGCGATAGCGATATATATACAACATCTCATTGAGAGAGACCACATATTCGTGAGAGACTCTTTGGAAACCCTGGACCAATTTAATGTGATAAAGGAATAGCACAAGTATTGAAAATGTTGTGAATAACAATGGTTGATCCAAAGATTCTTTGGACCGATTTAAAGCAAATGGATATGGTTTGCAAGTTACTCAAAATGAAGTTGATGAGCGAGATTAAGAGGCGTGCATATGACGGATAAAATTGAAATTCAAATCAAATACTTTGCCTCTTCTTTCTGTCAAAGGCTCTAAACTACGAGGGTCTTTTATGTCACCCAATACAGGCATTTCTAGGATACATTGCAGCTGTTTCTTCACTTTCAGCCAGGTTTTGATCTGTTTTGCCTGTCCTTGTTTATTTCTCATTTCAATTTCAAATCCATTGGTTACTCGAACAGTGTTGTATACTCAGCTCCCCTGCGCCCTAGCGGTTCTATCGAATCTTGCATGGCTGCCCACAGTTGGAAGGTATGCAGTTTTACGGCTGAAAATCTCCTTCTTATTATAATCCAGGCAAACAAAATAATCTAGGTTTTTGCATAAATAGAAACTCGCGGGAACACAGACGAGCCATGTGATGGTGATCACCATGTGATGGTGATCACCATTTGATAAATCTGGTTTTGGATATACAGGTGAGCCTTCAGGCCAAAGTAATGCGAATTATGAGGTTTTACTTTTACATTTAAGATTTTTATTCATGTATTTATTTAACAAGATTATGTTTTCAATTGTATTAAGATTATTATTAACATTAATGATAATTTTATCTAATAAAAAATATATAAAATTAATATCTATAATAATTATGGTTAATTTTTGTTTTAATGAAAACTGAACGTTACCCAAAAATAAAATACTCCTCCATTTTTTTTCATTGGAACCATCCCTTTGAGCAATTTTCGTCCTTCATTTAGCATCCATATACCAACATAAATTTGATACAGAATATTAGTAATTAGATGCATCTTGGCTTCGGTAGACAACGCAGTCTTTTTATGGATGAATGCACCGTTCTTCTTGGATTCTTCTCTGCAACTTGCATTCCCTTGCCCACCAGAGGTCCATGTACACACAAGATTTTGACTGGCCGAATATACACATAGTGCGTTCGTTCATGCGATTTCACACATGACACATTATGTAGACACTCTATAATAGTACGAAACCCTATTGTGCATATTAGGTTTTGTGATAGTTGCCGCAATGCTGGGCTTGGAGGCTTTGTTTATTTTCAATTTCTGTGCAGGAACTGTGGCTAGGCTGAACAGCTTTTTCCGCAGGATATGGCAGGTGATACCAGACACCAGCTTCGTTGGACTTTGTATTCTCTTCTAATGTGTAGAAATGGGCCAGAGGAGAAAAAACCAGACAACTGCAGGCATTGCAATGGAAGTAACTCTCACATCTGCATTGAATTCCGATACTAATAGTAACAATGGTGATTTGATTGAGGAGGATTCGTGCCAGTGTAACAACTCTGGGGGCAAGTTCAATTCCCGGTCTCGCAAAACCACTACTGGCAAAGACAATGCCACCCCTTTGGTCAGTATCCAAAACAATAGTATTTCAACAAGGCAAAGAAGCAGGGGCAAGGGTTTGCGTGATGGTCTTGGGGTTGATTCTGCGATTGAAAATATAGCTGGTAGCGAGAATCCCCCGAAAAGGAGAAGCAATAGAATTAAAGCTAAAAATCATCAAGGCATTCTGGATAAAGAGAATAAAGATAACATTAATATCTCTGAGCCGGTGGTTTTAGAAGGTTTCAACTGTTGTGCATTAAACCTATCGGAGGTGCCCAAGCAGAAACGAGCATCCAAAAGGCAATTCATTTCAGACGGTGATACTCAACCGAGGATAAAGAAGCGCGTGTGTGTCCAAAATAATAATGTTGTCGGTTCTCCGACAGAAAAGAACAGCGTTAACAAAGAGGATACGCTCGATGCTGTCTTGGGAAGACAGGCTGCGGAAGAATCCCAGGTTATGCCCTCTAATGATCCTCCACAAGCACTTCCATCATCTGAAATAGGAACTGATGCTGCTGAAACGGGCAACAATTCTGTTCCGAACAACCTGGATAAAATGAGAACTAAGCAGGGTTGTGTCCCAAATAGTAACACTGCCAGATCTCCGACAGTAAAGAGCACTGTTAACAAAGAGGGCATGATTGATTCTATCTTGGGAAGACGGACTATGGAAGAATCTCAGGTTGTGCGCACTACTGATCCTCCGCAGAGGCCTCCATTTGCTGTAATCGGAACTGAAGCTGTTGAATCGGATGGTAAGTCCGTTCCAAACAGACCGGTTGAAATGACTGCAGACATGCATTTGGTTTCTGATGATGACGGACTTCCAGATGGGTTGTGCATGGACGACAAATCCTTGCAAAAGTGCCAGGCTAATGATAATGATGACCATTCAACTGGAATCACTATGGCAAAGGTTTAGTTACGCTTTTTAACCTAAATATCTTTTGGATTCACCATATTAGAAATTTATTTTCTATGATTTATGGCCTCTGCGAAATTTCATTTGTTTGCTATGCTTTCAAGCCTCAATAAATTTACTATAATCCATTTGAAAACGTAAACTAGTTAAAGAAGGGACTGAGGTACAAAGGCCATGCTGTCCACACCTTGCAAAAAATTGTTACTGTAAAATTTCTGTGAAAGTTTTCTGCTTATATCAAATTGGTATGCTATGCTTTTGCTTAAATTGAAATCTGTGTCTGTGAAAGGACGATGTCTCTACATCTAATTGATATTGTGCCCTTAAAAATGGATATATGTCCTCCAGGTGCAGAAATGGTACTCAAAACTACACAGAAAATATAAAGAGTTAAAGGTAATTATGCAGTACAATGTCTTGCGCATATTGTTATGCCTAAACGACTTATGCTAGTAAAGCTCTCTAACCTCATTTATGTATTGTCTAATCTTGTCCTTGATATTTTATACAGGCAAGGAAACTCGATGATGTGGAAGCTTATATTGAAGAGCAAAACAAAAAATTCACTGCATATGTTAACGGTACCTTTTTTTCATATTCATATCTTCTTGTGTCTTAGTTTTTTTTTGAAGTTTAAACTGAAATGAGTAAAAATTGTATAAAATCTGCGCCTGGTCGCAGCAAATACATGGGTACATTGCATCTTCTTTCATAGGGTCCTCCAAGGAGGCACTGTCTGAGGTACCAAAAAGACAATGATGGAAACAAACAACAATAGCAAATCAACATGCATAGATCTTACAAAATTGTTCTAGCAGAAGCACACATTTACAAAAGGATGCCATTAATAAAGGAGAAAGAAAGCCTTATCTGGAGGCTTGTTTAGATCTAATTGTAGAATTCCTTTGGGAGGGCTTGACGCAGTGCCCGCGATATTCTGGTTCGCTGGTGCTTGAGGCATTCGCTGTAGGTCCTCTATTTGCTACCAAATTTCATCAAGCTCGTTGTCTTGATGGGATATCTTGACCTTCAGGGACTGAATTTCCTCTGTGAGAAAGATTAGAGAATTTGTTTGTTGATGAAGTTTCCATTTGATATCCATGTTCTCCCTTTGAAGTCCCTGGAGTTGGTGACTGAATTCGTTACAGGCCCTAGTGCTTCCGACAGAATTAGGGTTTCCTTTCCTAGTTAGCATTGTTGGTGATGTGGAAGGGGTGGACTAGGGGACATAGTAGACTAGACTCGGGGAATATAAATAGGATAAGATAGTGCTGTCAAAGGTGTGCAAGAGATGCCAGTGGGCATTGAGCTGACTGAAATTATACACATTAGAGGGGCTATGCTAAGGGAGGCTAGCTTGAGTTCAGTGTTTGAATTTTGGGTAGTTCAGAAGGTATTTTCGAGAGAAGGATACCCACCAAAAGTAGTTTGTTGGGCAATTTACCCAAAGTTGGGGTTTTGGACCCAAAGTAGTGGGTTTAGGACCTAAAGAAACTAATTATTATTTATTCTAATGGATTGAGAGGCTAGACCCTAAGACCTAGAGGTTTCCTAAATGACCCAAGAGAAAACTAGAAGTAAAGGAGACCAATGGAGAGGTCTCACACATTGCAATCTTACTCTTGTGGAAGATGTAGTGCATGAGGAGAGCCAAGATCCTCAAGGAGAATCTGTAGCTAGGAGAAGGATGATGTGTGGTTTGTTTTCTGGTTTTGGGAGAAGGATTCTACCCCAGAAGAAGTAGGTCGAGTTACCTATTGTTGGATGTGGAGGATATGGTTCGTTGTCTAGAAGAAGGGAGGCTGCCAAGTCATAATATTGGTTTGCCCACATGGTTTTGAGGGCTGAGGTTTTGCCTGTGACATAGGAGGTGGCCGCAAGGCCTCAGGTTTGCTACACTCATTGTTTTGCGCTAGTAAATGTGGGGCCGAAGCTCTAGAGGAGGTAGGAGGCCTCATACCTGGTATAGGTAGAGAAATAGGGTTGTTATCCCTCATCGTTATGCACATAAAGGAGGCCACATGTAGAGTTGAAGGAGGCTGTGAGGTCTTAGGCTGATGAAAAGGTTGAACTGAGGGTTAAAGGAGGTCAGCCATGTCCTTAAGCAAGTCACCCAAGCAAGATAAAGAAGGTCATAGGCAATGAGGGTTTCTGAGGTAGGCCATAGGCCTAAAAGGAGGGCCGAGAGGCTCAGAGGCTGAGAAGCTTAGGTTGGTGGCCAGGTGTGTGGATGTGTCTTAGGTCTGAGTAGAGGCCAGTAAGGCACAAAAGAAGAGTTGCTGTTCAAAGAAAGAAGGTGGATTACTGAGATGGTTCATTGAAGTCTATTCATCAAAGGATAGTTGACCAACAGGCTTGATGGTTTAGATATACAGAGAATTGAAGGGCTAATTCTTTGTGAGTAGCTAAAGTATTTTGGGGCTGATATATATAAAAGGTTTAAAGGATTTGACCAACGTGAGTGGTTCATTGGATATAGATTAGAAAGGAACCTAATCACTGTGTGATGGAGGCAAAGGACTGCCAGAGGAACAATGGACAAGTGGACCTAAAGGATTGAAGACTTAAGGATTTCCATTAACAAGTAAGTCAAGCATTGTCTCTATATTTTGTGGGCAAATTGTAGATTTGAAGAAGCAAATCTCAAGCCCTAGTTTTCTATTCTATGTATACTAGCTGTATTAGTGATCTAAAGGTCCATGATCCCTTGTACGAGAGCCCCATGATTCTTTTATTGATGGACCAATAAAAAAATCGAGCTTTGGGCTCAAAAGATCTGTGTACTTCTTTGATTTCACCGTTGTAGATTTTTGTTATGCAAAGTGCTTGTAAGTTGAGGGTTCCTAGTGTGTTTGTGTGCTTGGTTAGCCTTAGATTAGATCTAGGGCCTAAGGAAAATTCAACATGGTATCAAAGGTACTTTGAAGAGCACATGAATTAGAGTGTGCACAGGAAGCAAAGTGAGCTAGTGGAGGTTGTGTAGGTTCAGAGGGAGATTGTGAAGGATTGTCAGTTGCCATATGGAAGTCTGAATCTTTAGGTTCTAATGAGATAGAGGAGTTTTCAGCCCATGCAAGGACAGTCACAGACCATGTGAGAACACTCATGGTGGTGCAAGGAAAAGTCATGTTGCATGCGAGGACAATCATGCACCGTGCAAGTAAAATCTTGATCAAGTACAAAAGAAGACGTGGCACATGCGAGGACAAGTATGGCTACGCAAAGGAAAGTCATGAATCATGTGAGGACGAACATGGACATGCACGGAAAGTCATGGAGCTGGAAGTGTGAAGGAAATACCTTCCTCACTAAGAGGGAGTGTTAGAATTTTGGGTAGCTCGAAAGGTATTTTCGAGATAAGGATACCCACCAAAAGTAGTTTGTTGGGAAATTTACCGAAAGTTGGGGTTTTGGACCCAAAGCAGTGGGTTTAGGACCTAAAGAAACTAATTATTTATTCTAATTGGTTGAGAGGCTAAAACCCTAAGATCTGGAGGTTTCCTAAATGATCCAAGAGAAAGCTATAAATAAAGGAGATCAATTGAGAGGTCTCACACATTGCAATCTCACTCTTGTGGAAGATGTATAGCCCATGAGGAGAGTCGATATCCTCAAGGAGAATCCAAAACTAGGAGAAGGATGATCTATGGTTTATTTTTTGGTTTTGGGAGAAGGATTTACCCTAGAAGATGTAGGCTGAGGTACCTACTACTGGACGTGGCCGATATAGTTCACTGTATAGAAGAAGGGAGGCTGCGAAGTCATAATTCCGGTTTGCCCACATGGTTTTGAGGGCTCAAAAAAAGATAGATCAACGACTTAAAAAGTATCATCTTTGAGGGGGAAACCTCCTTTACATTACGTAAATGAACAATTCTTGGATGATACAAATGACAAGGCCTCCTTTGTATATATAGGAGTCTAAGGGGTCACAATCTAATCAGAGCCTACATAATAATAATAATGTAAGGGCACAACAATAACAATCATGGACTTCTATGGGGCACAACAATAGCAATACGGGGGCTACATGGGCACAACAATAACAATAAGGGGGCTACACTAACAATAACAATAAGGGGGCTACAGTAGTATTATAGGGACCTAACATGCCCCTCTCCTTCAAAAAAGTGTTGTCCTCAACACTTGTGTAGTTTTGGATGCTTTTGTATAAAATTCTCATCTTGCCATGTGGAATCTTCAACGGGTAAGTTCTTTTGCTTAATGAGATACTCTGAAATTGATCAATTACGTAGTTGTCGGGTTCTTGTTTTCGTGACTGCTTTAGGCTCAAATATGATTTTTCCTTTTTCGTCAAGTTCTGGCAACAATATTTGAACTGGAAGCTTATCACTGATAACCTTCTTTAAGCATGAAACATGGAAAATTGGGTGTACTCGGGAAGATGCAGGCAACTCCAATTTGTATGCCATAGTACCAATCTTTTGCAACACCTTGTAAGGACCGTAGTACTTGGGTGATAATTTATTATCCTTCTTAGCTTTCTTGAGAAGCATTTTTTGTATATTTGTAGCCGTAAAAATACCTAGTCACCTACATCAAAACTTCTTTCATTGCGATGCTGATCTGCCTGTTGTTTCATTCGATTCTGTGCCATAGTGAGGTTATCCTTTAACAGTTGGAGAATGTTATGAAACCAGCTCAAGAAAAAGATAGAAAAGATAGATCAACGCCTTAGAATTCAGCCTCTTCGAGGGGCCTACTAGTGTAGGGGCCTAACAGAGAACTTGTTGTTGATGCTCGATGTGATCTTCCACTGGTTGTGTTGACCCTGCGCTTACACCTACCTACAACTCAGTGAGAAAAGCCTTCAACGCCACAGGGTGTGGTTGGTGGCAGGGAACTTAGAGAAGGGGCTGTCACACTAATCCCGACTCTCTCCGTTTGAGCTATCTCCTAGGTCAGCTAAGGGGGGTGGTCCCTAATGAAAAGTTAAGTTAGAAAAGATGTGAGTTTCTAGGAGAATTGTTAGAGTTAAATAGATTATTTATTTAATATTTATAAGCAAACCTGATATGAGCAATGACCATAAACACATAAGATAAGCATGAAATACATAAACAACCAGTGCCTTCAAAGTATTGCTCTTTAAGAAATGAAATTGTTTTTTTTTTGTTTTTAAATTTGTTTCCCCTTAGAATGAAGTGAAATGCTTTCAAATGAAAGCCCAAATAACCTTCGACTTGGGTTTCCAAATGGAGAAGGGTTACTTAGCTTATGCTTTAGCTTTCTTTCTTCAAACTTGAATTGCCTCCAAGAACACCTGTGGGAAAGCAAGCAAAAGAGTTAGCATGCAAAAGAAATAGGGCCTCAAATGCTAGATAAAACCAATATGCACGCAAATAAAAGAAGAAAATATATGATATTTTTTCAAGATAGAAAAGAAGCAAAGGGCTCATGAAACCTCCTCTTAAATAAATCTCTTGATGTCTTATGAGATTGTTGGCTTGAACAACTTGTGGGATCTTTGATATCCTTGGAGGTGAATATTCCAACTGAAGAAGTCCTCACACTCCAATAGAGTTGGCAATCTATCCTTTGAACACAAAAATGCCTGCAAACCAATTTTTAGTGCAAAAGAGACTTGGCATATAGAGACCAAGTTGAGCTTGTCATTCTACCGAAAATAACAAGCTACAACAAGAGCTCAAAATATATCAAGCCCAAAGGAGATTTGAGATAGCTGCAAATCTCTCCTCCCTAGACAATAATGCCCTCAGGCAAATGCACAAAAAAACAACTAGATAGCAATGTAAAATCAAATGAATAATAACATCAAATGACACAGGGATACCTCATCAACCAAAGAATGCACCACAAGAGAAGCTAGTAACCCCAAAGACTTTTTTATTTATTTATATGAAAGATGAATACAAAATCCAGCAGTCTCCGCATGCCCAACAACTTGTTCTATCCATCAAATGAGAGCTCAAGACTCATATAAATAAGAAAATGGGAGATGATCCTATGTTGCAGGAAACGTGGGGTAGGAGGGCGTTTCTGTATGGAAACGAGTACGAAACGCTGAAACGCGTTTGGTACGGCCCTGAAACGCGTTTCAGGCCGTACTGCCACGTTTCACAAAACTGAAACGTGGCCAGTACGGCCTGAAACGCATTTCAGGGCCGTACGACCCACGTTTCAGCGTTTACTTGTGTTTTTTTAATTTTTTATTATTATTTGTTTTGTAATCTATTCTTACGTTAGCCTAGTGACTTCTAGTTGCTTACAGATGCCTGTCTAAAGTTATAAAAGTGAACTTTTGCCCTAGTGTTGATATGCAGTTCATGGTAATGTTAAATGCTTAAAGTAAAAGTGATATTCTCCTTTATTTTTCATTTTCATCCTTTTACTTAAATTTTTAACATTACCATGAAATGACTCAGGATGTTTGAGAGTGGTTTCGCCCTCATTGGATTTCATATGGAGAAAGTAGAATTTTAGATCTCACTCAAAATCCAGCAGACTTATCTGTTTTTCAGGATTTCAGGATTGGGGGGATTGCAATGTTTCCATTGGATTTTATCATGTAATAGGGTATGGAACTTGTATTTAATCGAGAGAACAAAGCCCTCTATGCAGGGGAGACTCCCAATAATCAAGAGAATGTAGGGTACTAGGGTATGAAACTTGTATTTAATCAGGAGCACTAAGGTCATTTGACTATGTAGGAGGAGACTCCCAATCAATCATGAGACAAAAAATTAGAAATTTCTCGTGGCTGATTTTGGATATTTCTATTTTCATTATGTGATTATTCATGAGTAAATGTGATGTAAATTTAGATACTTATAGTCTATGCATTGACAATTGACAATTTTATCATAATGTAATAAATTAGAACGTACCATATATGCTTTATGATTGCACATATTTCTCAAATGTCCATATATATATATATATATATATATATATATATATATTTCCCCGTTTCCAAAATTTGGGGAGGTCGCATTTCGTATCGCTTCCCGTTTCGGAAACTCCTACCCGTTTCCCCGTTTCGTGCAACCTTGAGATGATCCCAAGGAAAATTCCAATGACAAGTGGATTGGCAATCCCAATGTAGAAAATCAAATCACAAGTGGCAAGATGACTGGCTGTAGGTGGAAAACTTGACTCCTTAACTGTTCATTGAATATCCTCAAATCTGCTGTGTGTTTGGCTGCCTTTAAACTACTGTTGACACCTCAAACAGTCAAGCCAACCAATTGCTGTGTAAGCTGTTATGAAGATCTGCGTGTAGCTGTTATGGTGATTGTGTATTGACTGCTGTTAACTGTGCGTATAGGTTGGCTTCATTTGCTGCGGGTTCCCTTATGCTGGCTGCTTGGTACATGTGTACAGTTCGGTGGAGATATGTCCTTGATTTCATGCATTTAAATGATCTTTCCAAATCTGCGTTGAGATGCCTTGCTGTAGCGTTGATCTTTGACCGCCAATGTGCACCTAATTTGCCCATACGTGGACCTGTCTCCTTGATTGCCAGTGTAAATATCCTCTTAAAAATCTGTTGTGTAATATCATGAACCTAAAACTGCCTATAATTGCTGCGTACAAGCTGAACTGAACTGCTATTGGCTGATTTACGTGGAGCTGGAGTGGCTGCGTTGACACTTTGACTGGCGTGAATATTCCTTTGTTGTAGCTGTACGCGGAGATATCTTTTATCATGTGCCTTTTATCAAACTAATGCGTAGGCTATAGTTATGTAGGGTCCCTCCAACTTCTTTTAACTTTTTCACCTTAGACTTTAATTAACATTTGATTTAAATTAAATCAAAGTCACTTCATACATTTGCTTGTACGTACTTCTCATGAGCTCATTGTGGGCCCCTTTGACTTTGACTTGAAACTTTTGACTTGAGCTTGTTGTACCTTATGAGGTGGGTCCCACATGCTTGCCACATCACCCTTGACTCTCCACATAATTTCCATGTCAAAATTTGACTTATTTTGACTTTGGAAAAATTTATAAATTTTTTCAATTATTCATTTTTTGAATTTTTTCCTCATTTTTGCTATTGTCACTTGAAAAATCGGCTTTTGAGGGACTCTAAGTCATTTTTTGACCCTCAAAGTGGGTCCTAAGATAATGTTGGGCCTTTGAGGATGATTTTCGAGTAGTCATACACCCCAAATGTTTCCTAAGGCCACTTATTTACACCATTACATAGAAAATAATTAAAAAATTTCGTTTTGCGGGAAATTTTTAATTATTAAAAAATCCTACTTAGACTTAGCCAAATTCCACAAAACTTTTTGTGTGATCTAGTATGGTAATATACATCGACTCTAGACACTAAGATGTGTTAGGGGCTCAACCTTCAAACCGTCACCCCGGCTTTGGGGTAAAAAGTGAGTGAAAAAACCCATAAAATTATCCGCCTCTGAAAAAGAAGGGATAATTAACCGGGTTAAAAAAACACTCTAAGGTGTACTCGTTTGTTGATTGAGTCCCAACATCTTAGGCCTGTTACAGAGTCAAAAACTCATTATTACTAGTATCACTTATTACAATTCCCGCAGGGTGTGGAATCTGGGTATAAGAAAGATGATGAGAAGATAGAAGTAGAGTTAAAAAACTCTGTTGACTGACGATATCTTATGGTACAAGTGTCCTCTGGATCATCCTTGGGCATGGAGTCTTCATATAATCATCAGGTGCCACTCTAGTGGTCAACAGGTTGAACCTTAGATTTTTCTCTTAAAGATGATATGATGGATGGTGGATGATATTCATAAAGTGCCATAAATGGGGTCATTTTTGCTGCAGTATGGAAAGAAGTGTTATACCACCATTCAGCTAGAGGTAACAACCTGACCCATTGTGTTTGTTTATCAGATACAAAACAACGAAGATATCTTTCCAAACATTTGTTCACTATCTCAATTTGCCCATCAGATTGAGGATGATAAGAACTATGAGCTAATTGAGTACCGAGACAAGAAAACAATTCTGTCCAAAAAAAATTCCAGTGAAAATGGGATTTCTGTCACTTACTATAATCTTTGGGTTTCCATGAAGCTTTTGACTTGTTTCCATAAATGCAGTAGCCACTGTACCGGCTTTAAAAGGATGAGATAATGCACAAAAGTGTGCATACTTGGTAAGTCTATCAACTACCACCATGATGAAACTCTTTCCTTCAGACTTGGGTAAACCTGCGATAAAATCCATTGAGACCTCCTTCCAACGTTGACTTGCAATGTCTAAAGGTTGTAACAAACCTGGGGTCTTAATGCAACCATCTCACAAAAAGATAGATCAATGACTTAAAAAGTATCCTCTTCGAGGGGGAAACCTCTTTTACATTACATAAATGCACAATTCTTAGATGATACAAATGACAAGGTGTCCTTTGTATATATAGGAGTCTAAGGGGTCACAATTTAATCATAGCCTACATAACAATAATAATGTAAGGGCACAACAATAACAATAATGGGCTTCTATGGGGCACAACAATAACAATACGGGGGCTGCATGGGCACAACAATAACAATATGGGGGCTACACTAGTATTATAGGGACCTAATTGTTAGCCTCAGATTAGATCTAGGGCCTAAGGAAAATTGAACATGGTACCAGAGGTACTCTGAAGAGCACGTGAATTAGATTGTGCATAGGAAGTAGAGTGAACCAGTGGAGGTTGTGTAGGCTTAGAGGGAGATTGCGAAGGATTGTCAGTTGCCTTATGGAAGTTTGAATCTCTAGGTTCTAATGAGATGGAGGAGTTTTTAGCCCATGCAAGGACAATCACGGACCATGTGAGAACACTCATGGTGGTGCAAGGAAAAGTCATGTTGCATGCGAGGACAATCATGCACCATGCAAGTCAAATCTTGATAAAGTACAAAAGAAGACGTGGCACATGTGAAGATGGGTATGGCGACGCAAAGGAAAGTCATGAATCATGCAAAGACGATCATGGACATGCAAGAAAAGTCATGAAGCTGGAAGCGTGAAGGATATACCTTCCTCACTAAGAGGGAGTGTTAGAATTTTGGGTAGCTCAGAAGGTATTTTTGAGATAAGGATACCCACCAAAAGTATTTTGTTGGGAAATTTATCATAAGTTGGGGTTTTGGACCCAAAGCAGTGGGTTTAGGACCTAAAGAAACTAATTATTTATTCTAATTGGTTGAGAGGCTAAAACCCTAAGATTTGGAGGTTTCCTAAATGACCCAAGAGAAAATTATAAATTGAGGAGACCAATCGAGAGGTCTTACACATTGCAATTTCAATCTCGTGGAAGATATAGCCCATGAGGAGAGTCAAAATCCTCAAGGAGAATCCACAACTAGGAGAAGGATGATCTATGGTCTGTTTTTTGGTTTTGGGAGAAGGATTCTACCCTAGAAGAAGTAGGTCGAGTTACCTACTACTGAACGCGGACGATATGGTTTGTTGTATAGAAGAAGGGAGGCTGCCAAGTCATAATTCTGGTTTGCCCACATGGTTTTGAGGGTTGAGGTTCCTTTTGTTCCCTAGGAGGAGGCCGCAAGGCCTCAAGTCTACTACAACCACTGTTATGCACTAGTAAATGGGGGGCCGAAGCCCCAAAAGGAGGCAAGAGGTCTCGAACCTGGTATAGGCAGAGAAATAGGGTTGTTAGCCCTCCGTGTTATGCATAGAAAGGAGGCTGCACGCAGAGTAGAAGTAGGCTGTGAGGCCTCAGGCTAATGAAAAAGACAAACCGAGGGGTAAAGGAGGTCATCCATGTCCTTAAGAAGGTCCCCAAGCAAGATAAAGAAGGCCGCATACAGTGAGGGTTTCTGAGGTGGGTTGTAGGCCTAAAAGAAGGAGGGCCAAGAGGCTCAGAACCCTAGGAGCAAGGGCCAAGGAGCTTAGGTTTGTGGCTAGGGGTGTGGATGTGTCTCAAGTTTGAGTAGAGCCCAGTAAGGCACAAAAGAAGGGTTGCTATTCAAAGAAAGAAAGTGGATTGTTGAGATGGTTCACTGAAGTTTGTTCATCAAAGGATAGTTGAACAACAAGCTTGAAGGCTTAGATATACAAAGAATTGAAGGGCTAATTCTCTGTGATGTTGTATTTTGGGGCTGATATATACAAAAGATCTAAAGGTCTTGACCACTGTGAGCAACGGATTGGACATAAATTACGAAGGAACCTAATCATTATGTGATGGAGGCAAAGGACTTCTAGAGGAACATTGGACAAGAGGACCTAAAGGACTACCTTCAACAAGTAAGTCAAGCAAATCTCAAGCCCTAGTTTTGTATACTATGTATACTAGTTGTACTAGTGACATGAGGGTCATGATCCTTGGTACAGGAGCCCATGATTTTTTTTATCTATGGACTGATAAAAAATCAAGCTTTGGGCTCAAAATCTGTGTACTTTATTAATTTCATTGTTGTAGATTTCTGCTGTGCAAAGTGTTTGTAAGTTGAGGGTTCCTAGTGTGTTTGTGTGCTTGGTTATCCTTAGATCAGATCTAGGGCCTAAGGAAAATTCAACATTCAGAGCATTACGAGAATTCGTAGGGCTAGGGATTGGCCAAATTGAGCAAGCCATGGGCAGGGGGAGATTCCAGAAAGAGAAAACTAACCACTAAAGGTGACGAATTGCCAGGGTAATATAAGAATTTGCCCTAATGAATAGAGAATACTAGATAGTCACAAAACTTTGGAAAATAACACCAACTTGAGAATTTCGCTCATGGTCTTCAACGTCCAGAGAACTGAGGCTGCCATGGACCAAGCAGCTACCACTGCGCTGCACAGACAGATGGATCTCGTGAGCCTTTGAGTGGAGGTAGCACCAATCCACCTCGTCACAGGGATGGGAGAGCCAAACACATAACCCACTGACACACATAGAACAAGCTTTCACAAAGAGCCAAATACATAGCCCATTGTCTCCATGAGTAGTAACCGAAACAATACATTCAGAATGGAATGACACAGAAGGCGCTTGGGGGCGATTTGGAAGCTGCTTCCACTGTAATTGCACCTTGGCACTTCTATGAGGGAACCAAACACAATCCATAGCTTTATTACGAGAGCCCTTGGCCTCACACAGAGAATCCATTGCATCATCATTAATATTCATGATGCCCACCTTCATAAAACTCATCACAGAGCAAAGTGCTTAGTCAGGTCGAGGTAGGCGATTCTGTTTGAACGTCGAGGATGGAGCATGTAGATTTAATGGGGTGGCCTCCCATGCATGGTCCGCTTGTTTAGCAGGAGCCATGACATTCGAATACAAATGTCTTTTCATACGTTTATCCAACCTTAAATTTTCCTTTATATTGCCACCCTGTATGAGTTGTGGTGAGGTTGGTGTAATACTACTGTACATCATTCTTATATCTAAGGTATAGTTCTCCATCCCTTGGATCCATTTATTTATGTTTGGCTCACATTGAGAAGGCAGGCCAGATTTCCTTGACTGTCTGCTTCTCTATTTTGCCCTCTTAAAATATGATAAAAAGACTTAAAGAGAAAGTGTTCCAGAGCACGTTCAATTCTTTGGAGGAGGAGCTTAAGGTGGTTCTCTTTAGGAGATGAGCCATTGTTCAAATGTTGTATAGTGATTAGAAAGTCTCTCAAGATTACCATCTTGGGGATTTCCATATTTTGAGCTAATATTATGCCTAATAATAGACCATACATTTCTGCTTGGTTGTTGGTCTTCTCGCCCAACCCGCAGGAGTACTTAATGGTTAAGTTTCCATCGTGACTAATTATAACCCCTCCCCCTCTTACCACTCCTCTTTGTGTTAGTTTTATTGTGGATGTTTGTGTTAGTTTCTGTAGCATCAACGACGTTCTAGTCTCGAAACTTTGTGGAGAGGCTAAAACACAGGGGTTCTCCAAAACCCATAAATCGTTTATGTAAATTCCACCTGGAAGTGTGTCAATTAGATTATTAGCTTATTTTTTAATATTTCCTAAGTCTAAACATAGGAAATGTGGTTAATTAATCAGAATTAATTGACATAAGGTGTGAATCATCTAGAAACTCACACAAATCGATCTAGAAATGATCTCAGCCATCAATAATGTTTTAATCTTCGCCGTTGGAGTCCCAACTAGAGATTATAAGAGGAGATTGATGGGTAGATGGAGAACACACTAGTGTAGACACTCAGTGATCTAGGCAGATTAATGTTCTAGCAGCAAAGTGATTTAGCAGGGGGATTCGAGCTAGAGATCGAGTAGTAGGTGGTAGAGGAGTGAGGTAGTATTCTGGTGGAGGTTTCCAATGTCAGAAGAGTTAGATTGAGGGAGTGCAAGTTTGCCTAGAGAGACTGTGCAGGCAACAACAACAGAGCAATTTGATCTAGTTGGAGGAGCAGTTGATTCAGTAGTTGGTGGCCGGGGTTTTGATCAGGAGGACTAGTGAATCAGTTCTAGAGACAGAGAGAAGCAAAGCTGTAGATTTCAGGAGTTTCTAGAGGTAGTAGTAGTAGGGCTTGCTCAAGCACTACACACAGGCTGACGTAGAAGGAGGTCATTTCAAGATCTTTGGTAGCATTGCTTATTGCCATGTGCTAGATAAGAAGCACATCAAATTGGATCAGACTATAGAGAAGAGGTTCCTTGTTAGGTATAACGAAACCTCCAAGGCATACAAGATCTACATCCCTAACAATAGGAAGATTGTAGTGAGACGAGACGTAAAGTTCATGGAAGATCGAGCTTTCAAGAGATTTCATGAGATGCATGCAAGTGATCAAAATCAACCAATTGAAGCTCCATTGGTCCAACAATAGGGACAACCACAAGGGCAGCCAGTGGGAACGCCAGTGTGACAGTCACAGGGCAGCCAGTGGGAACGCTAGTGCGACAGTCACAGGGATCCAGTACAGTGACCAGTACTAGCATTTCCTCAGGGACAGGGGATCTAGGGAGATCTCAACAGACGGGGAAACAGAGACAGGATGAGGAGGAGCTTGTCAAACCTCCCACCACTAGTGGTCGAACCAACAGAGAAGTTTGTCAGACATTGAGAGATGCAGAGGAGATCGTTGGATCTCCTAGAACGAACAAAAGAGAGCACAAACAACTTGACAGGTAGCAAGCATTGGTGGCTTAGGTCGCAGAACCTTCCATCTTTCAGGAAGCTGCATAGCATCAGGTGTGGGTGGATGCCATGTTAGAAGAATACAACTTTATCATGACGAATGGTGTTTGGGAAGTGGTGCTGAGGCGTGAGGACATGTTAGTTGTAGGTTCTCGATGGATCTACAAGATCAAGTATGCTGCAAATGGTAGCGTGGAGAAGTACAAGGCTATGTTCGTGGCAAAGGGGTATGCACAAAAAGAGGGGATAGATTATGAGGAGACCCTCACCCCAATTGCCAGATACACTTCTATTCGGTCAGTTATATCCCTAACAACTCAAATGGGGTGGCAGATTCACTAGATGGACGTTAAGACAACATTCTTGAACGAGTTGATAGAGGAAGAAGTGTACATAGAACAACCAAAGGGCTTTGGGACTCAAGAGAGGCGCACTCGTGTGTGCAGACTGAAGAAAGCTCTATACGTGCTCAAGCAAGTTTCTAGGGCATGGTACGATTAGATTGACAGCTACTTGCAGCAGATGGGATTCGTCAAGAGTGATGTAGATCCCAACCTTTACTATTTGATGGTAGAGAGTGAGCCACTCATCCTGGTATTGTATGTGGATGATCTCTTCCTGACAGGGTCATTAGGGCTCAAAGAGGACTTCAAAAGGAACCTTGCAACAAAGTTTGATATGAAGGATTTGGGGTCGATGCATTATTTCCTAGGATTGGAAGTGTGGCAGAAGGATGGGCAGATCTTCCTTGGGCAAGGAAGATATGCTACAGATATTCTGAAGAGATTCATAATGCAAGATTGTAGACCCATGTTTATGCCCATGATCACCAACTAGAAGAAGATAGATGCATTAGATGACAAGGATGTTGACCCCACCTTGTATAGACAAGTCATTGTTTCTCTCATGTATCTGGTCAACACTAGGCTAGACATCTGCTTCGCGGTCAATACCCTTAGTCAGTTCATGGTGCAACCAAAGAGGTTACATTGGACAACAACGAGGCACATTTTGAGGTATGTGCGCGACACAGTCGAGTATGGGTTGAGATATACCCGAGGGGATGACATCAGAGTATGTGGGTTCACAGATGCACATTGGGCAAGCAGTTCAATGGACAGGAAAAATACCTCTAGGTACTACTTCAACGTTGGATTAGTAATGGTTTCTTGGTGTTGCAAGAAGCATAAATCAGTAGCACTGAGCTCTGTAGAAGCAAAGTATATGGTAGCAAGCATAGCTATGTGCGAAGCTATATGGCTTTGGACCCTGCTGGTAAGCTTGTTTAGGCAAAGGATGGAGGCGACTTGTGTCTACTGCAATAATCAAAGCTATATCAAGCTATTTGAGAGTCTAGTGTTTCATGATAGGTCAAAAACCATAGATTTTTGATGTCATTTCGTCAGAGATTGTGTACAGCGTGGAGCGGTCTAGCTATAGTATGTTCCAACAGAAGAGCAGGTTGCAGATATAATCACGAAAGATCTAGGGAGAGCTAAGTTCGTCTACTTCGGAGAACATATGGGTATGGTGGAGAACCCATTTCGGTAGTAGAGACATAATTTTAGATGCCTCTCAGTTGCGTTGATAGTTGAGAGGGAGTTGTAGTGCAAATGCAGGGTTAGCAACAACACTGATGCAACATCAGAGTTGTGCAATGGTTGGTGGGCAGTGGCTAGACATCAACAACGTGACAAAGGGTGGTATAGAGACAGAGTGTTATGGCAAAGTGTGCAACACCAGAGATAACACCTTCCTTACTAAGAGGGAGTGTTAGTTTCTGTAGCATCAGAGGTGTTCTAGTATTGAAACTTTTTGGAGAGGCCAAAACACAGGAGTTCTCCAAAACCCATAAATCGTTTATGGAATTCCACCTAGAAGTGTCTCAATTAGATTATTAGCCTATTTTTTTAATATTTCCTAAGTCTAAACTTAGGAAATCTAGTTAATTAATCAGAATTAATTGAGATAAGGTGTGAGTCATCTGGAAACTCACACGGATCGATCCATAAATGATCTTAGCCATTGATAATGTTTTAATCTTGGCCGTTGGAGTCCCAACTGGAGATTATAAGGAGGTTGATGGGTAGATGGAGAACACACCAGTGTAGACACTCAGTGATCTAGGCATATCGATTTTCTAGTAGCGGAGTGATTCGGCAAGAGGATTCGAGCTAGAGATCGAGTAGCAGGTGGCAAAGGAGTGAGGTAGTATTTTGGTGGAGGTTTCCAGTGTCGAAAGAGCTAGATTGAGGGAGCGTGAGTTTTCCTGAAGAGATTGCGCAAGGACTGCGTAGGTAGCAACAACAAAGTAGTTCTATCTAGCTAGAGGAGCAGTTGATTCAGTAGCTGGTGGCCGGGATTTTGATAAGGAGGACTAGTGAATCAGTTCCAGAGCCAAAGAGAAGCAGAGTTGTAGATTTCAAGAGTTTCCGGAGGCAGCAGCAGCAGGGCTTGCCCAAGCACTGCGCAGAGGTTGACACAGAAGGAAGTGCGAAGTGTTGAAGGGCCAATTTCGGGAGCTAAAATCAGCCGTGGGGTGAGGAAAAATCCTCACAAGAATTTTTCCAGTGATTCTCTCAGATTGGATTGTCGGTTTGGCATCCAAATTATTGTACTCAGATTTGTTGCTGAAGAATAATAATAAAACCCTCATTTGCTGCACCGGTTTTTCTACATTGGGTTTTTCTAGGGACAATTGTCCAAAAATAACAGTGTCAAAATTTTGTGTGCGCTAGAATTTCTCAGTTTCCGGCATTTTATTTCCCGCAACATTTTTATGTGAAAATTGCAATTGTGATTTTATTCATTGTTTGCTGTAGCAAATAAACTGCATAATTGAATTTGCAGTTAGAAGAATAATTTCCAGTTGCTGCAAGAGTTGAAATTTTCAGAGTTTGAATGCATTATGAAAATGACATATTTCCTTTAAAGACCAGTGCTACTGAAACTCCTAGTTGACAATATGTTATTAGTTGACATGACCTTAGCATATGAAATTCTTGCTTTACATTATTCTTTTGAGTGGAGATAATATCGAGTAATTGTGTTTTCTATTTGTGATCTTGTTATATTTCATCCATATACAGGTTTACTAGGCAAAATATTTCATATCACAACTATCTCATGAGTTTATATAATGCCCAGTGTCTTCTAATGGAAAGACAATATAATATTTCTATGCATGGCTTTTTGTTTGTACATATGCTATTTGTAGCGTCTAAGAATATTATTTCTTAACACACTGAGTAACTCTTTCATATTGTTGAAACTGGCTTGTAAATATGAGACGTTGAAGAAGAATGTTATGTTATCTCCCGTTAAACATTGTTTTTCCTTATGACATACTGCATAAATGACATCACAGGAAAAAATGTTAAAGGTAAGAATGTTTCTAAGCTTCTTGTTGTGTATGCATCTTAGATTAATGCGTATTTTGTCTCATCCTTTCTTTGTCACTCTTGTGGTTTCTTAAGATTATCTACTTGTTTTGATGATGTTCTAAAAAAAATACACGGGATAACAAGAATATTGAAAAATGTAGAAAGCAAAATTCCCTCCCTTGTCTCATTTATCCACTTTGCTATTTTTTTCCAAGGCAAAAAGTCAAGTAGTTTTTATTTAGATAAACAAAATTACAAATATAGATGCTGGTAAGCATTCCAGTCTGCCTTCATAGGCCTGTAGCTCAAGTCTCTGGGATTTTCCTCTGGATGTACATATTCTAAAAATCAAAACCCTCTTCACAAGAAAGGGCCATCCTAAGCACTTGTCTCCAATTGCAGACCATCTAAGCAGACTTCTGCAAAGTTTTCAGGACATATTTTCTGCAATATGCATGGAATAATTTCAGCCATTATCCCTGCCAGAAATCACAGGTCCTGATCTTTAGACAGATTTAAAGATTAAAACCAGGTATCATGAAGATATTCAGAGGAGTGTGCTGGCGTGCATTCAATGATTTTCCATATTCCTTTTTCCAGTTAAACTCTTTCCTTGGATAGCCTATCTTCTTCTTTGTTCAAGGTTGCAGACTTGAAATTCTGCAGGTTGTGTTCTCCTTTCATCCACTGCGTAACAAGCAAAGAATCTCCATAGATTTGAATGTGAGATACTCCATTTTCAAATCTCCAAAAGTTCGCATGAGCACCAGTTTTAGTGCCATAAGTTCACAAGAGCTGTATGTTTCACTGCCAATTCCAGCCTTAAAAGTGATGCCATGGGAAAGCGAAAGATGTAACATTCCCCTGGACCCTCCTATAAAGGGAGATCTTTGAGAGGCACCACCAAAGAAAACCCATGGCATTTCTTTGTTCATTACTTCTTCAGGGGTGTGTTTTTCTGGGCTTACTTAAACTGAGGAAAGGCTGAAAGAATATACAAACTTTGTATGGTGCATTTCAATGCCAGGGCATCTTAATCCCCAAAGAGTTTGGAGTTTGTCAGTTATACTCCCTGATTTATGGTTAGAAAAAGAGCTCTATACCTCTTCGTTTCCTTGTTCATATTCTAGATTTGGAGAGCTTCTTCAATGGATATCCTTTCCAGACATTGTTTAAACCGGTCAATCTATCTGTCTCCTACCAAACTTCCAAAGTAAAAGCACAAGACATAGTAAGATGAGAGCTGGTTTTAGAGTTAGCATTGGAAAGACAACACCAATCAGGACCCTAATAACTTATCCTCTAGAGGACATCTTAGGTTAGGGATTTATCATTTAGGAAGAGCCACATGAATATTTTAGATTATTTTGGGCATTTGAATTTCCACCGTTTCTTTGGGGATTCATTGCCCTGAACAGGCAGTGCTTTGTACCTTATTCTTGGCTCATAGTTGCCAGTAGGGTTCAAAACATTATTAGCTTGTCTTCCTTATTCTTTAGACTTATGAACTAAGTTTGTAGATTTTGACTATAATTTTCCCATATTGCAACATCCAGTTCTCTAAGTCCTATCTCATCCCAAGATAGCCAATTGCTGTTGCTTGCCCCTAGATTCTGCCCCCTCTTGCAATTTGCCTCCATGTGTGGTAGCCCATGCTTTTTACATCCAGGATTATATTGACTTGGAGCTTATATTATTCTTTGCTTCCATTCCAAGGATCTAAACCAACCTGTACTTTATCTCTTTTCTTAAATTCTCCATACCAACTAGTTGCCAATCAAAGGGAATGTTGAAACAATGGCTTTCTAAATAATTGAAGTGTTTTGAATAATTCTTCTTGGCTTTTTGATCTAATTATCAATATTCTATAGAGTACGAAGCAATATATTTGTCCCTAACTCTTGTGCCCAAAGTCTATTGTCTTTTACTAGTCTCCATACATTCTTTGTTGCTAGAGCCTTTTGAGAAAATAAAAATGTTCTTAAAGCCTCATCCACCTTGTGATTTTTGAGTTGCAAGTTTTTTCTAGAAAGCTATCACCATCCCCTTTTTCTATACCTCTCTAAAGCAAATGAATTTGAACCGTAGTTGTTTGATTTTTTACTAGGATTTTTTTTGGGTCCAAGCAAAGGGCATCTAGTAGAGTAGAATGTCTTTGAGGAGAATGTCTTTGGAGAGCTATATATAGCACCTAGTGCTTATTTTCTTCTCCACCTTGGCCATTAGCTACTACTAGTCACCTTTGAGATATCTATTTGCTTTTAAATGGAAGCCTAGATATTTCATTCCATCAACTAATTCCACAACTTGGTATGAAAAGGCTTGGGAGGATTGATTTTTCATTCTCTACCAATCCTTAGGGTTTTGCAGTGTTTATTTTCATACCATTTGCCTGACGGAATTATCCTAGATTCCTCACAAAATAATAGATTGTCTTCTACAAAGAGTAGGTGAGTGATATTGCAAGAATGCCCACACTTATACCTTTTAAGGTTCTAGTACTTGAGGCCACCTTTACTGATCTATTAAGGCCCTCTGCAACAATAAGAAAGAACAATAGATTGGGGGGAGGGGCGGGGAGTGAGAGTACAGTTGTGTCTGTGTGAAAATTTGCAAGCCTAGGTGAGTAAAGTCTTTATGATCTCAGTTAGACTAATAAATGCTTAATTTTAAGTAATGCAGAAATAAAGTTCAGACCATAGCATTAATTACACAGTAGCTGGCAATTAAATAACAGAAGCATAAATTTATTTCACACATACACAAGTAATTACTCTTTTATAATCAACTTTTTATTCAAAAAAAAAAACTTACAAGGAAACCTCCACAAGCTGCCTACCAAAAACCCAACACTGCATGGTTACCGAAAATATCCCAGAACTGAGTGAAACAATCTGCTGAGGAAGTATGATTTATCTGTAATATGTATGACTGTACAAGTTTTACAACCTAACTGTACAAACCCCTATACAGTTTGTCAGTACGATTGTACAAATCTATATGGTTATGTTTGTATGATTGTACAAAACAATTTCATACATTGTATGGAATTGTACTGATCCTTGTATGGGATTGTCGCTCAACTTGTTCAACTGTGTAAGTGTTCAAATGTGTGTGAAAACCTCTCTCCTGACTTGTCTCTATACTTTTAGTGGAGATCAAAACCGTAATCTATTTTTGAGTTTACTCCTAGTCTAAGTCATGCTTAATAACTAAATATATAAGGCTTTCACTTTTTTTTTTTTTTAAAACTAAAGTGAATTTAATGTGGAGAAAATTGAACTAGGGAATAAATCCGGAAGGGTCCAAAGATTGAAAAAGTCGTAAAAGTCGGGAGAAAATTGAAAAAATCGGCAAAAACTCGGTAAAATTAAAAGGTACAAATCAGACTTTCCACAACTTATACGCGGCCCGAAATAGAGTCACGATTTTTTTGGATCAAATCATGATTTTATCTGTTAAACTCACATGGAATGCAAACAGCTAATGTAAATGATAAGCATTAGATTATGTTTACTATTCACAAGATGTTCATTTATAATACATTGTACATCACTGTTGGATTCATCTTCCAATGTTTTTTGGACTTTGGTGGCTGTTCACATTCTACACCAACCTGTAAAGGATTAGGTGTCCAAAATTACCCCCCTTAATCCGAAGGGGTATGTATGAGTCCAAGAAGAGAGCTGTAAACAGTAATACAAACTATGCAAAAATGCATGACAACACTAGGTTGAATGTGCTCTCTGAAATGTTGGTATAAGGGGGGTGGTTTAAGGATGACCACCAACACTAGAACACTTAGTGCAGTTCCCGGAACTCTTCCAAGTCTGGCAAGAAGTTGAGGTCTTCTGCTAGAGGAAGTGCTCCTCATACTTTGAAGAGGGAAACCTTCAACCTTGAAAGGGAGGTCTCACCCCGCATAAAAAGGGAGAACCTCAACTTGAAAAGGGAGGTCTCAACCTGTGATGGTTTAAGGATGACCACCAATCGAAGGCATGCTCAGGGGCATCTTTGTCTTTGGCTACAACTCTGAATTTGGTATGGCAGGTTGTGGCTCAGGCTCGCTTGTTGTGGCTTTGAAGCTTGTAGATGACCATCACTTCCCCCCTTATCAGATACAGGGTGAGAAGATGGCGAAAACTCAACTGCAAGACTGTTTAATACTCTAGAACAAGTTCTGACATATGACTGAAACATTTTCTTGGCTGTTGAAGCCCATTGCTAAGAAGCGATCCATTCAAGATGAATTTTTGTTTTTGTAGGACGCTTGTTTTTGAAGCATCTGTTTGAAGAATGAGTGGTTCTATGATAGTGCTCACATGGATGAAGATCAAAACAGTGATCTTTCATATGGCCAACTCGGTCACAGTGTTGGCATTTAACAACTTTTGACTGCCAATGTGGAGGAGCAGAAGAATCTGAACAGCTGAAGGTGCACTGCCATGAAGAAATCCAACACTCTGAAACTGGATGGGCTTTGAGTAATCTGGAATGTGAAAGGAAACCTCCTTATCATATCCAAGACTCGTTTTGTGTTTGTTATGGACAAGCTCTTCCCAAGTTCTGATGATTGGCAGTATTTAGAGATGAAAAGTCTCTTATGTAGGATTCTTTTTATATAGTGTAGGAACTTTAGTCCTATTATTAGTCTTAATTATTAGGAAATGCAGTCTGAATTTCTGCTTTTGCATGCAAATTTGCTCTTGCACTAGGGATAGAATGTGAATCAACGTCAACTTTACAGACTTGATGACTTGATGGTTGTTGATAGGATCCTGTTTCAAAGCCAAATAGGGGATTGTTTTGAACAAAAGCAAGTTTAGAAGGATGTGTTTTCTGTGGTAACTCATCTTGCTGAAGCCGTGATTCAAGCTGCAAAAATTCTATATTTTCTTGTGCATTGTGCAGGCAGGTCTGAATATCTGTGAGAGTGTCTTTGCTGACTTTAACTATGCTTTCAGCAGTAGACATGATTAGAGTTCTTAATAACTCTAACAAAGGGTCAATTTGAGCCATTTTGGTAACCTCACGTTTCAATAATCAACTGGGCATCAATTTCCATTTCCAAATCTGGCTACAACACTTTGATCTACTTATGGGTTTGTTTTCAATGCCCTTCTCAATGCTGAAATGACAAACTGCTCAGACTTCTGTTCTGATGCTGCTCTATCTCACCCCCTTCCCTTCTGCTTGACGTGGATTACCTTCTCCGGGATTTTTCTCTGTGTGGGAATCACGATTTGAGTATTTGATGGCTTCTTATGGTTTCATGTCTATTTGTTTTCTTCCTCCACAACTTGTAGATGCGGTGGCGTAATTATTTTGTTTGTTGGACTTTTTATCTTGAAAACTGCCAAAGCATAACGACACAGAAGAATTCACACTGCAGACCTCTGAAACTTTCAAATCACATATTCTCACAGCTCAAGAAAAGCACACGAGAACTAAGATAAAAGAATGAGCCCAACAAAAATAAGGCGCGAAGGATGTTCGACTCATGATCTCCTCACATGGCATCAGAAATATCTTGGACATCAAGGGTACCACTAGTAGCTTTCGATGAGTCACTTCTTCATCTCATTGTCAAGATGGTGAAACTCAGTGCTGTTGGACGTGATCACTCATTTGCCTTTCCAACAACAACTCTGGGGCTTTTTTCCAATCTGTGAACAACGTTGGCAACAAAACTCATTGCTTTCAGAAGATCCCAACACTTTTTCTTGTTGGCGGCGACATATTCATATCTTTCCAAATATATGAGACCACCAGAAGTCCTATTGTAGCAGCTAGAAGTCCTTTGACCTTCCCTATCTCCTTTATGAACGTTTTAAAAGGTCTAGATGTAATATCTTTCAATTGGGACACAATTGTTGATCTCGATGACATGAACTCCTTTAATTTCGTCAACCTAGAATGTTGGGCCAACGGAAATTGCTTTGAATGGATACATTTTGATTTCGAAGCCTTTCCTCGTGTCTGAGTTGCAAAAGCTTAGATATGTGTTTCGTAAGCTGATCGAGATCGGGTTGGACAATATTTATATTCCATATGCTATTAATAAGACCGGGTATAGTTACATGACTGGCAGGAGTAGAAGCAAAGGATTCATGGCGCTGCGAAGCTGCTGTAAGAGTCACAATCACTAGTATATCATTCGCAAAACCAAGGTAGCCTGCTGGATCACACTAAACAAAAACCTCTGCATGAAGATACCAGAGCACATGGTCTCTTGAATACTCATGAGCATTTATGCAACCACATCAATGCAACAACCCTGGTCTGAACAAATATATGATATAAGTTAGAATCTGCTTCGCTTTTGATGAAGTCCATACTTTGCAAATATCCACTGATTTTGGAATGCAATGCTTTTGGTGCATGCTTTAGTCCATATAACGCTTTCTTAGGCTTTCTTAACCTTGCACACATGTGACGCCTCATCTATCTCAAAACCCTAAGGCTACTCTATGTACACTTCTTCCTCAACGATCCCATTAAGGAAAATTGTCTTCACATCCATCTAATGTATCCTTCATCCCACAAATGAAACCAAAAAAATGACAGCGCTAACAAAAGTGTACCTAGCGACTGGAGCCAAATGTCTTCTCGTAGTCCGCTCCCTCTCTTTGGCAGAACCCTCTCGCCACAAGCATTGAACTTCTAAATGTTTCCATCTATTACATGCTTGATCTTGTAGAGCTACTCGCAACTCACAATTGACTTTCATTTTGGCCTTGGCACTATGACTAAAACATCATTTGTCATGATGGAGGTGTACTACTCCCCCATGGTATCATGGTATCTTGCCATACCTGTTGGTTTGTTGCCTCCTAAAATCTAGAAGGCTCAGAATCTAGCATGCTGTTCATTAATGCCATATTGTCTAGAAGCTTCTTTAGAAATTTGTTGTATTTGAATATGCTCCTAGGAGTCTCAACATGCTCCCGAATCCTTTAATGTTTGAGTAAACCATTGAGGTCTCCTAATAGAAGTGGAAGGGGATACTATCTCCTCTTCACCTAAAGGTTGTTGTACACTTTGGCAATCATTGAAGATCTAGGCTCAACTATCAGAGCTTCCTGCTCCTCATCCTTTGTCGCTAGAATAAGGTCGCGGGACTCCCTGTGTTAAATATTGCAGCTTAGACAAGTGGTCTAGCCTTGAGAGGTGTCACTAAGGCTAGGAACACAGAGGAATTAATTATTTCTAAGCCCATATAATTTTTCCTAAGGTTCTCCTAGGGAAAATGTCTTAATTAAGTCAATTAGTGATTTTAAATATTTCCTAAGTTAAAACTTAGGAAAAGTGGATAATTAATTGACATTAGTTGAGATAAGATCGATTTGCCTCTAGAAGCTTGTAGAATGTTTCTAAGATGATCTTAGCCATTGATTAGGACAAGATAATTTCTAATCTTGGCCGTTCATTTGTGATTGAGAGATTATAAAGGGAGGTCGATTGGAAAAATTGGAGATCATCGAGTTGAGTTGAGTTGGGTGAGTTTTCAGAGAGACACCGGGCGGGTTTAAGCAATAGTGATTGAGGAAGACTTTTGCCAGTTTATTCTTCACCCGAGAAGACTTCCAACTTTTGAGTTTCAGAGGGAGTTTTGTTGGCCAAATTATTGTATGTAGAGAGGGCCGAGTTATTTTCTAAAGGTAATGCGATTTTCTCAAAGGTAGTGCAAATTGCCAGTGCAAGTTGTTGGAGGCAGTGCAAGTTGCAAGTGCGAGTTTTCTAGAGGCCATGTGAGTTTTCAGAGGCCATGGGACTTTGCTAGGAGGCTGTGCGAGTTTGCCAGGGGGAGGTGTGAATCGCTGGGAAGGTTGTGCGAGTGCCAGGGAGGCTGTGCGATTTGCAAAAGGGAAGTCGTGAGGTTATTCTAGTTTGATTTGATTAGCGGTGGTGAAGATAAATTTGTCGGAGCTTCGCCGGTGAGAGGTAAGCAATTTATGTAATTTCTCAATAGCAGATTTGCTGAAGATTAATAATAAAGCCCTCGATCTGAAAACTGGTTTTCCCCACACTTGGGGTTTTTTCGGGGACATTTGCCCAAAAATATTTGTGTTATTTGTGTGATTGGTTTCTCATGTATTCCGTTGCAAATATTATTTGGTGAATGGTGTTGTTCATGCTTTCATTAATTACTTTTAAAGTTTTCGCTGATAAATTAATTTTGCTGTGTATAAGTAATCAAACTAATTAACTAGGTTAATAACACCTTCTGGGTAGCAAAAATTTCACATGGTATTAGAGATATCTCCAACATTGGGGTGTTTCTTTATCTGGGCTTGAGGGTTTTCAAGGAGAAACCAAGGGTTTCATCACATAGGTTGATTCTCTTCAGATCTCTTCAAATTTATTGGGGTTTATTGTTTAAGGGTTTAAGAGATGGATTCAGTTAGTTTGAGGGATCAAGATAGACTTGATGGTGCATCAAACTTTGGTATATGGAAATCTAGGATACTTTTGTTGCTGGAGGAGCACGAATTGAAGGAATATGCAACATCTATTGTTGTCGTATCGACAATTCCAATGTAGTTAGTGACCTATTGCAAGGAGAATGCCAAAGCTAGACATCTTATCCAAGATGGGGTTAGCGATCATATCGTACCCCACATTGCAAAGTTGGATATGTGTAACAAGATGTGGGATGTGATCTTAAATCTGTTGCAGAATGTAACTGTTAACAAAAAAATGATCCTCAGAGAAGTTGTGAAGCACCAGACAAAACAAGGGATAAAGTTTTGTCATTCACCTTACTAGGGTTAGACAAGTGAGAGACAAGTTAACAACTGTTGGAGAAAAAGTGGAAGATGAAGAGCTCGTGAGAACTGCGCTGAATAGGTTCTCAAAGTAGTTGGACGTCTTTGTTTAGGTGATTAATGGATGATGATACCTTCCTAGCTAGGATCGTCTTTGGAGAAATTTCTCTTAGGAGGAGCTTAGGAAGAGCTATGTCAGCGCTAGCAACAATAGTGGCCAGAAAGGTGAGGATGACGAGAACGTTGCTCTTGCAAGAAAGGCTCAAGCAAAGGGTTTAACCCTAAGGGAGAGAGGAAAAAGGAAGACTTAAGTAAAGTCAAGTGTTTCGACTGTCATCAACTGGGACACTATGTCAGTCAATGTTAGAACATAAAGAAGGGCGAATAGAAGAAGAAGCAACAAACATCAACTACAATAGACATTGATGATCTGTCTTTAAGAATTGAGGATGAGTTTGCTCTTATAGCTTGCCTATCTAGCTCGACCACCACAGGAGTTTGGTACATCAATAATGGGGTGTCATGTCACATGATAGGAGTTAGAGAGTTTTTCTCTAGCTACAAGGCAAACGATATAGACTTCCAGATACAAATTGGAAACAAGTCCAAGTGTACTCTAGTTGTGAGAGGGACAGTCACATTTCAAAGGGAGTCAGGCAAGCCGCAAGAACATCCAGATTACAGATGTGTTGCATGTGCCAGGTATGGGTATGAATCTAATTTTAGTATCTACTCTACAGGATAATAGGTACGATGTACTCTTTTGAGGACATAAGTTGTATCTAAAACATCAAAATTTGAAGTTGGCAAAACAATTGGGTTCAAGAGTAACACGTTATATAAGTTGCAGTTTGAAGATCTAAAGGCATTGGTTTGTAGCAATAGTAGCAGAGATATGAGAGAGACGTGGCATACGAGGATGGGTCATTTCCATCATAGAGCACTTAAGATGCTCAAAGAAACGGTGATAGGTATTACAAAGGTGATTACAAAACATGATGACGTATGCAGAGGGTGCGTACTTGGAAAGTTTTCAAAAGCAACATTTCAAAGGAGTGACACTAGAACTAAGGGTCTATTTGATTTGATACTTTTTGATATTTGTGGTCCATTATCACACGATCTCTTAGGGGTTAGGAATATTTCGTGACCTTCATTGATGATTTCTCCAGGAAGACCTGGATATACCTCTCGAAGACAAGAGATGAAGTCTTCAGTCGTTTCCAAGAGTTTAAGGCTCTTTTGGAGAATTCGCCAAGAAAGAAGATAAAGGACTTCAGATAGACAATGGGGGTGAGTATATTGAGAAAGCCTTCAAGGAGTTCTGTGCCAAGGAAGGAATTAAGATGGAGTGGAATGTGAGAATTTCACCACTGAAATCCTATTGCAGTAGCTGGAATTAATTCTTCTAATTGTAAATTAAATTAACATTTTATTGCTACGACAACAATGAATTAATCACACTGCAACCTTCACAAATAAAAAAACCGTGGAAAATAAATTGGAATCTGAGAAAATATTGGCACACAATAAATTTGACATAATTATTTTTGGACCAAAGTCCCCGGAAAAACCCAACTTGGGAAAGTCGGTGCAACAACTGAGGGTTTTTATTATTAAGCAGCCGTGAGAAAAATCTGAGTACAACTGGATGCCAAAAACTGGCAATCCACAACAAGAAAATCTGGTGGAAGTTATCTGAGGGAATTTCCCCTCCTCCACAAGCAACCTCGACAAAACTCGGCTTCAGAAACTCGTCCTCTTGGACCCCTTGTGCGGGCTATTGCATAGTGCTTGCTCAAACCTTTGACGTCTAGCCTGGAACTGCCTTTGATCAAGTTGTTTTGCTTGACTCTATTGTTGGAAATGATACTTCGGCCTTTTGGAAGACTTTCCTGGCCTCTAGAAGCTAAATTGATTTCCCCACATTAAAATCAAATTGCCATCTGAAGCTGCCTGTGTAGTCCTTTGCGCAGCCTCATTGGGAATAACTCGGCTTCTTGCTGTTGCGTCTCCTGAATTGGAGAACTTCCTTTGGATCATTATCCTTGCCCCTCTCTGTCTCTGCTTCCCTTCTTTGGCTCGAACTCTTCTAGCTGCTGCTTTATGGAAAGTTGAATTGCCTAAGGAAATCGACCTGAAGTCTCACAAGTGTGTTCTTCCATCTGCCCATCGACTTCTTCTTATAATCTCCTGTTGGGACTCCAATGACCAATATTAAAACTTAAACAAGGGCTCAGATTATTTCCTTGTCAATCTGTGTGAGTTTCTAGAAAATTCTTATCTTTCTCAATTAACACTGATTAATTAACTAGATTTTCTAAGTTTAGACTTAGGAAATATTAAAAAAATAGGTTAATAATTTGATTGAGCCATCTCTAGGTGGAATTTCTAGAAACGATTTTTGGGTTATGGAGAACTCCTATGTTTTAGCCTCTCCATAAAGTTTCGAGACTAGAACACCGTCTGATGCTACAAAAACTAACACTCCCTCTTAGCGAGGAAGTTGTTCTAGTGCTGAACTGCTTCCAACACCCTGTCTTTGCATTATCCTCCATACACTGCTGATGTTTGACCACTGTGACTACCTGCCATTGCCCACCAACCACTGTGCTACTCTGATGCTGCATCTGTGTTGCTGCTGACATTGTTATACTGTTGCCAACTCTGCATTTGCACCGCAACTCCCTCTCAATTGTTGTTGCTGCTATTGCAACTACTGCAACTGAGAAGCATCTGAAATATTGAATCAACTGTGTCTCTGTGCTGCATTTATCTCCTAAGCATTTGATTGCTACTAGCCTCTGCATTGTCCACTGGGAATCTGCACTGCTGCTGACTTTGCTACTGAGCCACATGCTTTGCTGTTGACACTGCTTTGCGCTCCTCAACACTCGACTGCAACTAGTCTGCAACTGTCATTTGGGAATCTAACTGCATCATTGACACTGATCCATCCTGCTACTGAATATTGTGGCCCCCTGTAGCAAGGTAATGATCCATGGGGAAGACACTTCAATGGACCCTGCCTATCTCTGTGCTGCTCTGAGACTATAGCTCTATATTGCCCCACCTCACTCCTGGAGGTATAACAACAAACATGGCAAAATTTGATCTACTCATATTGTTGTTGCTATTGCTTTGCTGATGCTTTCACACTGCTGCTGCGACTACTGCAATAATGAGTCTGATCTCCCCAGATCCTGAAGTACTAGCTTCCATAACATTGCTCCCTTTGAAACTAGACTCCGTTTGAGTCTTGATCTCCTTATGGGAAATCTCTTTGCTCCCTCTTGGCAACTCGCACTGTCCTCCTGCACTGGAAACTGGACTGCGAAGCTCTGCATTGGGAATCTTTTGGCTGGAACAACAGCTGTATCTTGCAACTGAGCAATTTCAACTGCCTGTGTCGCTGCAACTAGTTCTGCAACTATCTCTCGAGTACTGACTGCAACTAGCTATGCAATAGTCATCTGAATAACTGATTGCACCTGCTGACACTGAACTTGCTACTATGATATTGTGGGCTTCTATAACAAAGGTGATGATTTTGCTGCAAAAAATGGAATTGATCTAACTGATCTCCTTGCTACTTTTGCACTGAATCTTGCCCATTTGACACTCTGAAGTTTCATACTCCACCACTTGGATCTAGTGCCCCACTATGTCCTTTGGAGCCTTGTCCCTGGCTGGGAGCTTTCTTCGCTTTCCAAGTCGCACTTACTATGACACCTATCTCTGGAAACTGAAAGTCGATCCATTGCCCAGATCTGCATCTTGGCTAACTCGCACGACCTATTCTGGCAATCGCATATGACCATATTTGGAAAGCTATAAAATTTGCGAAACTCAAATACTGGAGAAATAAAAAGGAATCTCCTCCTTCATGCTCGATTGCAAGCACTGCTACTCACACTCCTTGGAGTGAGAAAATCCGCGCGCTGCTATTGCCTACTGCAACTGAAAATTCAGGATTTCTGAGACTAGAAACCCTCTGAGAGTATTCCCTTTGTGTGTGCAATTTCTCTTCCACCCGACACAGATTTTTTCTCTAGCAAACTACTGCAAAACCCTTCTGCGCCCAAACAAGGAATCTGCGTCGTGAAAATCTAAGCAGCTGCTGCTCCCTTTGCCTATTGGAATCACTTTTATGGACAAATCGAATTTTCCTGCAATTGCAACTGGAAAATTGAACCCTAGCCCAACAATTCACATTACTTGGCTAGGCACTGCACAACGCTAAAAAATTCGTTGAGCTGCTCCCTTTGAACAACGAATTTTCTTTTTGAGCTTCCGTGTCTGATCAAATTTGCTCTGATAACATTTGAGAATTTCACGACTGAAATCCTATTGTAGTAGCTGGAAATAATTCTTCTAACTAAATTAAATTAACAGTTTATTGCTACGACAACAATGAATTAATCACACTGCAATCTTCACAAATAAGAAATACTGCGGAAGATAAACTAAAATTTGAGAAAATACTGGCACACACACAATAAATTTGACATTAGTTTTTGGAATAAAGTCCTCAGAAAAACCCAACTTGGGAAAACCGACGCAACAGTCGAGGGTTTTTATTATTAAGCAACAATGAGAAAAATCTGAGTGCAACTGGATGCCGAACACTAGTAATCCACAACAAGAAAGTCTCGCCGAAATTATTTGAGGGAATTTCCCCTCCACAAGCAACCTCATCACATCTCAGCTTCAAAAACTTATCCTCTGAGACCCCTTGCACATGCTTTTGCGCAGTGCTTGCACAGACCCATTGGTGTTTAGCCCGAAATTGCCTTTGATCAAGTCGTTCTGCTTGACTCTGCTGCTGGAAATGATTCTTCGGCCTTCTAGAGGAATTTCCTGACCTCTGGAAGCTGAATCGATTTCCCCATAGCTAAATTGAATTGCCCTCTGAAGATGCCTTCATAGCCTCACTGGGAATAACTCGGCCTCTTGCTGCTGCCTCTTCGGAATTGGAAAACTTCCTTCGGATCACTGTCCCTGCTCCTCTTTGTTTCTGCTTCCCTTCTCTGGCTCGAACTCTTCTGACCACTGCTCTCTGGAAAGTCGAATTGCGTAAGGAAATCGACCACAAGTCTCACAAGTGTGTTCCTCCATCTACCCATTGACTTCTTCTTATAATCTCCAGTTGGGACTCTATCAACGAAGATTAAAACTTAATCAAGGGCTGAGATTATTTCCTTGTTGATCCATGTGAGTTTCTAGAAAATTCTTACCTTTCTCAATTAATACCGATTAAAATATTAAAAAAATAGGTTAATAATCTGATTGAGCCATCTCTAGGAGAAATTTCCAGAAACACTTTCTGGGTTATGGAGAACTCATGTGTTTTAGCCTCTCCATAAAGTTTCAAGACTAGAACACTATTTGATGCTACAAAAACTAACATGGACAATTCCATACAACCTGCAGTAGAATGGGGTTGCAGAACACAAGAACAAAACCATAGTTGGAGTAGCAAGCGCCATGCTATATGATCAAGGCATGCCTAGATATCTTTGGGCAGAAGAATGCAACACAACAATTTACATTCAGAATAGGGTCCCACATAAGGTGTTGGGAAATATGACACCCGAGGAGGCATTTACAAGAGAGAAGCCAAAAGTCAGTCATTTTAGGATTTTTGGCAGTGTCGCTTATTGTCATGTTCCAGCTGAGAAACGCACCAAGCTGGATTCAACATCCAAGGCATACAAGATCTATATTCCAGGGACTCGGAAGATCATTGTGTGATGGGATGTTAAGTTTCACGAGGAGAAAGCCTTTAAGAGATCTCTCGAGTTGCCAACAGTTGATGAGAGTCAGCAAGTAAAAGCTCTAAGGGTTGAACAACAATCTCAGGTGCAAGGCACAAGTACATGTACAATGACTAGTACAAGTATAGGTGTAGAGGAGAGTTCACAAAATAAGGAGCAGGAGCATGATGAGGAGCTTGAAGCTATGCTCAATTCAGTTGGCAGGAGGAACCGCGTGGTGCTTCAGACATTGAGAGATGTTGAGGAGTTTGTGGGAGTTCCTATAACGAGCACCAAAAATAGGAGACCAACAAAGAGATATTCAGGTCACAAGGCATTGATGAGTTGATTCATTGACAGTAAGCCTTCCAGCTATGAAGAGGCTGCACAACGCTAGATGTGGCAAGCTGTTATGGTGGAGTACAACTTCATCATGTTGAACAATGTTTGGGAGGTGGTTTCTAGACTGTCGGATAGAATAGTGGTTGTTTCTTGCTGAATCTTTAAGATCAAGCATGCTGCAAATGGTAGCATCAAAAAATTCAAAGCCATGTTCGTGGCCAAGGGTTTCTCGCAGAAAGAGGGAATAGATTATGAGGAGATGTTTGCTCCCGTGGCCAGGTATACTTCCATTAAGGCCGTGATCTCACTTGTAGCATAGATGGGATGACCGATTCATCAGATGGATGTCAAGTCAACAAAAGAGGAGGTGTACATCGAACAACCGAAGGGCTTTGAGACGCATGGGAGGGAAACCCATGTATGCAGGTTGAAGAGAGCGCTATAAGGACTTAAGCGAGGTCCCAAAGCATGGTATGGTCGTATTGACAACTTTTTGCAGGAGATGGGCTTTGTGAGGAGTAAGATAGATTTGAAAGTCTACTATCTTATGGTTGGAGGTGAACCACTCATTCTTGTTTTGTATGTGGATGATTTATTTTTGACTGGGTCACTAGGGCTCATAGAAGATTGCAAGAGGGACTTAGCAGCAGGCTAAGTTGCACGAAATGCTGAGACGTTTCTGATCCAAATTGGATCCATGGAAATTATCAAAGTTCTATGACTGTATCAAATCAGGACAAACTTCAAAAATTTGTGAACAAAGAGCTATCAGGGAGACCTTTGGACAGTGGCAGTTTGCAGTCAGCAAGGAACAACGAGGACCTCGGTCAAAGCGCGTTGACCGAGGCCCATGGAGACCGTGCAGGGCGCAAACTGGCAAATAGGAAGCTCAGATCAGAAAATGGAGGTCGTTTCTGATTATCGCGCATCGCTGGGCAAAACCCCTCGAGAAGGAAAAGCTCCGAGCACTCGGTCGCATGGGAAGTTGGGAAATCGTAGGGAAAGCGCTAAAGTGAAAGGCGGGTCCCGCGCTTCAAAACTGGCAGAATATCGGAGGCACTTTGGGCAGTAAGCGGATTTGGTAGGAGGACGAGCGATTCCATACATTGCACGACAAGTGTCCAGCGGATGAGAGAGAAAACCGCCTCTTATTGTGGGCTAACGGTCGAGCAAGTCAACCGCGCGATAAGAGCGAACATCGTCGGATCTGGGGGCTCCAGATCTAACGGTGGAGATTGCACCCGATGTATGACCGGACCTGGAGGGAGAATTAAGCTGCGGCACATAAAAGTCTGAAGTCCGATTTGACTGTTGAGCTGGCGGATGAATCATTACATAGCATAACCGAAACATCGAATCGTTTGAGGAAGAGCTGGCACAGTTCGTGGGAGGACAAGTGGCCACTTCCCTGTGAGACGTTACACAGTGGCGATGACGCAGAGGCATGGAACTCCAAGCGAACAACAACAGGCAATCCGAAGAGGGGAAGAGGAAGCGAACAGTCAGGGACATCTTGGCTTAAGCCATGAACAGACAGAGAACAAAGATAGAAGAGGAAAGAAGAGAGAGCATTGTAAGAAAAAAAGGGACAGTGAGACAGAAGAGACAGAAGCAAGAAGCAGAGAACAGAGAGCCAAGCTGACCTAAGTCAGCATCGAGCAAACAGAGCCAGGCTTGAGAGGTTCAAGCTATCCCCGAGAGGATATCTGTCGGGAACTGGGTACCAAATTGGACTCGTCTCATTAAGACCAATGAGGTCGAGACTTGGTAAGGAAGAGTTTGTGCACTCTAGTGGCTTGGGGAATCCAAGTACCACCCTGCTAAGCATCATCTGTTCCATGAGACTCAGATTGAGCTCCTCATTGTAAAACTCTGTTCAAAGACACAATAAAAGAAGGCCACCACTGAAAGTTGGACTGGAGACGTAGCCCTAGAGGATAGGGTGAACTCCTTATTAAGTTGTTGTGTTCTTGTATTTGCTTACTGTATTTCTCTTACTGTTTTCCATTTTTCAGTGTCTGCGTATTTTGCAATCTGATCGATCCGTTGCCTAAGATAACATAGACACACACCAACACATGGGTCTGTAATACCTTCATTAATTAATTAATTAATTGAGATCACTCACGAGTGATTTTCAGATCAAGCGGTATCAAAGCTAAAGGCTGTTAAGGTTAGACAAGCTTGTGTTGGATTTCGCTGTTGAATGCTAATTAGATTAAAGCTCAAATTAGGAGAAGGAGAGTTGGTCGAAACTAATCCTGAAGTTGGGAGAGTCTACCCTCAGAAGACAATGTCAGAAGAAGGTTCTATGGGGCCAGACCCTCAATTCATAGATAGTTTCCTAGCCATAAAGTCCATGGTAGAGGAAATGTATAGGGACTTTAGAAAACACAAGGATGAAGATTCATCAGACTCCAAACAAGACAAAGGAGAAGATGAGTCTCCTTTCATGACCACTCAAAGGGCAAAGGGAAAGAAGAAAGCTTTCTCACACCTCCTAATAGCCCTGAACATAAAAAGAAGGCATATTTGATTAAATTAGATGTTAAATTTGATTTACCTATATATGATGGAGAGTTGAATGCAGAAAAGTTGGACAATTGGATTAAACAAATTGATGTTTATTGCAGAGTGCAGAGTATCGACTCAGACAAGAGCAAGATTCAGCTGGCAAGCCTACGCCTTGGAGGCACTGCCTTGGTTTGGTGGGAAGGTAGGACCCAAGCTGACATCAACAACATGGTAAGACTATTTCTGTCTGGAGTGAATTTATTTTTGCAATCAAAAAGCAGTTCTATCCATTGGCCTATATGCAGCAAGCCATGATGAGCTGGCAAACTCTGCGATAGTTGAAAGGGCAAAGTGTACAGGGACAAACTCAAGAATTTAGAAAGAGAGCATTGATTCTAGGAATCTCATTAGACTCACCTGAGACTCTGTTGAAGTACATTGGTGGTCTACATAGCTACATGAGGCACACTATCCTCATGTTTAATCCCACTAGTGTAGATGGAGTATCTGTACAAGCTACTTCTCTAGAAGCTAGAGGAAAGAATGGAAGTCCAGAAGTTGGGGGATCATCCCAACCCTCTGTAAGCAAGAATAAGGAGAAAAGAAAGCAGAAATGGAAAGCGAGGAAGGCTAACACTGTACAGAATAGCAAGGCTTCATGCACTCACTGTAAGAAGGATGGGCATGATGATGAGCATTGTTGGATTCTGCATCCAGAGCTGAGACCTAAGAACTTCGAGGGCAAGAAGAAGAAGACTGTTGCAGCTATTCAGAAAGATTTGGGGTTTGACTCAGGAGATGAAACAACTATTGCAGCCACATGTATAAAAGGTAAGAATTCTGAAGCATCTACTAGTAATTCTGCACAATCTATTATTGACGAAGAAAATGAGAGAAAAAGACATGAGCTTTTCCATATTCAAGTTATTTCCAAACATCAAAAGATTGATACTTTGTTTGATAGTGGCTCACAAGTAAATTTAATTTCTGAAGCAATTGTAAAGAAGTTGGGATTAGTGACTACACCTCACAAGAAACCATACCCATTAGGATGGTTAAATGATAAAGCACAACTACAAGTGACTAGACAATGCAAACTCAAGTTTTCATTTGGGTCAGCGTTTGTAGATGAGGTTGAGTTAGACATAATTCCTTTGGATATATGTGGAATTGTTTTAGGAAGTCTTTACTTGTATGACAGAAAAGTTATTTTCTATAGCATTGAGAACAAGTATCTACTCGTTGAAGATGGAATCGAATACTTTGTAAGAGCTCATAAGCTCAAGAATATTTTCACTCTCAGAAACTCAAGGCAGATGAAACGAATGATAAATTCATGTAAACAATTCTTACTGATAGTTGTAAAGGAAAAGAAACTCGACAAAACCAATGTATTTGAAGGCTGTAATGCTAAATAGCAAGCTGATTTAGAAAAGGTTGTTTCAGAGTATGATATCTTGTTTCAAGAACCTAAAGGTCTGCCACCCAAAAAGGAAATAGTGCATGATATTATTTTGCAGCAAGATGCTCTATTGCCTGACATTGGGATGTACAGGTTGTCCGCTTTAGAGAACGCAGAAATCAAGAAGTAGGTGCAGGGGTTGCTCGAGAAAGGAGTTCATCAGACGTAGCACGTCACCATGTGGGTCACCAATCGTTTCGGTGAGAAAGAAAGTTGGCTCATGGAAAATGTGCATTGATTACCGAGCATTGAATAAGATAACAATAAAAAGTCGTTATCCCCTTCTTCGCATAGATGATGTTAGATCAAGTGAAAGAAGCTATTTATTTTTCCAAGCTAGACTTGCACAGTGGATACCATCAGGTCCGAGTTGCAGAACAAGATGCATGGAACACTGCTTTCAAAACAAAGCAGGGATTGTATGAGTGGTTGGTTATGTTTTTTGGCTTAACTAATGCTCCTGCTACTTTCATGAGATTAATGAATGATGTACTCAGACCTTTTCTTGATGATTTTGTTATTGTGTATCTGGATGACATTTTGATATTTAGTAAAACATGGGAAGAACATTTAAAGCATGTTAAGCAGACATTAGATGTTTTGAAAAGAGAAAAACTTTATGTTAAACTCTCAAAATGTGAATTTGGCAAAACATCTTTGAATTATTTGAGACATATAGTAGGGGGTGGTGAATTGAAGATAGATCCCTCTAAGGTGGCAGTCATTGTAAACTGGCCTAAACCCAAATCTGCTACAGAAGTTAGAAGCTTCTTAGGGGCAGCACAATATTGGAGAAAGTTGATTTCTAACTTTTCCTTAATTGCAACTCCCTTACATGCTTTAACATGATTGAACAAGGTGTTTCAGTGGGGAGGCAAACAGCAGAAAGCCTTCGACACCTTGAAAGAAAAGATTAGTACAACACCTGTACTAGCACTGCCTGATCTTCAAAGACCATTTGAGATCCAAACAGATGCCAGTGACTATGCCATGGGAGTAGTGTTGACACAGCACGGTAAACCCATATGTTATCATTCTGAGACATTTAATTCTGCAGTAGTTAACTATCCTACATATGATAAAGAATTGTATGCACTAGTACAGAGTGTGAAAAAGTGGAAACATTACTTAATGGGCAAAGAGACAGTAATACATACTGATCATCAACCACTTCAATATCTACACTCCCAAACTAAGTTGCAGCAATCAAGACACTATAGATGGATGGGTTTTCTACAATAGTTTCATTTAGTCATCAGATATAAAAATGGCATACACAATAAAGTTGCAGATATTGTTATCTAGACCCATTATAAATGCATCTATTATACTTGAGCATAATTCTGTGTTACATGAGAGCTACATTGAACCGTATGCTCAAGATATAGATTTCAAAGATGTATATGCAACTTTAAGTCAAGGCAAACGAGTAGAAGAATTGGATTATCATGTAAAGGACCGACTCCTATATCATTGTGGGAAGCTATGCATTCCACAAATTGAAAGAGTAAAGATAATTCGGGAAGCACACACTTCTCTAATATCGGGTCACTTTGGGGCAAGTAAAACAGTTGCACAGCTGCAAAGCTTTTGTTATTGACCAAAAATGAACGAGACAGTTTCTAGATATGTAAAAGGGTGTACTATGTGTGCTAAAAGCAAGCCCAGCAATAGAAAACTAGGCTTGTACACTCCATTACCAGTTCCTTCTCACCCTTGGGAAAGTGTTTCCATGGATTTTGTGGGAGGATTGCCTAAATCTAGGAAAGGTCATGATTATCTATATGTTGTTGTGGATAGGTTTAGCAAAATGTGTATTTTGATACTTTGTAATAAACAGATTACAATTGAACAAACCGCAAAATTGTTCTTTCAATATGTATGGGTTCATTTTGGATTACCCACTTCCATTATCTCTGATCGAGAGACCTGATTTGTGGGAAAGTTTTGGTCAAGTCTGTGGGAACTGATGGACACCAAACTGAAGAAAAACACAACTTTTCATCCACAAACTGATGGCCAAACAGAAGTAGTTAACAGGACAGTGATCCTGTTACTCAGGGGATATTGCAGCAAGCATCCTAAGCTTTGGGATGAACATTTATGTTATGTGCAACATGCTTACAATAGAGCAAAACATTCTTCTACACATAGATCTTTTGAGACCTGTTTTGGTTTCATATCAAGGCCTCCTTTGGATTTTGTCTTTGGTAAAGACACCACAGTTGAGGGACACAATGATGTGGACAGGGCAACTAGGTTCATTGAATAGATCCAAGAGATCCACCAGGCAATACAGGAACAACTGGAAAAGAGCCAAGCCAAATACAAGGCAAGGCATGACAAGCATCGGATGGAGCATAGTTTCCAAGTTGGTGACCAAGTCTGGCTGTATATCAGCAAGGACAGGATGCAAGGTGAAGGTAAAAAGCTAAAGCCTATCAGGTATGGACCCTTCCAGATACTTGAGAAGATTGGTGAGAATGCTTTTCGCCTTGATCTACCAGCTTACATGCACATCTACTCAGTCGTAAATGCAGATTGCTTGAGATTGTTTGAACCTTCACTAATTGAGGATCCCGAAGAGCAGAGTCAATTGCCTTCTATTGATGACCTGCTACCTGAATATCTTAATGAATTGCAGGAAGACACAGTTTTGGACAGGAAGGTGAGGACAACACATAGGGGAAATGTTGAGTACCTCAGAATTGGGCTCAAGGGTTCAAAGCCGAGCAGTGCAAAGTGGATTGAGATTGGACAAGTGAGACAATTGTAACCTCAGTTAGCCGATGCTTGAAAATCAACTTTTGGTGGTCCAAAAGCTTTTTTCAGTGGGAAGGCTGTGATCGAATTGGATCCATGGAAATTATCAAAGTTCTATCACTGTATCAAATCAGGACAGACTTCAAAAATTTGTGAACAAAGAGCTATCAAGAAGACCTCTGGACAGTGTCAGTTTGTAGCCAGCAAGGAATGATGAGGACCTCGGTCAAAGCGCGCTGACCGAGGCCCATGGAGACTGCGCAGGACGCAAACTGGCAAATAGGAAGCTCAGATCAGAAAACAGAGGCCGTTTCTGATGCGTGATTAGTGCAAAGCCCCTCGAGAAGGAAAAGCCTCGAGCGCTCGGTCGCATGGGAAGCCGGGAAACCATAGGGAAAGCGCTAAAGCGAAAGGCGGGTCCCGCGCTCCAAAACCGGCGGAATATCAGAGGCACTTTGGGCGGTAAGCGGATTTGGCAGGAGGACGAGCGATTCCATACATTGCACGACGCGTGTCTAGAGAGAGAAAACCGCCTCTCATCGTGGGCTAACAGTCAAGCAAGTCAACCGTGCGATAAGAGCGAACATCGTTGGATCTGGGGGCTCCAGATCTAACGGTGGAGATTGCACCCGATGTATGACTGGACCTAGAGGGAGAATTAAGCTACGAGACATGAAAGTCTGAAGTCCGATTTGACCCCTGAGTTGGCGGATGAATCATTACACAGCATAACCGAAACGCCGAACCGTTTGAGGAAGAGCTGGCGTAGTTCGTGGGAGGACAAGTGGCCACTTCCCTGTGAGACGTTACACAGTGGCGATGACGCAGAGGCAGGGAACTTCAAGCGAACAACAACAGGCAATCCGAAGAGGCGAAAGAGGAAGCGAACAATCGGGGACGTCTTGGCTTAAGCCATGAACGGACATAGAACAAAGACGAGGAAAAAAGAGAGAGCACTGTAAGAAAAAAAGGGACAGTGAGACAGAAGAGACAGAAGCAAGAAGCAGAGAACAGAGAGCTGAGCTGACCTAAGGCAGCATCGAGCAGACAGAGCCAGGCTTGAGAAGTTCAAGCTAGCCCTGAGAGGATATCTGTCGGGAACTAGGTACCAAATTGGACTCGTCCCATTAAGACCAATGAGGTCGAGACTTGGTAAGGAAGAGTCTGTGCACTCTAGTGGCTTGGGGAATCCAAGTACCACCCTGCTAAGCATCATTTGTTCCAGGAGACTCAGATTGAGCTCCTCATTGTACAACTCTGTTCAAAGACACAATAAAAGAAGGCCACCACTGAAAGCTGGACCAGAGACGTAGCCCTGGAGGATAGGGTGAACTCCTTATAAAGTTGTGTTCTTATATTTGCTTACTGTATTTCTCTTACTGTTTTCCATTTTTCAGTGTCTGTGTATTTTGCAATCTGATCGATCTGTTGCCTAAGATAACATAGACACACACCAACACATGGGTTTGTAATACCTTCATTAATTAATCAATTAACTGAGATCACTCACGTGATTTTCAGATTAGTTTCAGAGTTTCCAAAACCGGCATGTTTAGAAACGTCACCTCCCAAAAACAAAAACGACGACCTAAACGTCATATATGTATATATATATAAATATATATAAATAAATAAGTGAATAACACATTATCTTGCAAGAAAAAAGGGAATAAGACCCATAGATGACAATTTAAAAGGAAAAACAATTCTATATTAACTCTAATAGATGATTACATGATGGTCAAGTTTTGACCACAGTTGCAGGTACCGGTACGGCCTGACACGCAGGGTTCTTTGAAGTTTTGTGCAACATAGGCAACAGGGTTTGAAATGAAGGATTTGGGGTTAATACTTTATTTTCTATGACTCGAGTTGTGGCAAACAAATGGGGAAATCTTCCTTGGTCAAGGGAGATATGATTTGGAGATCTTGAAGAAATTCTATGTGTTACACTGTAGGTCCATGTCTACACCAATGGTAACCAATTGGAGGAAGATTGATGCATTGAAGCAGGAGGTAGTGGAGCCCACCTTCTATAAACAATTTATTGGCTCTCTTATGTATTTGGTCAACATAAGGCCAGAAATTTACTTTGCAGTTAACACTCTTAATCAATTCATGGTGGAACGAAAGAGAGTGCATTGAACAACAACAAAGCATGTGTTGCCTTTGTGGAAAACCCCCCGATAACATCTCGATAAAATCGGGAAATCACGAGTTTTTCAACTCACTGATGTTATTGACCGAATTTTTTGAGAGTTTTCCAAACTTAAAAAAAATGCGATTTAATCAATAAACTTGCGATTTTATTGCAATTCGATCCAAAAAATTGCAAGTCTTTTTTGGGCTGCATATAAGTTGGGGAAATCCTTAACGATTTGACCATGTGGAGAGAGGAGGAGTTTGTCACTGCCCAGGAGGAGGAGTTTTGACCAATTTTGTGGTATGGATTTGGAGTTTTGTCCATTGCTCAACATGAGAGACAATGACTGTCGATTTGTTGGTATGGATTCTCTCCGAGTCCTTGTTATGGTACATAATGTTGTTGATTTTTGCAATATATATGGTGAACGATTGACTGAGATTAACCTTGTGGCCGTTACGTATCCAATAACCATCAAAATAACCCTGTCATGCTAACCCGCAACCGCAAATCTGCGAAGTGTTTAAATCCATCTACCAGTTCCATTTCCAGACTTCATTTGTTGTCACTTGTTACTAGCGCTGGGCTACTGGAAGCATGGTCCTTATAAACTATAATTATTATTCTTTATTGTATATTGTTTACATGTTTCAAAAATTCTAACTTTCAAGCTCTTGTTTAACGAATTTGAGTGTGTTCACTGTTAACTTCAGTGAGTGAGAATTAGAATAGGCATTTGAAATTTGAAATTCATAATTTGATGTTTTTAATATTTTAATATATATCTTGATTCTTATGTGGGGTAGTTTTTATTTTTTTCAATTCTTTCTTGTGCCCTAGGTTCAAATTCAAGTTCAAACAAAATGTTGAGGTAGTTGGACCCTTTGTGGGAATATGGTGAACCAGATGTTGTACTCGGGGGGGGGGGGGCATAAACAATATTTGACTTGCAAGTTGTGTGGCAAGCATATGTTAGGGGGTGTCAACTGATATAAATTCTATTTGGGGCAAATTCTGGGACAAAATATAGAATTTTTCCCAGATCCAACTCCATAAATCATACAGAAGGCCATTAAATCACAACATGATAAAAATGATGCCAAAGACAATAAGGCAGCGATATAAAGTCAAATTGTAGGGGGAGGAGTGGTGGGAAGTGAGAGTGCTTCTTCAATATCACCTTCCACATCCACATGGCCCAACTCTTCAACTATCTCATTTTTTTTTGTTCCAAGAACCATGCCTGGTGCACAACCTGGGATCAAATCGACACTTAAAAAAAGGGAAAAGGAGGATGCAAACAAGCTGGTCAGTAAGTGTCTTCTATGGAGTGATGTTCCTTTCAACATTGCTAAGACCAATATGTTATTCCAAGCTCTATTTTATGCTATTGTTATTGGCTTGGGTTACAAAGCCCCTACCTTTGCGGAGTTGAGAGGGCCTCTTCTTCAAAATGAAAAGGTTGATTGTGCTGCTAGATTGGAGGAGTTTAGGGCATCATTAGAACACACTTGATGCACTATGATGTCAGATGGTTGGAGTGATAAGAAGAGTAGGACACTTCTAACTTCTTGGTTAGTTGTCCCAAGGGGACAATATCTGATGCACATTTATTATGTGAGTTGTTCGACACCTTCATTTAAGAGTAGGTCCATAAAATGTTGTCCAAGTCATAATGGACAACACTGCAAATTATGTTGTTGCTGGCGGGTTGCTTATGGAGAGGTATTCTAACTAGTTTTGGACACCTTGTGCCACACATTGTATTGACTTTGTTAGGATATTCCGACACATAGGAAATAGTTAAGTATAACTTGGTCCAGTGGAGAGTTAGGTAAAGTGTGTTTCTTTACTATGTACATTTGTAACTTACAATCTGACGGTCACGATATGTTCTAGACAATATGTTCATTCTCTCCTTGGTATTATCGACACTTGATTCGTGGCTTAACACCTGATTGGTCCATGATCTCTATTTAAAGAGCATGGATGGTCATTTGTAAGGTGACTGTTCATGAGAGAAACTTATGTAAATTTTCTTTATTTTACAATAAATTTCTTGAAGTGGCCGCGTTGGCTCAAGCCGTGGACTGTTTCCCTCTTTGAAGGTTTTAACCACGTCAAGACTACTGGTGTATTGATCTGTGATCTATTTGTGAGCGATGTCCTTTGGTGTTCTAGCTAAGGAACTACCTTGTAAATCCTACATGGTATCAAAGCTATTTGAGGGCCGCATCCGTTGGTGATCCGAATCCGAAGCCGATATAACTGCATCCGACTGTCGTTTCCTAGATCTATTGTTTTTGACCGCTTTCGGGTCGAGAGGACTGCTCTATTGTGTTAGGAGCATCTGTTCCAGTGAGAAACCCCTTTTGTTTCACGCAAAAAGGTTTCCGGTGGCCTTAGGTACACCATTTTTAAGATGTGGAGATATACAGTGTTTTTTTGCAGTTTTAGTTATTTATCTCTCTATTTCGGTTTATATATCTCTCTATTTTTTATTATTGGATCTATACCTTTCATTTTTGCGTATGCTCTTTGCCCCGTGACTTTGTGCGATCTGGGCAAATCAGAAATAGAAAGGAAGGATTTTCCTCATGCATATGCTCTTTTTTGCCGCGCCTTAGTCTGATCTCGGAAAATCAAAAACATTGAGGAAAATATTTAGTTTCTGGCGAAAGCTAACTCAAGCCACAAGGTTTGTTTTTTTTGCATGTCCGTGTTGGGTTGTGTGGCTTTTTGTTTTGTAGGAAAAAAATGTTTTTTCCTACAAGCGCGCACCTCAAAGATTCAGTGACTCGAAAAAACCCCCTTCCTCTTTTCCAAAAATTACTAACCTTTTAAACTAGCTCACTTGGTCCAAAGTTACTTTATGAGAATAGAGGTCTTGGGTTCAAGTTTTTCTTTTTGTTGAGTTACTTTTTCAAAAAACACATGTAACTTGTGTTTTAAAGTTACTTTATGTAAAAGTGTTATCACCCATTATAAAAAGTGAGTCACTTATAATTCTAAAGTCTCTTTATTTTTTATTTAAGTTATAATTTAGTGAGTAGCTCATAAAGTACCATTATAAAACTGGCTTTCACTTATTTATAAAAGTGGGTCGCATGATTTTTTTCTTTTAAATTGAGCTACTTAGATTAAGTTTGGGGGGGGGGGGGGTTGATAGGGATGTCTATTTCTCCAGACCTTAGATTCCATATCGCAGAACTTGATATCCCTAATGAAGCAATGAAACAACTCAATAAAGTTTTTGGAATTAAAATTGAAATTAGAGCCCATCAACTCAAAAATGAGTTGCTTACGTTGGACCCCAATAATTTTTCTTCCATTGTAGATTTTTTGTCCAAGTTCAAGACCCTTAGACTTCTCTTAGAAGGTGTTAAGGTTAAGAAAGAAGATGGTAGCCTTGTCTATTCCATTCTTACTAAGTTGGGACCAACCTATTCTGTGTTTGTTTCCACCTTCCATTCTACTAGAGAAGCCTTTATTTCTCAAGGACAAGACTACAAGTCCTCTTTTGATGTCTTTTGTGATTCTTTAATAAGAGAACAAGAAAAACTCTTACATCTTGGTCTTCTTAATCTCGAAAACTCTTCTAAGAAAGACTTAGCCACCCAGCAACAACCAAATTCAAAGAATCCTAAGAAGCAGTATCCTATAAAGAATGGTCCTAAACCAAACAAGGGTCCTAAGCAATTTCAGTCTCAAAATGAAAAATCAATTCAACAAAATGATAAGGAAAATAAAAACAAAGGGAAGAAGACTGATAGACATTGCCACTTTTGTAATTGAGATGGCCACTTCGAATCCAAATGCTTTAAGAAGATGGAAGCCTTGGAAGCAACAATGAAGAAGCATAACATCCATTTGGAGCACTCTTCAACTTCAACTTCATCTTCAGGAATAACACTTTCTGCATGTGGTTGTCAAGCATCTTGGCTTGGTTATGCACTAAATGTATCTTCTTCTTCTCATTCTCATGAGTGGCTCATTGATTTTGGAGCTTCTTATCACATGGCCAAAAACAAAACCATGTTTTCTTCTTGAAATGATTGTAACACCAAAAATATATATGTTGGTGATGATAGATCTCTTAGTGTTGTAGGGATTGGAACTGTTCATCTAGACAATGGTCAATTTAATGATGTATTATGTGTTCCAACCTTATCCTGCAACCTTCTATCTGTATATCAGATAACTCATTCAGGTGAAAGCAAAACCATTGAATTTACACCTCACGATGTTGTAATTAAAGACGTAGGAGATCCTAAACAGATTTTAGCTATTGGCATAGCTGATGATTCTACAAGGTTGTATAAGTTTAAGAACTTTGGGTCATCAACTCTTCCCTCGGTATTTGTTGCTCATAATGATGAAGTGAGCAAACTTTGGCATGAGCGATTTGGTCACTTAAACTATCGCTCCCTTCAAAATCTATGTAAAGAAAATATGGTGACATGTCTTCCTATGGTATCTTCCAGAGATGGTGTTTGTTTCGGATGTGTACTCGGAAAACATCATCGAGATAGTTTTGAAAAACGTGCCTCTTGGCACGCCTCAGCCCCTTTACAGCTTGTGCATGGTGATTTATGTGGTCCACTTCCAGTTGTTTCATTCTCTGGCTACAAGTATTTCTTAACTTTCATTGATGATTTCTCCAGATGCACTTGGGTATACTTATTAAACTCAAAAGTGAAGTATTTAACATGTTTTTGGCCTTTAAGGCCTTTGTTGAAATATGATCTGGACATCAAATTCTTAAGCTAAAATCTGGTAATGGCGTAGAATATGTTAACAACAAATTCATCAACTTTTGCATTGAGCATGGAATTCAAATGCAACATACTGTTCCATATACTCCACAACAAAATGGTGTAGCTGAAAGGAAGAATCACACCTTAAGGGAAATGGCTAATTGTATGCTTCAATCTAAAGGACTTGGTCTTAATTTTTGGGTAGAAGCAATTAACTGTGCAAATTACATAGTAAATCGCACTCCTACTAAGGTTTTAAAGATTATCATTCTAGAAGAAGTATGGAGCTCAATAAAACCAGTTGTAAGTCATTTTCGTGTTTTTGGAAGTGAAGCATGGGCCCATATTCCCGATGAGAAACGCAAAGCCTTAGAACCTAAGAGTGAAAAATGTATTTTGTTGGATATTCTGGAGATGTCAAAGGATATAGACATTTTTCACCTAAGGCCAAAAATGTTATCATTAGAATAGATGTAAAGTTTGCTGAAAATATATCGGCCTACGAGCCTAGTTTGGCAGATGTGCCACCTCTCTCTATCCCTTCTACTTCTGAAAATATTTATTCTTTAGATGATGACAACGGGGATGACAATCCTCCCCGACCTTCTCAGGATCCTCCTTCAGCTCCTCAGCGTCCAAAATGGGTCCTTTCTACTCGGGATGCAACAGGTGCTCTTGCAAATGATCCTACAGATCATCGATGTACACGTTCTCAGTTCGATGCCTCTTCTTTACTGGCTCAAGCTTTAGCGAATTGTGATCCTGACACCTTTGCAGAAGCTTCAGGCGATCCAGATTGGGATGCAACTATGAAGAATATCGTTCATTATTGGCAAATGATACCTGGGATCTTGTTCCTCTTCCAAAGGGACGAAGACTTGTTAGATGCAAATGGGTTTACAGAACCAAGTTTAGACCAGATGGAAAAGTTGATAAACATAAAGCTCGTCTTTTTGCTAAGGGTTTTTCACAAGTTGAAGGCATTGTCTATACTGAAACCTTCTCCCCTATTGCTAAAATGAACTTTATCTGCCTTGTTCTTTCCCTTGCTGCCTCTTTCAAATGGGAATTTCATGAGATGGATGTTAAATCCGCCTTCTTGCATGGGGACTTGCATGAAGAAATCTATATGGAACAAACTCCTGGCTTTATTCAAACAGACTCCAGCCTTGTATGTCGGCTTAAGAAATCCCTTTATGGTCTCAAGCAAGCCCCTCGAGGTTGGTATGCCAAAATTGATAGCTTTCTTTTAGATACTGGCTTTTCTAGGTGTCATTCTGACAACACTGTCTACACCATGAAAGTGGGTAAGTATCTTATCATTCTTGTCCTTTATGTTGATGATCTTATCTTTACTGGTAGTGATCCCAACCTTATAAACCATGTGAAGTCCAACCTTAAAAAGAAGTTTGAAATGACAGACTTAGGACATTTGCATTGTTTTCTTGGTATTCAAGTCTTGCAAACCAAGGAAGGTATTTCCCTTTCCCAGTCCAAGTATGCTTGTGATCTTCTACGCCATTTTCACATGGAATATTGTAAGCCAACCCCTTCTCCCTTTCAGTCTGGAGCCAAACTTTCAGTCACTTGTACTTCCCCTGAAGTTGATGCTACCTTATATCATCATCTTGTAGGAAAACTTTTGTATCTGACCTATACTCGTCTTGACCTTTCCTTTGCTGTTGGCGTTATTGATCGGTTTATGCAAAACCCACATGAAAGTCATTGGAAAGCAACTAAAAGAATACTTCGTTATGTTCGAGGTACAATTCAGTTTGGGATTCATTACAATGCAGAAACATCTCCTCTACTGGTTGGTTTCACTGATTCTGATTGGGCTGGTGACCTTGATGATCGGAAGTCTACTAAAGGTTATGTCTTCACTCTTGGTTCTGGACCTATTACATGGGCTTGCAAGAAACAAAGTGCCATTTCTCTTTCTTCAGCAGAAGCTGAGTATTGTGGCGCCATAGATCCTGTCAGAGTTTGGCTTTCAGCAGCAGCATCTGACTACACTTTGGTGTGGTAATCAAAGTGCCATTCAACTATGCAAAGATCCAGTCCAACTACAGCGCAACAAACACATTGAACTACACATGCACTTCATTAGAAAGCTCATTCATGACCATGTTCTTGAAGTGCAATATTGTTCAACTGATGATCAAGTTGTAGGCATCTTTACAAAGGTTCTCACAGAGGCGAAGTTTACTAAACTTCGATTTATGGTTGGAGTTGAGGAAGTTGTCACTAAGGGGGGATAGGGTCTAATGCCTCCTTCCTTCTCCTGTTGTGTCATATTTGTACATCCTTCAATCCTATCCCAAGTTGTTCTTAAGGGGGGATGTTAGGATATTCCGACACATAGGAAATAGTTAAGTATAACTTGGTCTAGTATAGAGTTAGGTAAAGTGTGTTTCTTTACTATGTACTTTTGTAACTTGCAATCCGATAGTCACGATATGTTCTAGACATGAAGTGATACGACGGTTCATTCGCTCCTCGGTATCATTGACACTTGATCCGTGGCTTAACACCCGATTGGTCCATGATCTCTATTTAAAGAGCATGGAGGGTCATTTGTAAGGTGACCGTTCATGAGAGAATCTTATGTAAATTTTCTTTATTTTACATTAATAAATTGCTTGAAGTGGCTGCGTTGGCTCAGGCCGTGGACTGTTTCCCTATTTGAGGGTTTTAAGCACGTCAAGAATATTGGTGTATTGATCTGTGATCTGTTTGTGAGCAGTGTCCTTTGGTGTTCTATCTGAGGAACTTACCCTGTAAATTCCTACAAACTTGATGCTGGAGGATATAAGGAAGATTCCTTTTGTGAGGGATATTGTTGAATCATCCAAGGGCATAACAAAATTTAGATATAATCATGCATTTGTGCTTAAATTGATGAGAAGATTCACCAACAACAAAGATTTGGTGCGTCTTGCCATTACACGATTTGCCACTAGTTCGGATCTCTTCAATCTCTATTGAATTATATGTGGGATGTGAAGACCATGTTTCTTTCACAAGAGTGGTGTGCTTTATCTGTTAGTTGCAACCCGGACGGTGAGGGCATATGCAAACTAGTTTCATATCTTGAGAGCTTTTGGGCAAGAGTGGAGGAGGTGTGTGCCATTTTGGAACCTTTGGTAAGGGTTCTTAGTTGGTTGATGGAGACAAGCCTGCAATGGGCTACTTTTGTGAGGACATGGATAAGGACAAAGAAGCCATTTGTGTCTATTATGAAAATAAGGGGATGAGGGGTTTAAGAAACAACAGTTGCTATGGAGAGTGATTGATGAGCTATGAAACAATACCCTCCATCACCCCATTCATGCTGTAGGGATCTACCTCAACCTTGCATTTTCTTGCTCCAGTGGTTTCAGATTTGATGCCGAGGTGATGGATGGATTCCTCACTTGTGTTGAGAGGATGGTGACATTTGAGCAAGAACGTCAAGTTATTTCTAAAGAAATGGAGATATATAGGATGGCAGGATGCACATTTGGTTTTAGCATGGCTATTAAGGATAGGAAGACCAAAAGTCCAGGTAAGCTTCAGTTTGTTTAAAATTTCATAATTCATTATCTCTTCATAATTTGCTTCAAGTTTAAAATTTCAATGTTTTTTCTTAAGTTTATCTTATTTCTTTTAACTTGTAGATGCTTGGTGGACAAGCTATGGTGGTAGAGTACCCCATCTCCAAAAGTTTGCCAGTCGAGTGCTCAACCAACCATGCAAAGCTTCTCGATGCAAGTGCAATTGGAGTGTATTTGACAAAATACACGCCAAAAGGTGCAACAGGTTAAAAAATTTCGAATTAAATTTTTGAATTCATTCTAAATTAGAATTTATTATTTTTAATATTTAAATTTTCTAAGTACTAATTTACAATCTATGGCCCTAATATAGGTTGGAGTCCAAGCGCCTCAATGACATGGTCTATGTCTACTACAATCTCCAATTATGGGTGTGGTAACTTTTGAAAACCCCTGATCTAGAAGCCATCTCATTGGACCATATTGACACCATCGCTGCATGGAGGGTTGAGATTGAGAAGTCTATCATGGACTCGAGGGCATTGAAGATCTCTCTATGGTGGCCTAGTTGTACCATCTACTAGCCATTAAATTCAACAAAAATGGAATGTTAGCGGTCAGAACTAGGTGTTTAAAGGTCAAGGTGGATGTTGGTCTCAAAAGGACAAAAAACATAGTCATTGGAAAGTCGAGCCTCCATCCAATCAACCTAACCGAAGTCTCCAAGCACTAAATCAAGTTCTTCATGGATCAAAATCACTCTAAGCAAACAAGTTGAGCCAAACAAGCTATAGCCATTGGGTCATCCAAGTGGAACGTTGAGCATATTTTTAACTCCTATTTCCGACTTCCAAGTGGAACGTTGGACTTCCAAGGGTCATTTGAGCTAAATCAAACTCCCTTAGTTGAGATAAATCATTGTATTAAAAGTATGTTTTGTTGTAATTTACTTAGTCTCCAACATATGGATGACAAGTAAAATATTATTTTTGAAAGAGAGGTTGAACTTGACATTTTGGATCACCATCTTGTCTCTTTCAAGTGATTGTTGAATTGTGAAATCAATTTATTGTTGATTTTGGTGTAGCTTGGGAGGTACTCCAAGCCCTAGTGTTTGGGGATTGGAGGGAAAAGTGCCACAAGTAGGCTTGTGGGATTGAAACCCAAGCTTGGGGTTTTGCACCCATCGGGATTTGGGCCAAAACCATAAGCACATTTCGACATGTGATGGATGAGGATGATAGCTCTCAGCGAGACGATTCTAACGCAACGAGAATCATTCAATTTCGAGTTGTAGAAATGGAGATATGAATTTTTGAAGTTATGATTGGGTTTTGCACATGAGGTGTCAAGGTCAGCCTAAGGTTATTTAGGCTTATGACAGTTGTTCAAGCCCTATTGTGACGTTGGAAGAAGCCCTCCTTTATGTGTATATATAGGAGGTGTTGTGGAGCTCTTTTGATCATCCTTTGAGTGCAATGCATGACTTGAAGAACTGAAAAGGAGCTCGATTGAGGAGGTTTATATCTTTGTTGGACCGCAGGTAGGAGCAGCCAAGCGAAGGAGGAGAAGGCCTTGTTTTGAGCCTCTTCATGACTGTTTTGGATGCGTGTTTACCTTGCAGGAGGTCCGGGTGAGATAAGGTTGTATTGGGGTTGTTTTGGAAGACTTTTGTATGGGAAAATCTCATGAAACAAGTCTGCAAACCTGTATAACAGTCTTGGGGAAGGCCGAAGCCTAGTCTCTGCTTGATGTAAGGGACGTAAGGCAGTACAGTGGGTTGGAAGAAGTCTTACCAACCAGCGGATAGAAGGAGAGCCTCATACAAAGGCAACCACAACTCCAAGGGTGACTTCTGGGTTGTTTGAGGGTGGAGATCCCTGTCTAGGGTAAGCCGCAAGCCCTGGAGCTATGGCAGGCCTGTTCTAGGCAAGACAGAGGGCCGTAAGGCTTGTTCTTAGGTGCTGGAATAATGGGACATGCAGCTTAAGCAACAAGCTTGAAGAAGGGACAAGAGAAGGATTGTTGCATGGTTTTTATGAGGGTTGTTAGGATTGTGTATTGTGCCCTAACCAGACCTAGGATTGCAGCAGTCAAGAGGACCTCAAACAGTGAGCTGGAGTTGTGTGTTGGGTCATAGTTTGTGACCTGTTTTGGATCGATTATAGGCAGCCTGTGGAAGTCGAGAAGGAAGGGATAACGTGTTGGTTAGAAGCCCTAACTAGTGGGCAGTTTCCACAGTGATTGGACAAAATTATAGGCAACCTGTGGGTGCCACGTGTTGGGTTAACATGGAGTGTTGAATACCCCAACTAGGAGCAGATCTCATGGTGGATGGATGTCCTAGGTGAGGACATGTTGATTGAAGCCTAGATTTGTGCAATAGCTCCTCTATTGCAAAGCAAAGGGCAGAAATATGTTGGCAATCAATAGAAGGGTCTCCTAGGTGTGAGGATGCCCTAGCTAGGTGTAGATGCTACAACGTGGACTTGGTCACTCGTGGACTGTTGGAAGGTAGCGTGAGAATGGACCAAGTATGAACGTGGATTGGGCACTTATGGTTTGCTGGAAGACAACGTGATGGTGTCCAAATTGGAACTTGGTGTGCAACACTTTGATGGACAAAAGTGGTTGCTAGAGTGGCAGTTGTTGAGCTCAAGGGTTGACGAACTAGAGGAGCAGTTGTGGAGCTCGAGACTTGTGTGTGGATAAGGAATTCTACAACAGATGATGGGCAGTCCTCCTAGCCCGTGTTCATTGTGAGAGATGGACATCTTGCAGTGATAGGTGGAAGCCCTCTGTGCCCTATGTTGGTCTTCATCGGTGCAACACAGGAAGACCATAGTGGGTTGAAGTCCCTGAGTAGTTGAGGAGCAACATTGGGTAGTTGAGAATTGTTCACAAGTGGAGCTGTGAACAATTCGACAGGGGTCTCGATTTGTTGATGGACGAACGATCAACTAGTGAGCAGATTGATAGCCGAGATTTAGTGGCTAGATGGACTTAGAGCATTGATAGAGCCAGGCGCTGGAGATCGAGAGCCGAAGGACTGGGCAGATACAGGGCACGACTGAGACGAGCTGAGAGCATGCGACAGCCAGATGGTCAGAGTATCTTGTTGAGGGCAGATTGGTCGTTGATGTACTGACACCAAGCCCTAGTTTTGTACCTTGTACTAGTGGATGTATGAGGGCCATTATCCCTGGTACGGGAGCCCTAAATTGTTGTATTATATGTTGTTTAATATATCGAAGTTGGGTTGAAAAATATAAAAAGTTGTCTATATTGTGTGCATGTGTGATTTACTGCTGTTTATTTTTTTCCCCCGGGGAGAAATATCATAATTTTCATTGATTTCAGAAAGTTACATGTTGTAGATGCTTAAAAGCATATGAAGAAATGTGGGCAGAGCCACTTACAAAACAATACTCCAAATGAAGTATTCCAAAAAAGCCCTCGGACAGGGCAGAAAAAACAAAATGGGTATGTAAACCCCAACAAACCTGCAGAAAAAACAGGGGCCCAAAAAACCCCAAAAGGCCAATATTGAGCCTCGAAACAGACCTGTAGAGGGTAACCCATACCCATTATAAAAAAACAGCAAAGAGAGCAGAGGTGCAGCACCAAGAAAGAAGCGTCCGAACAACCGTTCAGCTCAGACCCGACACTGAACCACCACAAGCGGAAAATAAACTCCTGAGGAGAGAAATCAAGAACAGAAAGCTCTAGGTTTGGTGACCTGGACAAGAAAGAGAGGCACGAAATGAGGAAGAGAGCAACGAGGGTAGCCACTCCTACCCTGCCCCCTCAGAACTCTCCTCCTGAAACAGACAAACCAGAGGTAAAAACAACTGCCCCATACTTCCTCAGCAGCCTTCAGAAACCCTAGCAAACCTAGCCATGTTGTAGTGGCACGAAACAAAGCAGAGATAGTCACCTCCACACCCCTGTTCCCTCAACGCTTCAAAAACGACAGTGGATAGGCCAGCGTGCGTCCAAAACAACATCGTTTGCCGCAGCAAGAAACCCATCCGGTCCCTGCCAGAGCAGAAGCGAAACCGGGGGTAGAGGCGGCTAGGGCAACCTCCTCGCCCCCGCGCAGTGAAAACCCTAGAGACCAGTAACGAAAATTTTCTTCTGCTCCCGCTCCGCTCCGTTTGCCTCTTCGCTCATTCCTCGGAAGTTGTTGTGGCAACGATTTACTGTTGCTTATATTCTGCTGTGCAAAGTAGTATCGTTGAGATTCTTGGTTTGGTAGCGTCAAAGATTTTAAGATTCTATCCTAGACCCAAGATTGGGGAAATTCAACATTTATGCCATAAGAGAGTTTTTATTTTGCAATATCTACAATAGATTGTGTGGGTTGGCTCTTTCTATTTTATCCTTGCTTGGTTTATGTTGTAAATGGTTTTAATAAGATAATACCCAATTAGTAAGGATTACACAAAAGTTAGAGGGACAATCCATTGAAGGGTTACATAGCCATGTGGAGAGAATAGACAAGTCACCAATGTTTTGCAATTCTCTTTTTGTAGGTTGGAGCGAGTTGGAATTGGAGGTTGGACCAACCCTTATATGGGGTGGCTTCAATTGGGTGAAGATATCTCTTTCCACATAGGTGACCTGAAGATCAGAGATGTCTCGCTAGAGGCTACTCCTAGTTGGCTCTGGAACATTGTGGAAGATTTTAAACATAGGTGGGGGCGATACAATCTTCTTGATTCCAAACCCACCTCATCGTCCAAAGTGCGTCACTGACTTAAGGGTATATGTGATTCACAACCCGACATTTAAAAGGTAAAATTCTGGCCAAGGTAAGCCATTCTCAACAACCACTCTTATTTAAAAAACCAAAATCTTTCAATTTTTTGTTTTAAGTAAATATTTAGTAGCTTGTAGTTTCAAAGTTTTATCACAAGTTTAGCTAGTAATCCTTGTTTTTTTTTAGCCTAAAATTAAATCTAGTCCAACCGGTGAATATACCTTTATGTTGAGTTTCAAACACACATTCTTTACAGGTATATTGAGTTAATTTTTGCGGATCTGTAGTAAGCTACAACCATACCTATTCAGATTTTGTAGAAATTCAAGATAGAAGGGCTTCTTCAAGTTTCTATCATATAACCGTTGCAATTAGTTCCCAGTTTTGTTTGTTTTTATAGTTAATATAATTAATTTGGGGCTAGAATAAACATATTCCGACAAGTTAAAGTCTTATTTGTTGGCTGAAATAATTTTCTGGGTTTTTTACCTGGTGGGATTTGATCCCAAAACTCCTATAACAGAGTGTCAACTTGCTAAAAACTCAATTTTGTTCCAGGTCGGAGGCTTAGCAAGCAATTAAAGTAATATTAGATTGCTGTCCTAGCTTCTCTGCTCCAAGATCACTAATCTAGAGTATTACTTACTGTTGGGTGGCCCTTAGAAGAGGTTTTTGTTGCTGTTTTTTGTGTTTTTCTTGAAATTTTCAGATTTGCAATCACAGGACAACAAAGAATTAACCAGTAACCCCTCCTACCAAAGGTTTATATCAAGAATTTTTTATGGATTTGGTAAATATATTAACCCACTTGGGTTATGTACATTTTTGTCTTGTATTTTGAGTGAATCATATTGGTGATTTGTGTTTATTTTCTGCATAGTTTACATTTTTAGATCAGTAAAAAATGAAATAATTAACTCCTCTTTTCAACAAAGACCCCATACAAGGCATTGGTTAACCTTTTGTTGGGTGAAGTCATCTTATATAAGGAATCCTCCCATAGCCATTCAAGAGGAAGTTGGGCTTAAACTTTAAAGAGTAGGGACTCATGTTGAGGTGGCGATGGGCACTTGTCCTGATCTGAACTTGATCTAGGATCTTTTAAAGTGACTTGGCTTGTAAAATGTTCAAGCGTGAATGATAAAACTTAAACCAACAATTAACTTAAATAAAGCATAAAATATTTTAAATGAAGTTGCAATTAAAAACAAAATGTTTTAGATAGAGAAAAGAAGAAAACAAACACAAAACCAATTGATAACAGAGTTCGTCCAATATGGACTACGTTTCCGGGTCCTGCTTCCAAGAGAGCGACCTCTTTATTATTCTCCCCAAAATCGCAATTGCAAAAGCCAAAATGCCTCCAAAGGCCTATTACAAAATTGATCTCTTTGCTACCAAAAAATGACCTCCAAAATGCCACCCAAAACTCCTTTGGTTGTTACAAAATCAAGCTCTCAAAAATTTCACTAACTTATAAAAATACACAGGCCCACTGCTCGTCATCAATATGACCCTCTAAACATTAAAATAAGATAGAAAAACGTGTGAAGGAAAAATCGATTTTGGGGACAAGGCTGAGTATCAGTTGAGTGTCCACGAGTTTGCCGAGTGCCCGTGAGCTTCACTGAGTTTGACGAGTATTGGTGAGTGGTGAGTCTCTGGGCCGAGTATGGTCGAGTTACTCGTTTTGTAGTAGACTCTGCCATACTCGGTCCACTCGCTGAGTCATGCTAGATTGGTCATCACTTTTGCTTCATTGCGTCTTTATTGGCATTCACTTTACTTGACTTATTTATGGATTGTTCCTGTAACTATTATTCATGAAATTATGCTCCTCCTCCATTTGCATTTTATCTAACCCTCCATATTTCGCACAATTTTTTTTATTCTTCAGTATTTATCCTCTCCTTGTTGGCATTAATTTTTGTGCCTTACTTCATCCATTTGATCATGTCATCCTATAACTTGGGACTATCACTTGATTTATTTATTAGACTGTTCCTATAGCTATTATTCATGAAATTCACCATCCCTCAAATGCTCCTATTCCTTTTGCAGTTTATCTATCCGTCCATATTCCCCTACAATTACCCACAAAGAACTTTTGAAGTATTTTCCAGTGTTACACGGGGACACTTCCCCCAGGGTTGGGTTCACACACCCCTCACACTCAGGACAGGGGGATGTCTAGGGGTGCGTTTCCCCATGCACCCCTTTTGGGGAGTTCTGGGGAGACGCAGGGGGGTGCATTTCCCCAGTGTGGGGGACACAACTCCCCAAAAGGGGTGCTTCTAGGCACCCCCCTCATCTTTTTCTATTAACACTTAATATAATAAAAAATTGAAAATTCGCGTATTAAAAAACTTAATTTTTTTTAAATAAAACAAAACTTAAAAAAATAAATAAAAAATAAAAGAAAACTAAAAAAAAAAAAAAAAAAAACTTACCTAGGTTAACTTACCTATTCATTTCCCAAATTCTCCGTTAGTTTTTGTAGCATCGGATGTGTTCTAGCCATGAAATTTGGTGGAGAGGCTAGAATACATAAGATCTCCAAAACCCAAAAATTGTTTCTGGAAATTTCGCCTAGAAGTGTCTCAATTAGATTATTAACCTTATTTCAAATATTTTATAAGTCTAAACTTAAGGAATATGGTTATTAATCAATATTAATTAAGATAAGGTGAGAATAATCTAGAAACTCATACGGATAGATTCAAAGATGATCTTAGCCATTGATTAAGTTTTAATCTTGGCTGTTGGTGCTCCAACAGTGATTATAAGAGGAGGTTGATGTGGTGATAGAGTATACACCAATGCAGATACTCAATTGCCCAAGCAGTTTGATTTTCTCAGTAGCAGTAACTCAGCAGAGAAGATAGAGCCAAAGGGTGAGTAGCAGGTGGAAGAGGAGTGTAGTAGCATTCTAGGAGGAAGGTTTCTAGTCCCTAGAAGAGGCAAATGAAGGAAGGCCGAAATTCTCACAAGGTCAGCTTAAGATCCGCGTAGAGGGTGACGCAGGAGGCTCAGTGCAAAGGCTAGGGAGGTAATTTCGGAGGCAAAAATTAACTGTGGGGTGAGAGAAAATTCTCACAATAATTTTTTGCCAGTATTTTCCTTGGATTAGATTGGTAGTTGGTTATCTAAATTTTTGTACTCAAAATTGCTGCTGAAGAATAATAATAAAACCCTCATCTGCTGCATCGATTTTCCCGCGTTGGGTTTTTCTGGGGACAATTGTTCTAAAATAATTGTGTCGAAATTTGTGTGTGTGCTAGAATCTCTCAGTGTTCAGTATTTTATTTTCTGCTGTATTTTTATGGTGAAAATTGCAGTTGTGGTTTTATTCGTTGTTTGTCGTAGCAAATAAACTGCGTAATTAAATTTACAGTTAGAAAAATAATTTCCAGTTGCTACAATAGATAAAATTTCTCATGGTATTAGAGCGAAGTTGATCAGCCAGAGAGCTCAGAAGCGAAAATAAGGAATTTCACTGTGCAAGTGATGAACAACAGGGCGAAATTTCCAAAGGCAACTTAGTCTTTTGCCAGGAGGTCGAATTACTTGAGAAAACTCGATTTTTCAGGGCAGAAAAATTCGATTTCCCAGATCAAGTAATTCCAAAGGCATAAGGAGTAGCTAAGTTTTTTCGTTGGGCTGATCTCTAGCTGGACGCAGAGGGTTTTGCGGCAGTTGCTAGAGCAAAGCCAACGTTAGGTAAAAGAGGAATAGCACACTGTAAATTCTTTAGCAACCATGGACAAAACTGACATTCAGGAGGCTTTAGATTTGTCCTCCAGGTTGGAGGACAAACTTGCTTGCTTGTTAGGATCAACTTCACAGGGTGTTTGGTATATAGATAGTGTAGCATCAACTCACATGACAGGGGTTAGAGTGTATTTCTCTAGCTACAAGGAGCAGATGGACTTCCGGATTACTATGGGAAACAGGTTGTAATGTACTCCAGTAGGGAGAGGTACGATAGATTTTCAGAGGGAGTCAAGAGCAAGCACCAACGCTACAGATGTATTGCATGTGCTTGGATTGGGTATGAACTTGATTTCAGTATCCCAGTTATAGGGTAAGGGGTATGATATTCACTTCGTAGGGAAGAAAGTGTATGTCAAACACCCAAGCTGGAAAAAGGTAAGACAAATTGGAGTTCGAAGTAACAGATTGTACCTCCAATGGCACTAATAGGTAGTGACAGTAGTAGTGGGAAGGAGATGAATGAGTTATGTCATAGGAGAATGGGACATCTACACCATGGAGCACTCAGGATGCTCAGAGAAACAGTAACAGGGGTCCCAGAACTTGGCACATAACACGACGATGTGTGCAGAGAATGCGTACTTGGGAAGTATGCTAAGGCAACATTTCCAAGAAGTGATAGCAGAGTTGATGGCGTGTTAGGACTCATACATTCAGATATTTGTGACCTGATGTCCACTAGAGTTCTCAGTGGTGCTGAATATTTCGTCACCTTCATTGATGACCATTCCAGGAAAACCTATATCTACTTCTTGAAGCCCAAAGATAAGGTCTTCGATTGTTTCTGAGAGTTAAAAGCTCTTGTGGAGAATGCGACAAGGAAAAAGATCAAGGTGCTTCTCTCAGATAATGGTGGAGAATATATTGATAAGGACTTCATAAATTTTTGTCCGAAGGGAGGCATCAATAGAGAATGGTTAACTCTATATAGTCCACAACAGAATGGTGTAGCGGAGCGAAAAAACAAAACCATTGTTGGAGCTGCAAAGACTATGTTATATAACCAGGAATTACCTAGATTTCTATGGGCAGAGGCATGTAACACGACATTATATATCTAGAACAGGTCTCCTTATAGAGCATTGAGGAAGAAAACACCAAGAGTCTTCATAGGGAAGAAGCCAAAAGTTAGTCACTTCAGAATTTTTGACAGTGTTGCTTATTGCCATGTGCTAGATGAGAAGCATAACAAACTACGTCAGACTGCAGAGAAGGGGCTTTTCATTGGATATAGCGAAACCTCAAAGGTATACAAGATCTACATACCTAGCAATAGGAAGATTGTAGTAAGGCGAGACGTGAAGTTCATGGAGGACCGAGCTTTCAAGAGATCTCGTGAGATGCCTGCAGGTGATCAGAATCAGTGAACAAAAGCTCCTTTGGTCTAGCAATAGGGGAAACCAGTGGGACAGGCAAGAGGTTGGTCACAAGGATCAAGTACTGTGACGAGTACTAGTATTTCCTCAGGTGCAGGAAATTTAGGGAGTTCTCAGCAGATTGAGCAATAAAGGCAAGATGAGGAGCTGGCTAAACCTCCCACGACTAGTGGTTGAGCCAGTAGAGAGGTTCGTCAGACATTGAGAGATGCAAAGGAGTTTATTGGAACTCCTAGGACGAGCAAAAGACAACGCAGACAACATGACAGGTACCAAGCATTGGTGGCTCAGGTGGCAGAACCTTCCAGCTTTCAGGAGGCCGTTTAGCATCAAGTATGGGTAGATTCCATGCTAGAAGAGTATAGCTCTATCACGATGAATGATGTTTGAAAGGTAGTGTCAAGGCCGAAAGACAAATCAGTTGTAGGTTCTAGATGGATCTACAAGATCAAATATGTTGCAGACAATAGTGTGGAAAAATACAAGGTTAGATTTGTGGCAAAGGGGTATGCACAGAAAGAAGGGATAGATTATGAGGAGATCTTCGCCCCAGTTGCCAGATACACTTCTATTTGGTTAGTTATATCCCTAACAACTCAGATGGGATGGCAGATTCACCAGATGGACGTCAAGACAACCTTCTTGAACGGGGTGATAGAGGAAGAAGTGTACATAGAACAACTAGAGGGCTTCGAGACTCATGAGAGGCACACTCATGTGTGCAGATTGAAGAAAGCTCTATATGGACTCAAGCAGGCTCCCAGGGCATGGTATGGTAGGATTGACAACTACTTGCAGCAGATGGGATTTGTCAAGAGTGACGTAAATCCCAACCTTTACTATTTGATGGTAGAGGGTGAGCCACTCATTCTAGTTTTGTATGTGGATGATCTCTTTTTGACAGGATTATCAGGGCTCATAGAGGACTTCAAGAGGAACTTGGCAACAAAGTTCGACATGAATGATTTGGGTTTGATGCACTATTTCCTAGGATTGAAAGTGTGGCAAAAGGATGGGGAGATTTTCCTTGGGCAAGGAAGATACGCTACAAATATTTTGAAGACGTTTAGAATGCAGGATTGTAGACCCATGTCTATGCCCATGATCACCAACTGGAAGAAGACAAATGCATCGGATGACAAGGATCTGTTATATATCTAGTCAATATGAGACCAGATATTTGCTTCGCAATCAATATCCTTAGTCAGTTCATGGTAGAGCCGAAGAGGGTACATTAGGCAGCAGCGAGGCACATTCTGAGGTATGTGCTGGCACTATCGAGTATGGGTTGAGATATACCCGAGGAGATGATGTCAAATTGTGTGGATTCACAGATGTAGATTGGGCAGGCAGTTCAATGGACAGGAAAAGTACCTCTAGGTACTACTTCAGTGTTAGGTTAGGGATGGTTTTTTGGTGTAGTAGGAAGTAGAAGTCAGTGGCTTTGAGCTTTGCAGAAGCAGAGTATATGGCAGTTAGCACAACGACGTGCGAAGAGATAAATTTCTCTAAGAATCCAGTGTTTCTTGACATGTCGAAACACATAGACATTCGATGCCATTTCATTAGAGATTGTGTACAACGTGGAGCAATCCAACTACAGTATGTTCCCACATAAGTGCAGGTTGCAGATATACTCACGAAAGCTCTAGGAAGAGCTAAGTTCATCTATTTCAGAGAACAAATGGGTATGGTGGAGAACCCATTTCAGTAGTAGAGGCAGATTACCTTGGATGATTCTCAGCTGCAGCAACAACAAATGAGAGGGAGTTGCAGTGCAAATGCAATGTTGGCAACAATACAACAGGGTCAACAGTAGCACAGATGCATCGTACATCAGAGTTGCACAGTGGTTGGTGGGAAACAACAGCCAGACATTAGCAGCGTGATAGGATATGATGCAGAGACAAGGTGTTGTGGCAGGATGTGCAATAATAGAACACATTCCTTGCTAAGAGGGAGTGTTAGTTTTTGTAGCATTAGATGTGTTCTAGCCACGAAATTTGGTGGAGAGGCTAGAATACATAAGGTCTCCCCATAAATCGTTTATGGAAATTCCGCCTAGAAGTGTCTCAATTAGATTATTAACCGTATTTTAAATATTTCCTAAGTCTAAACTTAGGGAATATGATTTATTAATCATTATTAATTGAGATAAGGTGGGAATCATCTAGAAACTCACACAGATCGACCCAGAGATGATCCTAGCCATTGAGTAAGTTTTAATCTTGGCTGTTGGTGCTCCAATGGTGGATTATAAGAGGAGGTCGATGTGGTGATGGAGTATACACCAATGCAGATACTCAGTTGCCCTGGCAGTTCAATTTTCCCAGTAGCAGTGACTCAGCAGAGAAGATAGAGCCAGAGGGTGAGTAGCAGGTGGAACAGGAAAACGAAGGAAGGCCAAAATTCTCACAAGGTCAGTGTAAGCTATGCCCAGAGGGTGACGCATGAGGCTTAGCACAAAGGCTAGGGAGGTAATTTCGGAGGCAGAAATTAACTGTGGAGTGAGAGAAAATTCTCACAATAATTTTTGCCCGTATTTTCTTCGGATTAGATTGCTAGTTGGGCATCTAAATTTTTGTACTCGGAATTGTTGCTGAAGAATAATAATAATACTCTCATCTGTTGCACCGGTTTTTCCCCATTGGGTTTTTTCGGGGACAATTGTCCAAAAATAACTATGTCGAAATTTTTGTGTGCGCTAGAATCTCTTAGTTTTCAGAATTTTATCTTCCGCAGTATTTTTATGGTGAAAATTGCACTTGTGATTTTATTCATTGTTTGCCGTAGCAAATAAATTGCATAATTAAATTTGGAGTCAGAAGAATAATTTCTTGTTGTTGCAATAGATAAAATTTCACATTCTCTTTCCCGCCGTCAAGTTGTGCTCTCCTACCGCTACTGAGCTCTGCTCTCCTGCCGTCGAGCTCTACTCTCTTGCCATCGAGCTCTGCTCTTTTGCCTGTCATCAAGCTCTTCTAGAATGATGAATGATGAATTTAATTTTTAAATCAATGTAGATTATAGAATGATGAATGATATGGATCAATGTATTTGAATATTTCATTATTGAATTTTATTATTGAATCTCATGGTATGGATGAATGATGAGTATGTCATATGAGTGATGTATGCATCGAAATGAATGATGAGGATGAATCAATGTATGTCATTTAATTCAATTATGAATTTAAATTTTATGTGTGGATCAAAGTATTACTATTAGTCTATTTATGCTTTCATTATTGAATATGAACTTGAATTTTATATATATATATATATAAAATTAAAAATTATATACCACAATGCCCCCCGCACCCCTGAAAGTTCTCTAAAAGTTGAGGGTACTCCCACATGTCCCCCCTGTGCGTCTCCTTGCACCGGAGTCTTAGTGGAACATAGGTATTTGCCCTGTTCCCATTGACATTGCTTTGCATGTCTTGCTTCCTCATTTACTTTTTTCTCTTCCAATTATATTTTCAGAAAGGACTTTCTTTCTATCTTCTTTGAGCAATGTTTGTTACTCTTCCCACACTAGCATATTGAATAGTCCTTCCATTTGACCATGCCATCCTATATCTTAGGGCCTCTCATTTCTATTTGCTAGCTTGTCTACAACTTTATTAGGTGACCCGTTAACGTGTTAATCCAACGGAACTTATTCTAATTTTCTTGAACAATTATATTAGCTAACTCAACTCTTCAGTTCTAGTTTGAAGTGCCCAATGAACTTTCACATTGGGATATTTGGAGGTAAACTAATATATTTAGGTTTTAGAGTGCTTTTCAACAATCACTCTTTATAGTTACATCTTAATAGTTGCTTTCATATTGGAATCCAAACATTCATCCTCCATAATGTTGTTCAAGCATTCTTCCAAGTTGATGCAAGAAAAGTGGATTCTTTCTCCTCTTGGGCTGTGGTAAACTTGAACACATATATGAACCTGACCCTTTTGTTGTTATCATTCGATGTTCCATTGAAATTGAGTTTTTAAAATCCATCATCTCTGGGAGACCTTATTTCTTTGGGTGCCTTAGTTGTCCTTGCAACTTGATTCATAAAGGGTGATTTCCACTGCTGTTAGCTTCTAGTAGCTAGATTTTAACAAGTTCATTTTGCTGCCTTAGAATTTGCAAACCCTTCTCTGTTTTTTTTTGAAATAACTGCTTCCTTTTGTTGTTTCCCTTATTCTAAACTATTGTTTGCTTCAATGTTATTGAAACCGAACCGGTGATTGAATTAGAGAACCGTCTGAACTGGGAACTGGTAAAAAAACCAGGCCAAAAAACTGGTCGACCAAAAACACATAAAATATTGAAATTTTAAAGAAAAAACATATATATATATATATATATATATATATATATATATTCATGTGCATCCATATGAATCTAAACCATTTATACATAAATAAGCAAAAGCTCTCATTTATATAGCATGTAAGGGTGCACATAACCAAAATAGCGTCAAGTGCAATCCATCTCTGAACCGAAAATACACCAACAAACAGGTTCTAGATGGTCTCTAGCATTAAATAAAAATCATGCTACAACAGATACCTACATATCATCAAAATCATTGCCTATATTGGGATGTTCGTCATCAATATGACCCTCTAAGCAATAAAATAAGATAGAAAATAAGTAGCATGTCAAATGAAGATTTTGTTTGAGTGATGGGTACATTTTTGAGAGGGTCATGATAGAGGAGTTCGACAGCCAATGCCACTAACATCAAGGTACAAAGAGGGCTTGGTGCTCTTGATTAAATGCTAGTACCATACCCTCGTATGTGACAAAATCCAATGGAAATGTCGCAATCCACCCAATCTTGATTCTTGAAATCCTGAAAAACTATTAATTTTGCTTGATTTTGAGTGAGATAAAAAATTCTACTTTCTTCGTATTAAATCCAATAATGTTGAAAGCACCCACCTATAATGATTCATCAAGCTCCAAACAAGTCTTTAATCAATACATATTAAGTGATTCTCCTCCAACAACATTTTAACCTAAGTGTACCATGGTGGGAGTCGAAACAACTTCACTCATAGTACATGTGTCAATTCCTAGGACAGAAATTGTTTCTTAGGTCACTTGATTAGAGATAGGTAACAAAAGTGATTAATTATTGGAAAAATGAAGGGAAATCTTATTTTTTTACTCTCAAAATCATTTTTAATGATGTACAAGTTCTTTTACTGGTCCAACTAGCCTTTGAACTAGGAATCTTCATTTTTGATAGTTATAAGCCTCGGAGAGAGAACTGTTACTTAAATTTACCACCTTGACACCATTTTACTGCGCCTGTCAATTTTTTCTTTGATTTTTCTTAGTCCTTTGCTTTGGATATGCATTTTTAGCATAGGACTTTGGGGTTGGGCCCTTTTAATGATATGGCTTCATTATTTTTTCATTTTAACATGACATGCTCTTCACCTCTACCCTTTTTTGGTTTTATTTAATTTTGGCTTACATTTGTTCTTCATACTTGCTTGATTAGACCTCATTGGATGATATTTGATAAGATAGAAATAAGTAGACACATTTTTTTTTTTTAAATGAACGGGATGGTAGTGTAGGGAAATGATAGAAAATGTTAAGTATGGTTAGGATATCTGTATGCTATTCACTTAAATTGCCAATAGTACGATTTGGTCTAAATCAGGACACAATTATCTAATGACAATTATGCCCCTGCATCATACACAAGACAAAATAATAAAATTATTACAATTAATAAGTGTTTTTAGATCATACCTAAAGTTTATTACTTTCACGACAAGATTAGAAACTGTGACACCACTTCTACATAAGAAACCCACACATGAAATCAAAGCATATCCACTGAAATAAAGATGAAGCATGGAGTACCATCTGTGAGAGCACATATCATATGAGGTATAATTTGATAAGGCATTGGAGCTGATATACCATGGTAAGAGGCATCTGACAAATCTCATGGATGATGGAAGGCTGGATGATCTGATAAAGGAAATATCGAAAGAACTGGAAGAATTGGCAGATATGAGCAGGAGAGCCCATCCAATAAAGATCAATGCACCCTTGAGAGGGTGGTTTTTAAGTGGTTGCCTTCGAGGAGGCAACTCATCCTATTCCCTGAAGCCTTTCCTTTAGCACTTCCAGATCTGTTCCTTCTTCCAGAAGGGAATTGGTTCCAAGAGTCCTCTCACAAATTTGCATGTTTCCCATTTGTGATCTCTTAGAAGCCCTAAATTTTTGGATTAGATTCTCTCTTCATATTTTGTTATTCCAGATAATAACTTCCTTTCGAAAATGCAATGTCCTTTTTGTGTTGCAGTCCTTAGAACTTAAGCCCAGAGCTTGTGTTTTTATTTCACAGACACTAAAAATTGGCTCCAAGTACAACGCTCATTACTGGATTCGTTTAGGTTTTCCCTTGAGGGGCCAACACATCCTATTCCCCGAGGCCTTTCCTTCAGCACTTCCAGATCTGTTCCTTCTTCCAGAAGGGAATTGGTTCCAAGAGTCCTCTCTTAAATTGAGACATTTCCCTTTTGTGATCTCTTAGAAGCTCTAATGTTTTGGATTAGGTTCTTCTCTACATGTTTTGTTATTCCAGATAATGACTTCCTTTCAAAAATGCAATACATTAACAGATTTTTGTGTTGCAATCGTAAGAACTTAAGCCCAGAGCTTGTGTTTTTATTGCACACACTAAAAGTTGGCTCCAAGCGCAATGCTCATTACTGGATTAGTTTAAGTTTACCCTTCTTGAAGGATACTACAATTAAAGAGTAATATCAATTCTTGTACTATATATGTATTCAGACATTGATTTATGTTAATTTTGGTGCTTATATTCAATATTGTATAGAAATGTATTGAGTCCCGAAATTGATTTATGTTTTGCAGCTTCTGAGGAATTGTTGGATCACCTTAGAAATGAGAACAATTATTTACGGGCAGAGGCTAATGAGGTTAATGGTACGCTTGCTTTAAATAGGTATGTTCCTCGCTTTTTTGATAGGCTATTTTATAGACTATAGTTTATTAGGTGAACTTTTCTCCCATATATGTTTCATATCAAAATTTATTTTTAATTCTTTTTACTGATTACAAAAGCATATTTATCATGTTACTGGTTTTTCAGGGTAAGACAACTAGAGCACAAAAATGCTGTGTGCCAAAATGATCTACTTGTAGAACGGTCAAAGAGTAAGTAGTATATGCCATATCCATTCCCTTCGTAAGTTTATAGTGGTGTTAATCATTCTTGAGTCTGATATTTTATACCTTAGCTGAAGGCTGATACATGTACATGTGATAGATTTGGTGGATGTTTGTGTGCATATGTATTCATGATTACTAATATAAACCTGTGGGAATTAATTATTTATGGATTTTGTATTATCATATAGAGAAGGTGGAGAATTACACTGTCCAAGGCATTTTTAATTTGCAAATGTCTTTTTATTGAGATTGGCAACATAATACATGCTATTTACAATAAAAACTAAGTCTAGCTTTTGGCAAACCTCAAGTCCTCATAAGACTTGTACATCATACTTGGGAGCATAGTTTTAAAAAACAGAATCGGGTTTTGAAGCAGAACAGGATTGAACAGGATTCAATGAATAGGATTTGAAAAAAAAAGGTATAAAATAATTAATTTCTAATGATTTTGTTTTTTAAGATTTCAAACCATGTTTCCAAACCATTAGAGACAATGCTACATATATGCAATGTTTGCTCATCTATACCATATAAGGGTGAATATATCGAAATGGTACCAAGTGCAATAAATATCAACAACAAAATACATAATCAACGAGTCAATGAGTAAATGGCCTCTAGAGTCCAAAAACAATGCTACAAGCTACTGGGCCACTGGCCTACTACGAATAACTGATCAACATGATCACTAATCAAACTGATTACTAATTCACCACTACTAGAAATGGGATCATCAACGAGAGCTACATAAACATCATCTAGCTCAAAGTCTTCAGACTAAGATTCTGCAACCTTATAATATGGTATGAATTGAAAAAGCTTAACATGCCTAACCAATGATTTTGGTTTGAGTGAAGGGTTCATCTCCCCAACCTTATAATATGGTAGAAAAAGCTTAACATGTCTAACCAATAATCTCGGTTTGAGTGAAGGGTACATTTTTTGTTAAGGCCATGGCAGAGGAGTTCAACAATCAATACCACCAACATTAGATGAGTTCAATGTAGTATCTCCTGGGAAAATTACCCTTAGGGTTAGAAAGAGCACATGACAAAATTATACCAGTGTCACAGTATTACTTCTAATTTTCAAACAGAGATGATACTGAGTGTAAACAAGTAGTTAATTTTACCAACACCACCAATAGTACATAGCAGGTTACAAGTTTACAGTCTCACTATCAGTGCTGCTACACCAACAGATCTTGCTGAACAGTACTCATCAATTTATAAACAGTTGCAATCTTTATTCAATGCACCAGCAATATACACAAGGATTACAACATCACTTAATCCTATCAGCAACACTGTACATTTGGATTATTCAACACACAAATAACCAACTTACAAGATCATTAGATTCCTTGTTGCCTTAGGAAACACCTTAACAATGGCCTTTACTGCTCAAATTTGCACCTCAGACTTTGTTGCTCTACAATACCTTAACAGACCTTTGCTGCCTTTGGAGATGTTCTAACAGACCTCTGCTGTTGCCTTGCTGCTCCCAGAGATGCCCTAACAGACCTTCCTGCTACCCAAAGAAGCCCTAATAGGCCTTGCTGCTATCCAGAGATGCCCTATGGCCTTCAATGTTGCCTGGAATTGATCCTCACGGCTTCGAGTATTACCCTTCAGCCCTTCTCTGCTGCCAATATGTAACTCCGCTACTCCAAACTACCTCTCTTTCTTAGCACTACTGTAACAGCCCCCTTCCTGCCCAGACTACACTTTGCTGTCCCAGATATGATCTTAAATGGGAGCCACTGCCATAAAGAAGACTTCAGGAGTGGCCCGCAGTCACAGGATTGTTCATTCAAACCCTCGTTGACTAGAACAGGTGATTTCCCAGCTTGGAATGGCCTCAAAGACATTCGCTGCACAGAATGTTAGAATAGCACTTGGTATTCAGTTCCTAGCAATTATTAACTGAACGAATACAATGCTAAGTTCGTAACAAAAATATTAGCAGAAGCAAAGTTACTCGATCTGAATGACATAGACATAAACAGATTTCTGCCAAATCAACCGTTCTTCATTAATAAATTAATCACGGAACTGACTTGGGCGGGATAATGTGTTGATTTTCTAGTATCAAGAAGACTAGAATAAATTTTTAAACTGATAACTACTTCCAATGATACATTTTGACTTCTTTAGAGCATTCCAATCATTAAGCAGTTATATATGAAAATTTCAAGCATTAACTTCAGTAGAGCAATAGAGATCACAGTAAAGACAATGAACAAGAGACACCAAAATTTCTTGGGACAAAACCCCACAGTGGGCAAAACCCGGTAATCTTTCATTATGAGAGAGAGATCAATTCATCAAGAATAATCCAGTCAAATGAGAGAGAATAAGTCAACTTTTGCTCACAGCCAAAGTCTGCACAAGAGAGCTGAATTTCGGCTTGAGGTAGTTGGTCAAAGGGGCTGAAATTCCGTCCCACAGTCTCCATAGAAGTTTGGTCAATCTCAGGGTTTGACCTGTGGTCAAACCTTAGTCAATGACCCAAAACAGAGACAAAGCTTAGGTCAATAACAAACCTCGGAAAACTCAGCCTCAAATCCTTAGTCAACAACTCCGTCAAACACCAGAAATAACGTCAAGTCAATGCTTGGTCAACAAAAGTCAAAACTCACTGGTCAATGCAGAGATAATTCTTCTTCTTCCTTCTCGCACATGTGAACAACACTACTTGTGATTGGTCAAATAAGTGAGTGATGATGATGCTAAATAAGGTCCAATGAATATCGATATATATGAGAGTCAGGGGATGGCTTTTGAGCTTGGGGTTTGTTAAGACAAAATCCAGTAAGCCTTGGAGAGGGAAACCCTACGAGACAATAGCTATACAGAGTGCTGACAATGGGATAGAGGCCCAACGTCACCTCCGTTGAGAAATCTAGGGCATGGATAGTTAAAAGATTTCTCGGCTTGATAATTGCATGTGATATACTTCTTTTCATCGGGACAATTACCAATATGCACAATAAAATACAAGTGACACAGTATGTAGGCTTCTCAGCCAGGGCCAAAACCTCTCACCTCTTGAGAGGAAAATCCGATCAAAATTCTTCTTCCAGATCTTTAATTGACGAGTACTAAGACCATGACACAGATTCTTGACTCTAGTATCCTCACAAGAACCTTGCCACTATCCTTTATGCTCTGCCTCTACCCTTCGACTTCCTTCTTGATCTGGAACTTCTCTCCTCGTCTCTTTCTAGAGAAACTCGGTCTCTATCCTTCACATTGCTTCTTCTCGACTTCCCTACAGAATCTCGGTCTCTAGGTCTTCACTGGTCTCTTCTAGAGAAACTTGGTCTCTAGATCTTGGTCACCTAGAAGAATCCTTCTCTTGCTATCCTAGAAGAAAACCCTTCCTTCGCACTACCTAGAAGAATCTCTTTCTTCACTGGTCCAGAAGAATCTCTCTTTGATATGCCCAGAAGAAACCTTCTTGTCCTTTCTTCGCACTTCTCTTTGCTGCTCCTTCTTCTCAGTCCTTTTTAACCCTTTCTACGCACTTCTTCTTTACCCTTTCTTCGCACTTATTCTTGACCGAAAGCTTGTCAAGTTTCTTGCTTCTGATGGAGGCCGAGTTAGGCTATATATACACTTCCACACATGTCCTTTGGGCAGACATGATCACTTGAAGCTAGGCTGACTTCTTCTAGCAACTTCTTCCATTGTTGTAGGCCAACTTGAAGAGGATAAGTGACAAGGTCTTGAAGGATACTTTATAGAGACAAATATGACCTTTTACAAAGTGTAACATGACTTCATTACACGACAATGACTCTTAACATTTTATGACTAGATGACAAATAAATCCTAAAGACTCTCAATGGGAGTCTTGATGCGAAAAGAAAATCCTTTGTTCATGAAACTCGTGAAGCAAGTTAATATAATAAATTTATTTTCTTCTTTACATCACATTACATAAAATCATAATTACATGTCATTATGAAGACCGAACCTAGTTACATTTTTCAACACTCCTTAACTAAGGAGGTATTCATAATGGTACATGGATTTTCTCAATCTGAAGAATTTCTCATAAGAAGAATTCGGATTGGTAACTCATTTGTATAGCATCATATCAACTAGCATTGTTACATAGCAAGGCCTTGACTAGCAACTCCTTATCTCCACAAGATCTGAGCTCAATGCTGGCGAGACCAATGATTTATAGACACACTCATCATTGTCTCTTTCGGAACATACCCATGAGGACTATTCTTATCTTGGACTCTCTAGTCCTCAAAGAATATTTGTCCTTCACGACTACTCTTTCATGAGATGCCCTATCTCATCCCCAAATAGTATCAGATGCCAAATGATTACCCAATCCTCCATTCTGTATTCCCATAGTGAAGTCCAAAATGTCATGTCTATCTCTCCCTTTCGCATAGGGAGGACATATTCCAATAAAGGAATGTACTCATTTCGATCGAAAAAGGAATGTACCTAAGCTCCCTCTTGGCTTAGGAATTTCCAAGCTTCTTCCAAGTAAGAAACTTCTCTTTCAGGCTCCCTATTAACTAGGGAGCTATAACAACTCCTCATGTGGAGTTCTTTGATGACATCGAAGAACTCCTTTTTTCTTCGATGTCATCAATTTCTTTTGTCATGGAGTCTTCATCTTTCATGGACTTCTTCATAGGGCATAGACCATCCAACACTTTCATCCATGAGTTAGTCATGTCCTCATCTCATCAGAAAGCGAACCATCAGGTTTTCGATCTGGTTTTTGCTTTATGTCATTTTGCCTTCATGCCATATTTTCTGGAATGATCTTACATCCTTCAATATGGTCTACTTGGAAGTCATCCACATATATTCTCGTAGGCAATCCAACATAAGCCCATCCAGATATTGGTTCAAAAATAAGGAATGAACACTTAAATCAAACATTACCTTTGTGATGGTCTTTCATCATGACATCTTTTTGTAGGTATCAACATCCTGTATATAGATTGAGACATTCTTCAAAGATATTCATTGTCAAGGTTCTCTATCTTTTTCCGACTTCCATTAGAGTCTTCATATCTTTCTAGGAGATATTCTAGTCAAATCTTCATGGTCTTTGGATGTTGAATGCCTTATACCTTTGTTGCATATTATCACGATCTCTTCCTTTCTTTGCACACTTCATTCCCAGGTGCTTCCAATCAGAGTTCCTTTATTGTAGTCAGCTTCCTCATGATTCATATGAGAACATATTATGTTGATTTCATCTAATGTGACTTATGCCTTCCTGCAATCTTTCAGAGGAGGAGATCTCTTCTTCTCTTGATCATATTTCCCGAAATGGAAATAGAGATCGATATTATCTGCAAGAATATGACACAACTTTCATAATAATCTATGTAAGCATACATGCCTCATCTTTTCTTCGGTCATCCAAACTTCCTGTAGCAGCTCATTTGCACGAAAGAAATTTCTACTTTCTCGTTATGTCATCACACCATCATTTCTTGAATTCCACGAGTTGGAATTCCTCATGAAACTCTTGCTTCCTTTCTAGATCGATGAATCCTTTGATGAGGATTTCATCAAAGAAACTTTTGGGGATCTTTCATATCCTTACCCAGTCGATGATGACCTCTGCTTCTTTTTATGAGGTTTCAATGAGGTTTCCAAGAGCTCCCATACTTTGTAAGTAGGATTTCTTTCAGACATTATTTTTGCTACTCATGTCATGAGATCTTACTTCTAATGCTTCTATTAGAATGCTATTTTCTAATCTGCTGCATCCTATCTTATTTACATTGCTTCCTATCTATAAATTACAAGTGAAAAGTACCTTCTAGTGAAGAAGATCATCTCAATCATAGTAGAGATCTTTTTGCTTCTTCCTTCTTAAGCTTCTTTGTCTCAGGTTCTTTCACTTCCTTAATATGGGCTTCTTCCCTGTCCCTCTTGTGTTTAGGACAATCTCTTCTATAATGCCCAAGTTTCTGACAACCATAACATCTTTCCTTATCGTTGTTCTTCTACTTTTTCTTTGGAGGATCAAACTTTACAAATTTCCCTTTTCTTCTTGACATTGATTGATCCCTTCTATCCGAGTTCTTGTTACTTTATTTCTTCAGCCTGTCTTCTTCTGCCTTGCAGAGAGACCATAATCTGATGAATTGGATAATTTCATCTTCACTAGTAGATCTGAGGTTACCTTGCTTATCAGTCAATGCATTTAAAATAACGAAGATTATTTCGTTATCAGATACCATCTCCCTTAGATCCTGTAATTGTCCTTTTATTTGAGATGCTTTTGAAAGACACGATGATATCCCTTCATCTTTTGACACCTTCAATTTATATAGATCAAATCTAAGTTTTGAGATCTTTTCTATCGTGCTCTTAGAGAAAAGTTCTATTAGTCTATCATATATTTCTTTAGATGTCTCAAACTCAGCTACATAGGAGATGAGTGGATGTTTGATAGACCCCTTTAGAATCTTTTGAGCCTTGAGATCCCTTTCCATGTATTCAAATACTGCTTTTCTTCAGATGGCTTGGAGACATTTCCATAAACATGTTCAATGACTTCATTTACTTCAAGGACTATTTCTATCCTTCTTTTCCATGCAAGGTAGTTTGATATCCCAACCAACTTTTGGTTCTCCTTGAAACATGAAGTCATTTTCACTAGATTAGATTATAATAAAAGGTACTTACTTGAGAAGATATGATCTTCAACTTGATGATGAACTTGTTGCTTCAAATGATCTCTTTCAAGTGAGATCCTTGCTTCAATAGAGATAAGATTGCCTTTCGATCCAACCTTCCTTAGATTTGAAGAGCTTCCACTTCTTTGGTGATGTATGTTTTCTGGATTGCTTCTAGGGTTTCGGTCTTTCTGCTTGCTTCCTCCTTGTAGATGATTTCAAGACTCTTGTTGGTGTAGATTTCTTCGATCTAGGGTTTTGAAGATCTTGGCCAAGGTAGCCCTTGAATTTTCTATGATCTTTCTTCGATGCTTGATATCTTGTGTGTCAACTTGCTTTTGAATGCTCCTTTCTGACTTCGACACCTAAGCTTTGCTTCCATGTTGAGACATCTAGGGCATGTATAGTTAAAAGATTTCTCTGCTTGATAATTGCTTGCTTGTGTACTTTTAATTCTTAGTTTATAGACTTTTCTTCATTATGTTATTATTTTGTTCTTTTCATCAAGACAATTACCAATATGCACAATAAAAGACAAGTGACACATTATGTAGGCTTCTTAGCCAAGGCCAAAACCTCTCACCTCTTGGGAGGAAAACTCGATCAAAATTCTTCTTCTAGATCTTCAATTGACGAGTACCAAGACCATGACACAGACCCTTGACTCTAGTATCCTCACAAGAACCTTGCCACTATCCTTGATGCTTTGCCTCTTCCCTTCGACTTCCTTCTTGATCTGGAACTGCTCTCCTCGACTCTTTCTAGAGAAACTCGATCTCTATCTTTCACACTGCTTCTTCTCGGCTTCACTAGAGAATCTCAGTCTCTAGGTCTTCACTGGTCTCTTCTAGAGAAACTCGGTCTCTAGATCTCTGTCACCCAGAAGAATCCTTCTCTTGCTATCCTAGAAGAAAACCCTTCCTTCGCACTACCTAGAAGAATCTCTTTCCTCGCTGATCTAGAAGAATCTCTCTTCAATATGGCCAGGAGAAACCTTCTTGTCCTTCCTTCGCACTTATCTTTGCAGCTCTTTCTTTGCATTCCTTTACCCTTTCTACGCACTTCTTCTTTACCCTTTCTTCGCACTTCTTCTTGACCGAAAGCTTGTCAAGTTTCTTACTTTTGATGGAGGCCGAGTTAGGCTATATATACACTTCCACACAGGTCCTTTGGGCTGACATGATCACTTGAAGTTTGGTTGACTTCTTCTAGCAACTTCTTCGATCGTTGTAGGTGACTTGAAGAGGACAAGTGACAAGCTCTTGGAGGATACTTTACATAGACAAATTGAACCTTTTACAAAGTGTAACATGACTTCATTACATGACAATGACTCTACATTTTATGACTAGATGACAAATAAATTCTAAAGGCTCTCAATGGGAGTCTTGACTCAAAAACAAAATCTCTTGCTCATGAAACCCATGAAGCAAGTTAATATAATAAATTTATTTTTCTTCTTTGCATCACATTACATAAAATCATAATTACATGTCATTATGAAGACCGAACCTAGTTACAATTTTCAACAACCTTAGCCAAAACCCCCTACTCTTTACGGACTTTCATCCATAGGAGTCCCAGTAGGAAGGAGATCACTTAAAATATATATACTAGGTATAAGGCACAGAGTGACCAAGCTAGAGCTCATTCAAGGGAGAGGCTCAACAATGGTACAAGGCTTCAAAGAAGCAAAGTGCTCTCTAAGAAATGCCTTAGAAAACAAGGCATAAGATCTACGGTTTTGAGGTTTAATGGCGATAGGTGTTCACAAGGTCAAGGCCCGGGAGAAAAGGCTTCTTATGATTTACTTTATTAAGCTCATACAACCTTCAAGGAAGTCCTCAAGTTGAGGGGAAAAGAACTAGGGTTTCCCTCTTGAAGCAACACCTAGGGCAAGAGATTTTATGGATGAAATTTGAGTGGATGCCCACCAAACTTGAAGAATAGGTAGCCTAGACTCTAAGCTTGATGTTTAGGCTCTCAAATCACCAAAAGGCCTCCTCCCTAAAATTTCGCTCTAGCTTTAAAAGGACTGATTTTAGTGGAGAAAAATATGGAAAAAATTTAGGGTTAATCACCAATGACTTGGACTCTAGTGCCTTGTCCTTTACAATGTCACATGGTTTGGGTTCAGGTTCGGCAATTATTAGGTTCGGTTTGAGTTCGAATTTTTTGATGAGGTTCAGATGAGGTTCGCTATTAGGTTTGTCTATATACATTTTCTATATATATATATATATTAATTTAAAATCAATTATAGGATAAAAAAGTAAGAAATCAACATCAGTAAACATCAAAAATGCTATCACAAACATGGAAACTGCAAAGATAAATTACAAGTTTGAGTTGTGACATGAAGTTATGAGTTTTGATCTATGGACTTGGTCAATGGCTATGAGGTTCGATGAGGTTCGCCGAAACTCAATTTTTTTAAGGTTCGCCAAAATTCGAATCTCAAGGTTAAAGTTCGACGAACCTTGTAACGTAGGTCCTTTATGCATATGGAGTAGATAAGCTAGATCCTTTCTAAGGAGGCTAAAAAGTGATGTCCTAGGTATCAACTTTTAGCATTTACCCACTTCAAAAGAAAATGGAGTTTGATGGAGAAATTAAAGATTTTCTCCACTAGGAACATTCATTACATGTTGTACAATGAACAACGTGTGCAATACTCAACTAGATAGCCTTTCAAAATTAATTTTCAACAATGACGGCACAAAATAACATAACCTAGAAGCAATAATTCCATACATTAGACAATTTTAAGATAGAGAATATCCAACAATAAACACTTACAAGACAACATGTAGATATCCATCCATTATCTAAAGAAGTAGCTCGAAAGACAATAAAAAATAGCTTCCAAATATCGAAATGCATCCAATGGATCTCCAATAGCCAAGAAGGAACAAATGTGAAAATCATCTAAGAGGTCGAATTCCAAGTGTAATGATGATGAGAGACTAAATGAGGTCTCATATTTATACATGTCCAATCAAGTCAAATTGTAGCCTAAAGCTTCTCTTAGTTGTCAAATTATGGGAAAAAACTAATTGTGGTTACAAGCCAACCACATAGCCAATGTGAAATCATAAAAGTTAACCCACAAGAGGGCCGAAATGCTGATGTCATCACTACATGGGCCTCTTGGAGGCATGCGTTGAGCTCCCTTGGTGCCAAACAGAGTCAAGAGGGCTCCAAAAATCATCCTCTAGGGGTTTCGCCCTTAGATATCTATGCAAATAATTGTGTGGATACCAGTTTTGTGTTTGGGGCACAAAATGGGTCTCATGGGTCCCATGGTGATAGAACAGCTTGGTTCTATGGCAACGTTAAGGGCTTAGAGTATGGTGCTAGCCCTCCCACGTCCCAAATGGCGACACAACCTCATCTGGGCCTCAGATTAGCTGAAAAATAATATTATCACTACTAAGTTGGTTGGGGCATGCTGGTTTAAGTGCATATTCTCATGAATAATTGGGGGCGAAGTGTAGATTGCAAGGGTGCTGTAGGTGCCCATGGAAGGAATGATGTTCTGCAAGTAGTAGGAGTGCTATGGCTCCCAATGCTTCAGCTGTAGGGTGTCATGTGCTCGTCTAGTGGACTTGGGCCCCAACTGAGTTGCGCAACCCATGATGAAACCAACTGCCAATCACACATAATGTCTAGTGCTACATCTTCACCATTTGGTACAATTAATCATTCGCGCATCTATGTGAACCAAGCTTGTTAGTCAAGGGAAAATTGAGATTTCATGTGGGGCTTCTCTTCCAAATTTGGGGCTTTGATCACGTGATAGTGTTACATCCCTAGGTAGGAGTGGTTAATAAATGATCTTATTAGGTGTTCTCATCCCTTGAAGGGAAAGACATGTCCCTAATACATCGTTCAATTAATAGGTGGCATATGAATGATGATGAAATGGAGGGGGACAAGGGGGGTCTCACGACCAAATGCCATGAGTACAAGGATAACAATAAGAAGGGAAGTCCATATATTTCGTATATAAATGTAAGGAGGGAACAATCGTGAATACATGAGCTACCCCAACCTTTGTTTTTCCACCCTTATTTATTTTCCTTTTGCCTTTTCTTAATTTGTCTTTTTATTATTGCTCGGGGTTCCAGGAAATGAAAGCATGTTGTGAATGATGTATACTGTTATTACCCCCTTAAGGTGGGGCAACTCATCGCCCACTAGGGGTTGAGACGTGCATGGGTTCCTTTATGATGTAAAGGGCACTTATGGGCCCTAAGAACCAGGGTGATGCCCATAACGATAAGGGGTAGAGCTCATGTTTGGATTTTGCCCACGTGGTATATTAAATGTCTCGACCATCTTTTGCATTTTACAATTTTCTTTTTCTTTTGTTTTCTTGATTGTGGACATGATATGCTTTTAACTTTCTTTTAGCTGCATCAACCTCTGGGTCAATGTTTCTATGCTTGACCCAAATATTTGGAGAAGGGGAGAGGGTTGTGCCATTGCCTTGTGATTGCAGTGGTCATGTGGACCTAGAGAAGGAAAAATGTAAAATAGGGCTTGTAATGTGCGGAAGGGAGTGAATAATGTGAAATGGGAAAACATGACCACACTACCAAAATCGGGGTTTCCCAAGTAGTGCCTGTCCTAAAGCCATATGCCAGTAAGGGAGACCCCACGAGACTAAGATTGAAAATTAATCCCCCATTTAGGTGAGGGAACAAAACCATGGTCAAAGCCCTTCCTTCTTCCAAGTCACCAAAAAATCCATGTCGAAGCTACCGAAATGAAAAACAAGCATAAGCATCTGATTGCAAAATGAAAAACATGTGTTCAGATTGCCTACCTTCTAACATGTGCCCTTGACAAATGGGCGACGAAACATACTACTAATGCATGTGGCAGAGATGAAGTTGCACATCACATCAACTACAAGGTGGTTGTCAGGGGCTGCTGGTTGCCTGCTAGAAGAAGATGAATAGAAGAATTGCTTTCCTATGGGTACCCACTTTTGGTGGGTAACATTTGGTTCCAACTGGGACTTGAGCTCATCGTAGACCACATGATCCATGTACTCATACAGGGAGGTCATGAGAACTCTAACAATCTCTTGGGATGTAGACTTGTATCTTGCACATGACAATACAACTATTGGAAGCATGTGTACTGGGTGTACTTTTATCGCCCATGTTTTCATTAAATAATAAACCCATACAGAAAAATAAATCTATTCTACCATGCAATCTACTCTGGCATGAGAACATAATATGATGATTGTAGCTATGCAAAAGGAATATGTAATGTACCTACACTATGCATGAGCTAAGTATAGTAATATAACCAATGTAACCAACATTTTATTAAACCAATATGACATTTCTTGTTCACACAAGTTCTTGTAAGATAGGGCATGATAATATCACATCCTCATTTGCAAATTGGATCGACGAAGGGCAAGGATGGGAGGCGGAAAAACAAGAAAACTGAGCTTCATGAAGAAGAATGATGGATGGGAAAGAAAAATCCGACTTGGATCCTCTCTTGTAAACAAAGAATCAAGAATTAAACAATCAAACTCATGAAATTTTGATGAAGAGCAACCTCAAGCATATCATTCTCATCATTATGCTTAGGAACATGTTGGGAGAGACATAATGAGGAAGATGAAGGACATATAAGCTCATCATCAATGTGACAGTGCCATATATTGATTTATTGTCAAAACGATGACCAATATCCCATTTGTCTTCTTCTATATGTAGGAATTTAGAAATACCAACAAGATGCACATACCAAGAGGCCATTTCCTCGAGTCTTGCATAACAACCAAAAGGGGAATTGCCAGGGTGGATTCAAAATTCCTTGAGAGATGCTTGCTTCACCCTGCAAGCATTATCTTTGAGGTTCAGTGAAGAACATGGGCTTTGCTCTTCTAATTGAGTTGCCAAATAATGATCTATATTGTCGTTAGGGAAAAGGTAAATACTTCATAAAGGTAGACTCGCTTCATCCTCGACAATGGTACCAAAAATGTTACCACAAAATCTAGCAGGTCTTGGAGAGGGAAACCCTACAAGATAAGAGCTAGACAGAGTGCTAACAATGGGGTAGAGGCCCAATGTCACCTCAGCCAAAACCCCTTGCTCTTTACGGACTTTCACCGATGGGAGGAGTCCCAGTAGGAAGGAGATCACTTAAAATAGATATGCTAGGTATAAGGCACAAAGTGATCAAGCTAGAGCTCATTCAAAAGAGAGGCTCAATAATGGTACAAGGCTTCAAAGAAGCAAAACGCTCTCTAAGAAAAGCCCTAGAAAAGAAGGCACAAGACCTAGGGTTTTGAGGTTTTTGATGGTGATAGGTATTCACAAGGTCAAGGCTCGGGAGAAAAGGCTTCTTGTGATTTACTTCAACAAGTACTAAGCTCATACAACCTTCAAGGAAGTCCTCAAGTTGAAGGGAAAATAACTAGGGTTTCGCTCTTGGAGCAACACTTAGGGCAAGAGATTTTATGGATGAAATTTGAGTGGATTCCCACCAAATTTGGAGAATAGGTAGCCTAGACCCTAAGCTGGATGTTTAGGCTCTCAAATCACCAAAAGGCCTTCTCTCTAAAATTTCATTGCAAGTCCTAGATTCTTGCCCTAGCCTTAAAAGGATCGATTTTAGGGGAGAAAAATATGGAGAAAATTTAGGGTTGATTGCACATGACTTGGACTAGTGCCTTGTCCTTTAGGCATATGGAGTCAAGGATGGAATAGATAAGCTAGATCGTTTATAACGAGGCTAAAAATTGATGTCCTAGGTACAGACTTTTAACATTTACCCACTTAAAAAGAAAATTGAGTTGGATGGATAGATTAAAGATTTCCTCCACTAGGAACATTCATTACATGCTGTACAATTAATAACATATGCAATACTCAACTAGATATCCTTTCAAAATTAATTTTCAACAATTAGGGTAGAAAATAACATAACCTAGAAGCAACAATTCCATACATTAGACACATTTAAGATAGAGAATACTCAACAATTAGCACTTACATGACGACATGTAGTATATCCATCAATTATCTAAAGAAGTAGCTCCAAAGACAATTGAAAATAACTTCCAAATATCGAAATGCATCCAATAGATCTTGAATAGCCAAGAAGGAACAAGTGCAAAAATCCTCTAAGAGGTTGAATTCCAAGTGTGATGATGATGAGAGACTAAATGTGGTATCTTATATTTATACATGTCCAATCAAGTCTAATTTTAGCCTAAATCCCCTCTTAGTTGTCAAATGATGGGCAAAAACTAATTGTGGTTACAAGCCAACCACGTAGCTAATGTGAAATCATAAAAGTTAGCCCACAAGAGGGTTGAAAAGCTGATGACATCACTACATGGGCCTCTTGGATGCATGCATTGAGCTCCCTTGGTGCAAAACAGAGCCAAGGGGGCTCCAAAAATCATCCTCCAAGGGTTGGCCCCTAAATATCCATGCAGATAATCGTGTGGACCCTAGTTTTATGTTTGGGGCACAAAATGGGTCTCATGGGTCTCCTCGTGATAGAATAGCTTGGTTTTACTCCAACGTTAAGGGCTTAGAGTATTGTGATAGCCCTCCCATGTCTCAAATGGTGAGACAACCTCATCTGGGCCTCTGATCAACTGCCAAACCATGTCATCATTGCTAAATCTATTGGGCGCGCCAGTTCAAGCGCATCATCTCATGAATAATTTGGGTGCTTTAGGTTCCCATGGAAGTGAATGATGGTCTACAAGTAGTAGGAGTCCCATGGCTCTCAATGCTTCCCCTTTAGGGTGTCATATGCTCCTCTAGTGGACTTGGGCCCCATTTAAGTTGCCCAACCCGTGATGAAACCGACTGCCAATCACACATAATGTCCAGTGCTGCATCTTCACCTTCATGTACTATTAATCATTAGTGCATCTAAGTGAACCAAGGTTGTTAGTCAAGGCAGAACTAGAACAAAATTTTCTTCAGTAGGTAACTACTTCTAATGATTAGATTTGACATTATTTATGCATTATTCATAATATGATCAAGCAATTACACAAAAAAAAATTACCAACTATTAAACATGAAATGAGCAGTAAAAATCTACAGTGAGATAATGAACAAGAGACACAAAGAATTAGGCTTGAGTCCAGGGCAAAACCCAAAAAAGTTCTTCCTTATGAGAGAGAGAGAGTTTCCAGATTCATCTATACATCATAAATAACAATAGAGAATCATAACGAAACCAGTAACCAAAATCATGATGAAGTGCCTTGTCAAAAACTGTGTTTGTGAAATTTTGACCCTCGGAATTTTGGCTGCCTCTTGAAATTTCGGCCCTCAGAATTTTGGCCTCTTGATATTTCGACCCTTCTGTAATTTCGCTGGATCAGCGATATGTGTGAAAAAATTGTGTGTCCAAATTAGGAGAAATGATCTCTTTTATATAGCCTTGAAGTGGGGTTGAATGGGTGCCTCTTAGGGGCACAACCGACCTAATAATTTTTTGACGCAAATTTTAAATTCAATTTTTTATTTATATTTTATTTTTCAAGATGAAAATACCGACCATGGCTACCGTATTTTTCAACATTCATATGGGGCTTCTCTTCCCAATTTGGGGCTTTGATCACGTGATAGTGTTACCTCCCTAGGTAGGAGTGGTTAATAAATGATCCTATTAGGATTTCCCAACCCCTAAAGAGAAAGACATGTCCCTAGTACATCCTTCAATTAATAGGTGGCATATGAATGATGATGAAATGAAGGGTAGTTCGTATATTGGGTATATAGATGTAAGGTGGGAGTAATCATGGATGCATGAGTTACCCTAGCCTTTGTTTTTCGACCCTTATTTATTTGACTTTTTCCTTTTCTTAATTTTTATTTTTATTATTGTTTGAGGCTCCAAGGAATGAGAGCATGCTGTGAATGATGTATAACAATTATTACTCCCTTAAGATGGGGCAGTTCATCGCCCACCAAGGGTTGGGACGTGCATGGGTTCCTTTATGATGTGAAGGACACTCATGGGCCCTATGAACCACAATGATGGCCATAATGATAAGGGTTAGAGCTCATGTTTGGGTTTTGTCCACATGCTATATTAAATGCCTCGACCATCTTTTGCATTTTATGATTTTCTTTTTCTTTTGTTTTCTTGCTTGTGGCCATTATATGATTTTAACTTTCTTTTAGCTACATCAACCTCCAGGGCAATGTTTCTAGGCTTGACCCAGATATATGGACAAGGGGAGGGCGTTTTCCCAGTGCCTTGTGGTTCCAGTGGTTATGTGGACCCAAAGAAGGAAAAATGTGAAATAAGGCTTGTAATATGCGAAAGGGAGTGAATAATATGAAATTTGAAAATAGGACCACATGACCAAAATCAAGGTTTCCCAAGTAGTGCCCTTCCTAAAGCCATAAGCCAATAGGGGAGATTTCACTGGATTAGGATTGAAGATTACTCCCCCATTTAGGAGGGAACAAAACCATGGTCAAAGCGCTTCCTTCTTCCAGGTCACTCAATAATCCATGCCCAAGATGCCCAAATGAAAAACATGCATAAGCACCTGATTGCACAATAAAAAACATACCTTTTGGTTGGATTTACCACCTTCTAACATGTGCTCTTGACAAATGGGCGAGGAAACAAACAACTAATGTAGGTGGTGTGAAAATTTCAAGTTTGAAATCTTATTGCAGCAACTGGAAATTATTTTTCTAATTTTTACTTTGATTTAACAATTTATCTGCTACGACAAACAACAAATAGTTTACACACATAAAGAATTAACACAGTTATTTCTGGACAAATATCCTCGGAAAAACCTAACATGGGAAAATCGGTGCAACAACTGAGGGTTTTTATTATTATGCAACAATGAGAAATTCTCAGTACAATCTGGATGCCGAAAACTGGCAAACCTACAAAGCAATTTCTGGCAAAAATATTGTGAGGAATTTTCCTCACCCCACAAGCAAATCTGGGCTTTGGCTGCAGCTCCAAGTGAGCTATCCAAACAAATTTTGCGCAAGCTTGCGTCACACTTGCGCAGTCCTTTCTATGCTCTGCTTGAATCAACACCTCCTGTAGCCATATTGTTGGCCACTAGTTGAGAAATTGCCTCTTCGGTCTTCTAGAAGCTTTTCCCGACATCTAGAATTGAAACTCGACTTCTCTCCAACAAAATCGAATTGCTTTTAGAGGCTTCTGCGCAACCCCTACGTCAGCCTCACTGTGGCTCTTTCTGCCTCTCTGCAATGCACTTCACCAGGTCTGGAAAACTTCCTCTAGCTCACTGTCCCTGCCCCTCTCTGTCTTTGCCTTCCTATTGAAGCTCAAACTCTTCTAGCACTATTGGCGTTCTTGAAAATCGAACTCTTTGTGGTTCTCACAAGTGTGTTCTCCATCTACCCGTCGACTTCTTATAATCTTATGTTGGACCTCCAATGACCAAGGTTAAAACTTAATCAAGTGCCAAGATCATATCAGAGTCTATCCATGTGAGTTTCTAAATGATTCACACCTTATTTCGATTAATTCTGATTAATTAACCCCTTTTCCTAAGTTTAGACTTAGGAAATAATTAAAAATAGGCTAATAATCTAATTGAGACACTTTTAGGTGGAATTTCTAGAAACAATTGCTGAGTTATGGAGAGCTCATGTGTTTTAGCCTTTCCACAAAGTTTTGAGACTAGAACACCTCCGATGCTACAGAAACTAGCACTCCCTCTTAGCGAGGAAGGTGTTCTCTATAGTGCTGCACATACTGCCACAACACCTTGCTTCTGTACCACCCTTTGTCACGCAGCTGATGTCTGACCACTGCCCACCAACTACTGCGCAACTCAGATGTTGCTGACATTGCGATACTGCTGCCAACTCTGCATCTGCACTGCAACTCCCTCTCATTTGTTGCTGCTGCAATTGCAACAACTACAACTAAGAAGCATCTGAAATACTGAATCAATTGTGTTTAGTATGATGCATCTGTCTCTTGAGTTCTGATTGCTACTAGATACTGCATTTTCCACTGAAGAATATGCGTTGCTATTGACTTTGAAATGTGCCACTCTGGACTACTGCCAACACTGCACTGCACTCCTCAACACCTGACTGGTACTAGTCTGCAATTGTCACTCTGAAATTTGACTGCATCACTGACATTGTTCCATCCTGCTATTGAATACTGTGGGACCCTTGTAGCAAGGTAATGATCCATGAGGAGGACACCTCAAGAACCCTGCCCATGTCTATGTTGGTTTGGGACTATAGCTCTAGATCGCCCCACCTCTCTCCTAGAGGTATTGTTGCAAACGTGGCAAATTCATCCTCCTGTCTGGAGGACAACTTGTCTATCTCAATAGACATCGCCGCTTGGTCTTGCTTCTTCTGCTTGTCCTTCTTCCTGAGAGGGCATTGCGTATTGTAGTGACCGAACTCACCACATCTGAAGCCCCTGACCTTTGACATGTATTTCTTCTTCTTCTTTTCCCCCTGCCCCTAATTGGGACCCTTGGATGCTAGGGCCGCATTCTCCTCTTACTTCTCACTCTTCACACCCTCGCTGCTGCTTCCGTTGATGATACTCTTTAATAGAGCACGCCTCAACTCCTCTTGCTGCACATCGGCCCACATCCTGTCCCATCTTAGCAATGTGTCTCTTCCCAAGATACTTTGGACAAACACCTGCCAATCCTTTGAGACATTGTTTAGTGCCAGTCGTACAAGCTCTGTGGGTTAGGGCGCCTCCCCAACGGCTGCTCGCTGATCACAGACCTCCTGAATCCTGCTTCAGAAAGATGTGTTATGAGAGTGATTTCGTCTTTATCATCCAACAATCATAGAATAAATATCATTTTTCAAATATCCTTCTTTGTATCTCCAATTTAGTTTTGTTATTTCTTCTTGTTGTATCAATACAACTTTCATGTCACAACATTTCCTTGGAGGAACTTCATTCCTGTCTCCTTCAAAGGTTTTCTACAAGAGTACCTTATGGTCTTATTTCAATCCTCAAGATATTGAACTCAATAGATTCTACAGACATATACTTGGTCTTCTTAGGTAGAGTTCTTTAACAAAAGAATATTGGGATCCAGGATTACTTTGAACAAAGATCAATGATACATACCTATTACGCATTGCTTCCATGGAGTTCTTATAGGTCTATATTTCCATGACTCATTCATCACTGTAAGACATTTTAATTGTAGCATCAGATCTTTAGTTTCAGTAGCCATAAGAGAAAATCACCTCCAATTCGAAAATCTTCTTTACTTTGATGTGCAATAGCAGAAATGTCGATGCCTCTTAATCTTTGTAGTGTCAACATTCATAGTTTGCATTTTTGACATTATCAGTTATTGATAGATGTATACATGACTGTCTTATATATTCTAGGAGTTCTGGGAGACATGAACCTTCATACTTAAGCTATCGAATTAGAGACTTCTTTAGTGCATTTTTCAAAGTGAAAATTTTGGAAAGCTTTAATATATTTCAGGCGCGTCTTTGTCTGTACTTTTAACCTTGAAGAGCTATTGAGTGTTTCTTCAATGAAGCAGACTTCTTGTGACACTGATCCCGTTTACTTTCCTCAGCATATCATAATACAACATTCTCATATTTTAATGTCATTGGTATGTCAATTCATCTAAGTATGGATGTTTGTCCTCGAGGGATTCAAACTGATCTAGTGATTTCTTCAATCTTTAAGAGATAAAAATCTTGTACAAATCATGTCAAGACATAGCCAAGAAAGAAATATCACAGAGTTTAGAATTTGTGGCAATACATATCTCACATGTCAGACTTCAGATCTTCTGTACAAAGGTCTCTTCAAATTTTTGGAGCTTCCTTCTTCAAAGGAATCTCACGTCAGTTCTTTGTCTAGGTTTCATAACCTTTCATTATGAATAGAACAAGGATCTTTTAAACTAACATCATATTTACTTCTGAATGGATTTGAAATGATTTCAGACGTTCGCTCGAATATTTCGGACTTTTATTACTTGTGACAATAAGAGACTTGCAGCCTGCTGCTGGCCTTCAAGGTCTTGAAACAAAGGCATTCTATGGCTTGGATATCTTTGTAGACTTGATGGATTACAAATTAGCATCCTCATAAATAAGATATGATCACGAAATTTAGGACTTAGGTCTTAATTCGTCCTTCTAACATTTGATTTGAGCTCTTTATCCATGTTCAGAGATGTCAATTGGGACAAGCAAACCCTGAATACATCCATGTCTTTTATAGATTCTTGCTTTGCTGGATTTCTTGCCTATATGGAGACTTCATCCCAACCATAGTCCTGAGACTACTTGGCTCATAAGCTTTGAGATTTTTGGTCTTGTTGGAACGGAGGTAATTTTGGCCTCTTCAAATCTCAAAAGATTTTCAACAAGAATTTCAGCCTTATTGAGATCTGGTTTGAGGAATCATAAGACTTCAACATCCATGTAATTTCCTGAGATATTTTGAACTTTTCCATGGTTCGTTTGAACATTTTCCTGAGGCTTTCGGTCAGATAGCTCAATCTTGAAAACAAGGACAATGCTCAAATTTGAAATGTATTAGGGCCTCTAAGGCAAACAAAAATGATCCCATCTTCAGGGCTGACTCAAGTGTAGATGATCAATCTTCTTCAAATGTAGAATAGGGTCTCTTCAAGAGTGATCTCATGCTCTTTTCTTCACCATAGGTTCTGATACCATGTTGACTTTCTAGTAGTAAACACGACTAGAACAAATTTTGAAACTTACAACTACTTCCAATGATACAATTTGACTTCTTTAGAGCATTCCAATCATTAAGCAGTTATACATGAAAATTTCAACTATTAACTTCAATAGAGCAATAGAGATCACAGTAAAGACAATGAACAAGAGACAACAAAATTTCTTGGGACAAAACCCCACAAGGGGGAAAACTTGTTAATCTTTCCTTATGAGAGAGAGTTCAATTCATCAAGCATAATCCAGTCAAAATTGCCAATCTTTGACTCCAATGAATGCCATGTCAAAACCAGTCAAATGAGAGAGAATAAGTCAACTTTTCCTCCCAGTCAAGGATTGCACAAGAGGGTCGAATTTTGCCCCGAGGTAGTTGGTGAAAGGGGCTGAAATTCAGTCTTGCAGTCCCCATAGAAGTTTGGTCAAAGCTCAGAGATTGACCTGTGGTCAAACCTCAGTCAATGGCCCAAAACAGAGACAAACCTTTGGTCAACGAACCCCAGAAAACTTGGCCTCCAATCCTTAGTCAACAGCCCTGTGAAACAACAGAAATCCGGTGAAGTCAACGCTTGGTCAACCAAAGTGAAAACTCGCTGGTCAATGCAGAGATAATTCTTCTTATTCCTCCTCGCACGTTTGGATAGAAATTCTTGTGATTGGTCGAGTAATTGAGTGATGATGATGCCAATTGAGGTCCAATAAATGTCAATATATATGAGAGTCAAGAGATGGGTTTTGACCTTGGGGTCAAACCCCTTCAAGTGGTAGGGCCGACTTGTCCATATGAGGCTGACTTGGACAACAAGAAACAAATCATTTTTTCCTTTGATTTTGGCCATGAAAATATCTACTGCAGCTACCATTTTTCAACATAATGGCCCAATTGAGAAAATACAAAACTGATCACCAACCTCACCGTACTCTCTCTACCAACACACGCTTACTAAGAAGCCTCTCTTAATCTTGTGCTGCTGTTGTGTCTTAGTCTCAACACTAGGGCTCAATTTATAACTTTCATAAGCTAAGATTAATGGCCAAAATTAGCTCATCAAGTTAACTAAACATAAGTAACTTTACTTTACTTAACTATACTATCTTTAGATTTGTCTAATTTAACTCAAGTACAAGTCATAAATTTAGCTTGCTTTGCAAGCACATCTCATGCATGTCACATGCAACACATCCACATAGGTGCAACTCGCTTGCATGCCATCTCTTGCACGCTTTGCATGTCGCATGCAAGCTCCCAAAGGGGCAAATCAAGGTCTTTCTAGTCAAGATACAATATTGGAAGTACCTTATGAGCTACAAAACTCAACACTCCCTGGAGCTGCCTCCAACATCACCACGTCATTCGCTGTTGTAGCTACGCCCTCTAAACTAGAAGACTTCCTTGCTTCTTGCTTCGAAATTTGATTTGAACACTTGTTCCTTCCAATCATGCTCCTGGAATCTTGCTCTTGAGCGTCTAACAATGTTATATAATACTAGTTGAGGCTCCTGACAGTACGTGAAGAATCACTCTTCCTTGCCACCTGCTCCCTCTCAACAACTGACACTGTTCCTGTAACCAAGATCCCTTGTCTGATGCCAAGCACTACAACGACATCCAAGGTCGCTCCCACTGAATATAGAAGCACTTGTTCATCTTGGAACAAAACTCTATCTCCATCATTCTCCAACGCTGATGTTGAGAGCACGTGTACCATCAACCCTGGAACAAATAACATCCTTGTCAGCTCCAGAAAGCCTCCTAACTCTAGTTGAAATCTGAGACATCCAACCCCTTCACTGCATGCATGGTACTAGTTCGACTAAACACACTGCAATGTGACCCTGTCTCTGAAATACTACAAAACACTGACCTCTCCCCATCATGTCATCATGACTGGAATCTTTGGCTGCAGTGTCTACTTTCATGTACCTAAGGAGAAGAGATCCAAAGTAGAGGCTTCAAGATGTTGCTCTTCGAAAAGCAAGGGACTTTCCTGTCCTTGCCATCACTGAGAGAAGAGATGATATTATGGAGATGCAGAGCCATCCATGTTAGAGCCTAAACTTGTAGATGAGCCTATGGCACCTATGGATCCTTTAGATTCACCCCCTTGTGATCCTTCTACGAGGAAGAGACCCTTGTGGCTTTGTGATACCTTAAAGTGTGCAAAGAGACTTTGCCCCGAGAGGCACCTTCAGAGAAAGCAAGCAACCTCGCAAATATTAGGGAAATGCTGCATTGATGAGTGATATCATGCAATTTGAACCTTGCAGTTATGAAGCCGTGAAGGAACAGGTTTGGAGAGATGCCATGGCCGAGGAATATGAGTCCAACATGAAAAATGATGTTTGGGAGGTTGTTCCGAGACCTGAAGGGAAGTCTGCTGTGACTTCCAAGTGGATATACCAAATCGAACATGCAACTGATGGCAGTGTTGAGAAGCTTGATGCGAGGTTCATGGCTAGAGGATTTTGTCAGAAAGAGGAAGAAGATTATGATGAGATAGTTGCACCTATTGCCCGCTACACTACCATCTGGTCCATCATTGCTCTTGCTGCTAATCAGGGTTGGAGTCTTCATCAGATGGATGTGAAGACAACCTTTCTTCATGGCATACTTAAGGAAGAGGTGTACGTGGAACAATCGCAGGGCTTTGAGGAACATGACAGGGAAACCCATGTCTGCAGATTGAAGAAAACCCTCTATGGTTTTAAGCAAGCCCAATGGATTGGTATGCTCTTATCGATGGATACCTGATGGAGTCTGGATTCACCAGAAGCTGTGCCGATTCGAACCTCTACTTCAAGGTTTTCCAAGCTATGCCTTTGATTTTGGTTTTATATGTTGATGACTTATTCTTGACATGAGTAGAGCCTCTAATCATTGAGTGTAAGAGGGAGTTTGCCTCCAAATTTGAGATGAAAGATCTTGGGTTGATGCGCTATTTCCTGGGCTTAGAGGTGTGGGAGAGACCTGGCGAGATTTTCCTTAGCCAAGGAAAATATGTTGTCAAGCTCTTGGAGAGATTTGGGCTGGTGGATGCAAATCCATGGCCACACCATGGAGGCAAGCTTCAAGAAGTTATGTGGTGACGTTGTGGGACTAGATCTAGGGGATACTTCTTTGTACTGGCAGCTGATTGGGACTATGATGTTTTTGGTCAACAGAAGACCAGATATGTGTTTTGCTATTAACACCTTGATCCAGCTCATGGTGGAACATTTGCGTGCTCACAAAGCGGCTGCAAAACGAAACATCCCCTCGGATTAAAAGCTGGATTTGTGGCCCGTACGGATCCGTGGGTGATCCATCCCTGGGACCGCAGATCGGGCTGGAAAGCATGGTTCTTGATCTGTCGGAACCATGCTGGCTCGATCTGTGGCTCCGAATGTCTGAGTCGTGGCTCTGGGGTCGGATCACTTGTGGATCTGCCCGCAGATCAGGGCCAACTCCGGGCGGATCCCAAGCGTTTCTGTACGCCGCGGGCTGGACCCACCTAATTCTTTTTATTTTTATTTTTATTTTTGCTTAATTATGGTTGGGGGTGGGTTTAGCTTGGGTTAGGGAAAAGAATAAGGGGAATAAAACTCCTTTTCTCCTCTCATTTCCTCACTCTTGTATTTTTGGAGAGCTTGGGGAAGAGAGGAGAAAAGAGTTTGGAGAAGAGAGGAGAAATAGAGGAGAAGAGAGCTTGGCGAAGAGGGACTTGAGGAGAGCTTGGAGGAGTGAAGAAAGAGGAGCTAGGAGCAGTGAAAGAGGAGGAGCTTGGAGGAGTAAAAAATGGCTTCCATCTATAAGAGGTAAAGAGGTAAGTGCAAACACCAAACTCCATCATTTTTTTCTCATTGTTGTTTGTATTTTTCCTCCTTCCTCTCCTACTCTTTCCCATTCTTTCTTTTTGCTCATTTAATTGCAGGCTGTCCACCACCTATATTCATATTCCAAGATGGTGTTTTTTTGGCTTCTATGTATCATTCCACTTTTGGTTTTTATGATGGCAAGGGGGAGTAGGAATAGAAGGGAAGAAGAACAAGAGGATAGTGGTCCCATATGAGTGACCCAATGTATGATGAGGAGGAAGGTTTGAAGAGGAAGGGGATGAACCTGAAGAGAAAACTGAAATACTAGAGGGGAAAGCTACATTGACACCTTTTTAGAACTATGTGACCAAACTTGAAGGGGGAAAAGGTGGTGGAAGCTACAAGTTTTTGTGCCCTTATGGTTGTCATGGAGGAAAACCATATAGTGGTTCATATACCTATGTGAGGAGGCATCTTTGGAGGGTGTTGGACAATGATGACAAAAAGGGTGTCGTGGGGATAAAAATTTGCCCAAATGTTTCAACTGAATAAAGAAGAAAATACATCCAAATATAGAAGGTTGCACAACAAAAAAACAAAAAACAAAAAACTAAGTTTGGATCGAGTGCGACCTCTAGATTTGGTAGCTCATCTCCTCATGGTACTTCTGCAACCTCTAGAAGTAGAAGAACAATAAGGGATTTCATGAATGTTGCTAGGAAGGATGATGTGGATGGAAAGATAGTCCAATTTCTTTGTGCTTGCGGTGTGCTAGTCAATGTGCTTCTCTCTCCCTATTGGCATGATATGGTTAAGGCCATCAATGAAGCCCCAAAAGGATTCAAGAGCCCCAACTATGAGAAAGCTAGAACAATGTTATTAGAAAGAGAAAAAAGAAAGGTTCAAAGGGCTTTGCCACGTTTTACAAATGAGTGGGTGGATTGTGGGGTGTCCATTGCATCAGATGGGTGGACAAATATTAGAAACCAACATTTGATAAATGTTCTTGGTGTTTCTGCTAGTGGTGCAATGTTTATATCATGTCACGACTCCTCCTCCGCCAGTGCAACTTCCCAAAACATTGCCAATCTCCAATTGCATTCAATCAAAGATGTTGGTCCTAATAATGTGGTTCGAGTGATAACTGATAATGCAACAAATTGTAAGGCATCATGAAATATTATTGAGTGTACTCATCCACACATCTTTTAGTGTGGGTGCTTGGTGCACACATTGAACCTCTTGATGCATGATATTGTGAAGCATAAAGAATGTGGATGGGTTAATGAGCTTTACAAGAGAGGGAAGCAACTCATTAAATTTATCACAGGGCATACAAGGGTAAACTACTTTTATGGCACTTACTCCAAGTTGTAGTTGCTTAAAAAAGATTTGCAAGTTATTACCTCACCTTTAGGCAGCTAGTGAAGGTGAGACAAGCTTTAACTAATATGGTGACCTCTGAATCATGGGAGGAAATTAGCACTGATAGAGATGGTGCTAATGTAGCCAAGGACACTATTCTTGACATGCTCTTTTGGTCACAAATTAAATATGTTTTGCAATTCATCAAACCAATTTATTACATAATCAAGTTTGCAGATTCAGTTCGGCCAATAATTGGGGAGGTGTATGAGCAAATGGATAGCATGTTGGGGTAGATTAAAGACATTGTTGAGCCTAGAGATATCACCTTGTACAATTATATTCGTGCAGAGGTGGAAAAACGATGGGATATGCTAAACGTTCCATTGCATGCCTTAGCATATGTTCTGACACCTAAATACTATCATCCATCATGGCTTTCAACACCAGCCCCTGTTGGGGGGGGGGTGGGGGAAGTAGGAGAAAACCACACCTAGATCTAGAGGTTCTATTTGGTTATATGAAAGCATTGGGTAAATTAGTCCCTGATGAGGAGGAGGCTGCCATGGTATAGAAACAGTTGAGCAACTATACGCTTAACATTGGTCCATTTGGGAGCATGCATGCAATTAGAGGTCAAGAGAATTTTTCTTCTCTTGAGTGGTGGAACATACATGGAGCTGTTATTTCAGCTCTATAAACTTTGGCATTGTGGGTGCTATCACAGGTGGTAAACACTTCTTCTGCAGAGAGGTGTTGGAGCTCTTATTCTTCCATTACAATGTTAAAAGTAACAGGTTAAATTTAGGCCAGGAAAAGAGCTTTGTTTATTTTCACTACAACTTGCGATTGTTGTCCCATTATTATGATGACACAAAGACTAATAACGACCTTAAGGTTTGGGAAAGAAATCCAAAGTAGCCCAATTTGGAGGATGGAGTGTTGCGATTAGAGCAATTGGAGGATGCTCTTATCCAGGATGATGATGATCGAGTTGAGATGCCATCCCCATTTGGTCCCTTGGTTTTCAGGTTCCATGCTTCAACACCAACAGTAGAGGCTTCATCTTCATCAGTTCCACAGTGACTGCCACAACTTCCAGTGTCGCCATCTTCTTCATTGCAACCATGTGGAGGCTGACGTCCTGTTCGTGGTGGAAGGAGGAGAGATTAGTAGATATATTCACAATTTACTACTTTTCTCATATATTATACTTGTAGGCTTGTTGTGAATTTGAACTTTTTTGTCTCTCTTCCTAGTTCAGTGTGTGCTTGAGTCTTGGTGGTGGCCAAGTGGCCTATTTTGTAAACATTATTATTTGAATTTTGGACATGACTAATGTTGATAGTTGCTCACTTGCTAGGTAAGTTGAATGTTTGATGATTTTATCTTCTAAATGTTTTATGTTTTATAATATGCTTAAATAATAAAAATTTGATGTATGTTTGTAATTGCTAGAATCCAGATGGTTGATGTTCGAATAATTAATCATTGATGTACAATGGAATCATGGATGCCATATCTATCTTGGTTTATGTAAAGATATGCATGTTTTCATGTCTTCTACAACTAGTTTGGTGTTTGGGATGTTGTTTTGCATTTATATTCAAAAAAGGTAAAAACAACATCCCAAATACCAAATTAGTTGTAGAAGACATGAAAACATGCATATTTTTACATAAACCAAGATAGGTATGGCATCCATGATTCTTCGTAGAGTTTGGGGAAATGATGTTTCCGCGTCCTCGCTTCCAAAAAACGTCCCCGCTTCGTGCAACGTTGGTTGAGATATCTACATGGGACGATCAACTATGGACTGAAATAAAACTCCATTAATGATTTGAGACCGCATGGATATACAAATGCAAATTAGGTTGGGAGCGTTATTGACAGGAAGAGCATATCAGGGTGTTGCTTTAGCTTGGGATTTGCCATGATTTCCTCGATGAGTAGGAAGTCGAAATCTGTTGCTCTCAGTACAACCGAAGCAAAGTATTGTAAATTTGGCAGCTCAGGGATAAATTCCCTCCATTGGAGAGCCTTCCTCATCCAAAGAAGACCCTACTAGCCCTTGGAAGAATTTAATTTGGTCAAGGAAAAATATTATTTTTAAGGTGAAACCCACATGTGCACAAAAGTACAAGTTGGCCTGGGCTAGCTAATTTGACACCTTGAGACACCATATAAATAGACCTCATGTCACTTACCCTTGGAGCATCATCATCACATTCATATCTTCTCTTCTATGGTTTGTACAACTTTGATATTGCAGGCCCGCGGCCACTACTGCGAAGGAGAGAGAAGGAGGACCCGTTGACCAAGTTTGACTTTTGTTTGGGATTGTTTTGACTAGCGTTGATTGTGAATATTTTGATTTTGTTTGACTAAATTTTTGACCTGTTTGGGAGGTTGAGCTCACTGGAAAGTTGATAGATTTTTTTGTGCAAGTTTGACTAGTGTTGACTAGAATCTTGCAACTAGGGTTTCCGTAGGTCAAAAGGTTGACTTTGATTGATTTTGTGAGGATTTTGTTGATTGTTTTGACTTGGGTTGACCAATTTTGGAAGGCCAAATTCAATGCTGCTTTGACCAAATTGTTTTAGTGTTCCACGAGGCGCGTCCCCCCACCTGGGGGTCGAGTTTCCTAGCTCCCTCGCACTCCGGGGACTTGGGGACGAGAGGGGGACATTTCCCCACGCTCCCAAAAAACAAGGTATGCGAGGAAACTTGAAAGGGGTCGTTTCCTCCAATTGGGTCGTTTCTAAGGCGAAAGGGGCCTTAAGGGTTCTTAAGGGGTCTTGAGGGGTCGTTTCCCTAGAAAAAATTCGCAATTTTTTTTTATGAAACAAAAAAATCATAATTTTTAATATTTGTTGACTGACTGGGAAGGGTTTACATTATGTTCATTTCAGATTTCATTTTCTGTTTGCTCCTTTGTTGAATTGAACACTGCCGCCATCACCAATTTTTTTATGAAACAAAAAAATCGCAATTTTTAATTTTTGTTGACCGACCGGGAAGGGTTTACATTATGTTAATTTCACATTTCATTTTCTGTTTGCTCCTTTGTTGAATTGAACACTGCCACCATCGCCAAGCAGCCTTCTGTCTACTCCTTTGTTGAACGGAACACAGCCGCTGATGTATCAAACTTGACTTTTATATTATTCAATTTTCAATGTTAATAGTTGGAAGTGGAACATCAATACGGTTTAAAGTTTAAAGTTTAAAACTTTAAACATTTATAATGTTATAATTTATTTTCATTGTGCATTGTTAGTAAGTTAGTAAAGTAGTAGTTACACTATACAGTTACAAGATTACATGTTTGATGGCTGATTATAATTTATATGATAATGATATCAATGATCATGCTTTTCGTTTTAATTTTGTTTCAGTTATATGATTCCCTTATTTATATTTTATATTTATAAGGTTTTAAGGCCTCGACGTTCCCCACGTTTCCTAAAAATTGGCGGGGATCTTTTGCATAGGCCGCTCTTTCGTATCCCCGCTTCCTCACGTCCTCGTCCTCGAAACTTGGTGTAACATTGAATTGCTTAGAGCACCGTTGACTGTTGACTGATTAGGGTTGCTATTGCCGCTATTGACTTTGACTACAATTGCAGATTTGACTTGTTTACTAGATTTGACTTTTGGGCTCATCATTGAATTGGATATTGGTTGGTTAGATTTTTGGATAGTTTATGGTTTGATTTTGACTCATTATTGATGAATTGAAACATTGTATCTCTCTGCTGAACATTTGATGATAATCTAATAGAAGAAGAATTTGAATAAAGGGTTTTCTCACTTGGGGTTTTTCCTTGGTCTTTGACCAAATATTGTGTCTCTCTTGTTCTTGGCTATCTTCTGTTGTTCATTGGTTTATTGTTCTATCTACAATTGCTTATTGTTGTTGAAAGATTGAATTTATATTGGATAACGTGATTGCTAATTGAAGATGAATTGTAATAAGTGATTGTGTTAAGCATAGAACACTGGAAAATTAACATGGTATTAGAGCCAAGGTGAAGACAAGCCCAATGAGACAAGATACAAAAACAATCACCTTTGAAGAAATCTAATTGGAAGAAGCTACTAGTCAAGATGTCTACCACATGTAAGGAGGGAGAGAAGCTGAATGACTCGTCTAATTTTGCTGCTTGGAAGATCAAGGTGTAAGTGATCGTGGATGAGAATCATGTCATGGAATACATGGAAGGAAAGGTACTCGAGCCTCTGGAAAATGCTCCTGTTGTTGCCAAGGCCGAGTACAAGAAAGGTGAGATCAAAGCCAAGAAAATAATTATTGATTCTTTGAGAGATCATTTTCTTACTTATATTTCAAAGTTGAGGAAATCAAGGATATGTATGATAAACTGGTTGGGATGTATGAGATCAACAATTTGAATCATATTCTCTTCTTCAAAAATCAACTCAAGGACATCAAAATGAACAAGGGAGAGACTTTGTGGTTATACTTCATGAAGATATCCCAACTAAAAGATTAATTCTTGACTGTTGGAGAATCTATGTCTGATAGAGAGCTGGTACTTGTTACGCTTCATGGTCTTCCTCCATTTTGGGAGACATTTATTACTACTATTAGCAACAATGACAAGTTCCTGACATTTGATGAGTTGGTTGGGAAATGCACTCAAGAAGAAACAAGGATGATTTCTAGAGGGAGAATTCAAAAGCATGAAGAAGGAGAGCCCTCTGCCTTTGCTGCTCAAGGCAAGAAGAAGAAAGGAAGAGGAAGACCATTTAACTCAAGAAAGCTGACTTCACAATCCAGAGACTCAAAGAAGATTTAAGAAGGAGAAAGTTGAACATTTCAAGTGCAATAAGTATGGACACTTTGCCAAAGAGTGTTCAGAAAATGAAAATGCTCCTAGGTCATACACCAACAATCATGGGTTCAACAACAACAGGTTCAATAATAGAAGAAGAAGATCTGCTCTTAATGATCGAGATGAAGGCCGTCGACCTCAAAAAAGATCAAGGAACACAAGGTATGGAAGTAATGTAGTTGCTACTCAATCTCAATATTTTTTCATTTCTACTCTTTCTAGTTCCTCTCCTCCAGATTCGTTTGATAGTTGGTTGGTAGATAGTGGGGCCTCCACACACTTCACTAGGTATTGTGGAGTCCTCTCAAACCTGGTTGAGAAGGAGACTTTTTTGAAGATCATTCTTGGAGATAACTCTATACTAATTCGGTGAAGGGGTTTGGTTTTGTTACATTTCATTTGGATTATGGGAAAATCGTATATCTTCATGATGTTATGTATGTATCAAGATTGAAGAAGAACCTTGTATCTATATCTACCTCGGAAGACAAAGCGATGAGAGTTGCCTTCATAAGAGGAAAGGTCCTCACTTGGCCCATGGAATCACACATAAGGGATGCATTCACCTTGGGATCAAGAATTGAAGGACTCTATAGAGTCAATGGAAGGCCATTGCGAGTGCTGGTACATGATAGCAATCATCAAAGTGAGCTATTGCACCAGAGGTTTGCCCATCTTCACTATGAAGCCCTGCCTAAAGTAAGGAGGATGGTTTCTGGAATGCCTGAGGTTCAATCAAATAACTATGGGGTCTGTCCAGGATGTGCAAGTGGAAAGAAATCGAAGGGACCATTCCCTTCTAGCAAGAACAAGTCCAGTGACATTCTACATCTCATACATTCTGACTTATGTAGATCCAACCTAGTGAAATCTCTTGGTGGCGATCTATATTATATAATATTTGTGGATGAATTCTCCCGAAAGAAATGGATATTCTTCTTGAAGCACAAGGACAAAGCATTTGATATGTTCAACGATTTCAAGGCACTGATAGAGAATCAAATAGGGAAACGAATCAAAATCTTCAGTTCAGACAATGGTGGAGAATTCACATCAAATGAGTTCATTGACTTTTGCAAGAAAGTTGGGATCAAGAAGGAGACCATCGTACCTTACAACCCTCAACAAAATGGAGTGGTTGAAAGAAAGAACAAGACCATAATGGAAGCTTCCTGAGCCATGCTGCATGCTCAAAAGTTGCCGAAGCTTCTGTGGGGTGAAGCTGCAAGCGGTCTATGTTGAAAACATGACCCCTCATCAATCCTTGGGTGACAAGACCCCCGAAGAAGTGTTCACAAGTGTGAAGACCGATGTTGGACATCTAAGGATCTTTGGCTGCTTCGTGTACTTTCATGTGCTGATGGACAAGTGGAACAAGCTAGAAGCCACTGGAAAGAAGGTATGTTTGTTGGAAATTGTGAAAATTCTAAAGCTTTTAGAATGTATGTGCTTGGTCAAAGGAATATTGAGTTTAGCAAAGATGTGATTTTCTATGAAGATACTGCTCTTGGAAAAGCAAAGGACATTCCTCCTCATCCTGTGGAGAAGAAAGATGTCGACATGGACCTACTAGAAGGTCCTTCTGTGCCTGAACCTGAGACAGATGTTGCTGATGATCCCATGGAGCCCGTGGACCCCTTAGATCCTCCTCCATGTGATCCTCTTGCCAAGAAGAGATCACTTTAGCTTCTTGATATTTTACAAGATGTTGAAAGACATGTCGCTGCCATAGTAACCTTTAAAGAAAGTAAGAAGCCATGTCGATACCAAGGTTATGTTGTAGCTATTAGCACCATCATATAGGCTGAGCAGAACTAGGAGTAGTTTGTGGAGCCCGAGACTTGTGTTTGGGGAAGGACTTCTACAACAGATGATGGACAATCCTCCTAGCCCATATTCATTGTGGGAGGTGGACATCTTACAGTGATAGGTGGCAGCCCTCCATGCCCTATGTTGGTCTTCATCGGTGCAGCACATGAAGACCATAGTGGGCTGAAGTTCGTGAGTAGTTGAGGAGCAACAATGGGTAGATCGAGAGTTGTTCACAAGTGGAGCTGTGAACAATTTGATAGAAGTCTCGATGTGTTGTCCCCTTGATGGACCAAGGCACAACTAGTGAGCAGATTCGATAACCGAGGTTCAATGGTTAGATGGACTTGGATCGTTGATAAAGGTAGTGCTGCAGATCGGGGGCCGAAGGAATGGGCAGGTATAGGGTACAACCAAGAGGAGTTGAGAGAGCATGCAATAGCTAAATGGTTAGAGTATATTGTTGAGGGTAGATTGGATGTCGATGGACTGACACCAAGCGCCAATTTGTATTCTTGTACTACTGGATGTATGAGGGCCATTTTCCCTGGTACGGGAGCCCTAGACTATTGTATTATATGTTGTTTAATATAACGAAGATGGGTTGAAAATTGTAAGATGTTGTCTATATTTTGTGCACGTGTGATTTACTACTATTTATATTCCGCTATGCAAAGCAGTTTCGTTGTGATTCTTGGTTTGGTAGCTTCAGAGATTTAAGTTTCTATCCTAGACACCAAGATCGTGGAAAAACAACAGGGACACACAAAGGCCACGTGGGCAAAAGCCAAGCATGAACTCTACCCATTCATCTATGACCATCACTTGATTTCTAGGGCCAGTTGTGCGTTGCCACATTATGGAAAGGAATCATTGCATGTCCCAACCCTTGGTTTGTTGATTTCGGGTAGCATCGGATGTGTTCTAAGCGTCAAATTTTGTAGGGAGGCTTGGGCACATGCATTCCAAAGAACCCATAAACCGTTTTGGGAAATTCCACCCAGAGACAATTATATTAAAATAATTAATATTCTTTGGAGTTCTTAAGTCTAAACTTAGGAAAATTAAAATATTAATGGGTATTAATCTAATTGTGGGTGAATCTTCTAGATAAAAATGGAGATCAAGTCAAAATGATCTGAGCCTTTGATTAAGAGTTAATCTAGGCCATTGGTTGTCCAATAGGAAGATATAAGAAGGGGCTTGAGGGTCATTTGGAAAATACACCGAGAGTTCAAGAGATCGAATTTCTGAAGTGAGAATTTCCTAGGATGAAGTTTTGATCGAAGAGATCTTTTGCAGTAGAGAGGTAGGGACAGTAATCCAGAAGAAGGTTTCCAGATCCGAAGAGGAAGTAGCAAGAGGTTGAGTTATTCCTAGTGCAGGAACGCGCGAGTACAGGAACGCGCGAGTACAGGAACGCGTGAGTGTAGGAATGCTAGTGTAGGAAGGCGCGGGTGGAGGAAAGCGAGTGTAGGAATGCGCGAGTGCAGGAATGCAAGTGTAGGAACACGCGAGTGCGGGAAGCAAGAGTGTTGGGGTTGCTTAGGGAATATCTCTGCCAGATTTTCTTGCTGTTTGGATTGCCAATTGGGCATCCATGGATATACTCAGATTTCGCTGTTGCTTAATAATAATAAACCCTAAGAACTGCCGCACCGCTTTTCCCGCATTGGGTTTTTCCGGGGACATTTGTCCAAAAATAACGGTGTCCTATGTGTTTGTATTTCCTTGCTCAGTCTCTATGTTTCATAATCATATTTAATTTGTTGTAGGCTACTTTAGTAATTTACGTCAATGTTTCAAGAAGAAATCTGAAATAAGTTTGTAATGTAATTTACGATCTAGGTGAAGTAGATTTAGTTGGTTGCAGTAGGATTCCTAAGATTGTTAGATCTAGGAATTTTCACATGGTTTTAGATCTGTTGATGTGAAACAGGAAGAGCAGATCTAGCACTGAAGCAAGGGCCAACTTGCTACAACAAGCAACAGTTTGAATCCCCTGAGGGATTGTGCAGTTCTAGCCAGGAGGGCTATATTTTTGTGGGTGTCTCTCTTTGAGTGAGCTGACAGAGAGGTAAGATTGCCAGATCAAGAATTTTCCAAGGCAGAGAGAACCACGCAGAGCATCAACGCAGAGCTAGAAGGACGCAGTTTTCTTCAAGCTGAGTGCTGGGCAAAAAAGCCGTCGGAAGAAGGAAGCAGATCGCATAGTGCGGGAATACTTCCTCAGTGATTTCTTGTCGAGGAAATCAATATTTCTCATTTGCTGAGCGACAGAGGAGCAACAAACTTACCAACGCCATGAGGGAGTGCGTAAGCCAGCCTAGAAGCTACGCAGTAAGGAGAAAGAGGGAGCTGTTTGATAGGTTTTGAAGGATATGACAACCAGTGGCTTGAGGGATCAAGACAGGTTGGACAAAGCTTCCAACTACATCATTTGGTACGCTAGAATATCCTTTCTTCTAGATGAGCATGCCCTCAAGGTATATGTTGATAATGTGGTAGTGGTCCCTGCGGATGCAGATTCACTAAAGAAGGTACAGAGCTGAAATGGCAAAGGCCAAGAGGATGATCCTGGATGGAGTCAAGGATCATGTGGTGTCCCACGTTGCTAGCAGAGCAACTACTAAGGAGATGTGGGATTCTTTGTCCACATTATATCAGGGATCTTCTGAGCAACAGAAGATTTACTTGGAACTGAAGTTAAGATCTGCGCAGATGCAGAAGGGAGAATGTGTGGATCCATTCCTCACGAAGCTGAAGTAGACTCGTGATGAGTTGTAGGTTGCGGGGCACACACCTCAGGATTCAGAGTTAGTGAGACTGGCTCTAAATTCTGTCTTGGATGAATGGAAAGTCTTTGTCCAGAGTATCCTGGGCAAAGCAACATTGCCAAATTGGGATGAGATGTGGGCAACTCTAAAACAAGAACTGAGGAGAGACTTGGTCAAGGTCAAACTTGATAGAAGCAACAACACAGTGGGTCAAAGCCCAAAGTAGAGGAGGAGGATAACATAACGCTTGCATTGAAGGGGCAGTAGGGCAACAGAGATGAAAGAAGGATGTCTCCAAGGTGAAGTGTTTCAGATGTGGTGAGATGGGCCACTATGCATCCCAATGTCCTTTGAAGAAAAAGGACAAGGATGAGAAGCATGATCCTAAGGTTGCAGCGGCAAAGATCGAACAGGAGGAGGAATTCGCCATGATAGCCAAGATACCTCTAGGAGGGAGGTGGGATGATATAGAACTGTAGTTCGATAGAGCTACAGATGGGCAGGATCCTTGAGGAGCCCACCTCTTGGATCATCACCTTGCTACGGGAGCCCATGATTAGTAGTAGCGGGATGGAGGAGTTTTCAGTTGGTGCCATGGAGTGTTGGAGCGATAGATGCAGTAGTTAGCAGTGCCAGAACTTGAGCAACACAAAGCAGAGAGGCAACAGTTCATGGAGGCACAGTGCAAAGCTTCAACAACGCAGTGACTTCAGAAGACAACGTGGGACTAGTAGCAGTCAGGCTTTAAGCACTGAGGTGTATCCACAGGATACTTATCCTGTTTTGGGTGTTTTTGGTTGCTTCTCTCAGCAACTGAGTTGCAGTGTTAGTAGTGGCAGTGCTAGCAGCATAATAGATGCAACATTTGAGAGGGAGTTGTAGTACAAATGTAGCATTGGCATTAGTAGTGTCAAAGGAAACAATACAATAGCAGCAACAACGCAGTCGTTGGTGGACAGCATGTCAGACATCAACAACGCAGAGGATGATGCTTCGGAGTCAAAGCAGTATGCAACAACGTATATTGCTAGAGCACTTTCTTCGCTAAGAGGGAGTGTTGATTTGGGGTAGCATCGAATGTGATCTAAGCTTCAAATTTTGTAGGGAGGCTTCGGCACATGCATTCCAAAGAACCCAAAAATCGTTTTGGGAAATTCCACCGAGAGAAAATTATATTAAAATAATTAATATTTTTTGGAGTTCTTAAGTCAAAACTTAGGACTTAGGAAAATTAAAATATTAATGGGTATTAATCTAATTGTGGGTGAGTCTTCTAGACAAAAAAGAAGATCAAGTCAAAATGATTTGAGCCTTTGATTAGGAGTTAATCTAGGTCTTTGGTTGTCAAACAATAAGATATAAGAAGGGGCTTGAGGGCCATTTGGAAAATACACCGAGAGATCAAGAGATCGAATTTCTGAAGTGAGAAGTTCTCAGGGGGAATTTCTGATTGAAGAGATCTTTTGCAGTAGAGGGCCAGGGACAGTGATTCAGAGGAATATTTCTAGATCCGGAGAGGCAGTAGCAAGAGGCTGAGTTATTCCTAGTGTAGTAACGCACGAGTACAAAAACGCGCGAGTGCAAGAATGTGTGAGTGCAAGAATGCGTGAGTGGAGGAACACAAGTGCAGGAACACACGAGTGCAGGAACACGCGAGTGCAGGAACACACGAGTGTGGGAACGTGTGAGTGCAGGAATGCGTGTGTAGGAATGCGTGAGTGTAGGAAGCACGAGTGTTGGGGTTGTTTAGGGAATACCTTTGCTAGATTTTCTTGCTGTTTGGATTGCTAATTGGGCATCCATAGATGTACTCAGATTTCACTGCTGCTTAATAATAATAAACCCTCAGAACTGCTGCATCGATTTTCTTGCATTGGGTTTTTTCGGGGACATTTGTCCAAAAATAATGGTGTCCTATGTGTTTGTATTTCCTTGCTCAGTTTCTGTGTTTTAGAATCATATTTAATTTGGTGAAGGCTGCTTCAGTAATTTACTTCAATGTTTCAAGAAGAAATCTGAAATAAGTTTGTAATGTAATTTACTTCTAGGTGAAGTAGATTTAGTTGGTTGCAGTAGGATTCCTGGGATTGTTAGATCTAGGAATTTTCACATGGTTGGCAGTGAACTGCCCCACGTTAAGGGGGTAATAAATGTTGCCATATCATACAAAACATGCTCTTATCCTGAGAGCTTTGAGCAATAATACAAAAGAAAAATCAATAAAAAGAAAAAGGAATGAGGGGTGGAAAAACACATGCCAGGGTAACTCATGCATCCACGTATGCTCCCTCCTCACATCTATACACACAAGGTGCATGCTTCCCTCATCATGTCTACCCTTTTACCATGGCATCTGGCTTGAAGCCTTCCCTTTGTCCCCCATTCTGTTCCATCATTGTTTCACAAGACTCCTACCATTTAATAGAAGTACTTTGGACATGTCATTCCCTTGGGGGCTGAAACTACCTAATAGGGTCCTTCATTAACAACTCCTACCTAGGGAGCTATAGGGTTGCGAGGGAGCACCCACCCTCCCCCCTCGAATTCTCTCCTGAAGCACGGTCCCTAATTTTTTTTTTCGCAATATCTTTTTTGGAAACACGTTCCAAACACAATTTTTTTTCGAAGAAACAATAATTTTTGAGTGGGGCAACCTAATGATCAATCCTATGGCCCCTAGTATTGATATGAAATCAATGGTAATGTTAAAATCTTAAAGTAAATGTGACATTCTCCCTTATCTTTCGTTTTCATCCTTTTACTTAAATTTTTAACATTACCATGAAATGCCTTAGGATGTTTGAGAGTGGTTTTGACTTCATTGGATTTCATATGGAGAAAGTAGAATTTTAGATCTCACTCAAATCCAACAGACTTATCAGTTTTTCAGACCGGGGGGATTGCAATGTTTTCGTTGGATTTTATCGTGTACTAGGGTATGGAGCTCATATTTATTCAAGAGCACCAATCCCTCTATTTAACTTGATGTAAGTGACATTGGTTGTCGAACTCCTCTTTCTTGACCCTACTAAATATGTACCCATTGCTCAAACAAAATCTTGACTTGACATGGTATGTTTTTTCTATCTTGTGTTAATGCTTAGAGGGTGATACTAATGACAAAGATCCCAAGTTAGGCAATGATTTTGATGATATGTAGGTATTTGTTGTAGCATGATTTTTTTGGATGCTAGAGGCCATCTAGAGCCTGTTTGTTGATGTATTTTCTGTTGAAAGATGGATTGCACTTGATGCTATTTTGGTCATGTGCACCCTTACATGCTATATAAATCGAAACTTGTAACTTGTGGACTTGTGGTTGATGAAGATTGTAACTACTAGATGATTGATGTTATATGGTTTAATCAATGTTTTTATGCTTTTTATAACTAATTCATCATTCGACATGCTTTCTCAGAAATTAGACATTTCTAGTGGCGACAAGAGGCCTAAGCATTAGCAATTGATAATAGATTTACTTGTCTTTTCTAGGTTCTAGTAGTTTTTATAACTATTGTCTCTTTCATATTTATTATGAAATTTTTTGTAAACAATATATGACAGTTTAAGTTTGAAGTTGGCAATTATAACTCATTGGTAATGAATTTGCAAGTTGAAACATTTCATTTCATTTCATGTTAGATATTCTTTCTTATCATTTGGTTACTTGGTAATGGTAATGGTTACAAGTACAAGTTACAACTTTAATGATCAATGTTGATAAATGTTATATATCGAATTTTGAAAGTTTGAAACTTTATGATTGATGAATCATGAGACTCGATATATTGTATGTTACTAACTTGTGGACATGGTTGATGAATATTATAACCTCTAGATGATTTATGGTATATGGTTCAATCCATGTTTTTATGATTTTATATCTAATTCATCATTCTACATTCTTTTGTTGACATATATGCATCAAAATATACAAAAATATATATTATATAAAAATTCACTCTCGATTCACTCTCAAACCGGGAGCTTTTGAAAATTCTTCTCCCCGCTCCTGCATCTGCTCCTGCTCCTGCTCCTGCTCCCAAGCAACCTTGGGGAGGTAACAATATTACGTGACCAAATCACTGAACATGAAAGACAAACTCCATTTGAAGTATTAATTTTCCCATGAATAACAAGTTTGTTTCACTTAGATGCATAATGTTTAACTTACCTAATGGGTGAAAGGTGCAACACTGGATATCATGTGGGATTACAGGTGGGTTTTTATCTTGGACTAGGTCTTCATATATGGGATCCAAGCGCTCTAGAGGATCATGATGCTATTTGTAGGGTGAGCGTTGAGAGCCATGGGCCTCCATTCATGCAGAGCATTGATTACCACGCCATGGGCTTCTTCAACACCACTACTAGCTTGTTTGTTGACCTAGTTATTCGAGAGATGACACACTTGGACCATGATGCCCTAGACAACTACGCTTTGGACCCGACACTTGGCAACTGATCTAAGGCCTAGAGGTGGTTTTGTATTTTCTAGAGGGACATGGGAGGGCATGTATCATCCATTGAGCCCTCATTGATGGAGCATGGATGTGATTTTGACCCTCTTGGAGACCCATGAGACCCTTTTTGGAGCGGCAAGCTAAAAATAGGGGCCTCAGAGATGTTTTGCAACAAAATGAGAAGATTACCATCTTCATCATGATTTTATAGGCCCTCTACCAAAATTCTGGCACAAGGGGCCTCAACGCTAGCCTTGGAGAGTACTTCGCATGGATGACATTATCCCTATGTGGGCTAGAGAGAGAAAATCATGCTTAATTGCTAAGCTATCGTGGTTGGCTTTTAACCAAGTGTTTTTCACATTATTTTGTTATGTTCTAGGGGCTTTGTCATTAGGAATTCGAATTGATAATTCTTGTATAAATAGAGGTGACCTACTCTCATCTCAAACCATCACAGTTGGGATTTTTAGACCTATAGAAGATTTCAGACCTGCAGTTTGGATGTTTTTGGGATGCACTTTGATGTTTGGATCTATCTTGGCATCTTTTTGGAGCTTCTAATGTCTTGTTGGTGGTTGTATATACTTGACATTTTCTTGTAAGTGCTTTTTCATGGTGAAATTTTCTTCTATAAAATGTCTAATCCATGGAATTTGTTCTCATGATCAAAATTAGTTCCCTAATTTGTTGAATATCATACAAAATTGCAATTATGGGTAATTTTGCATGTGTTACTCATTGATGACGCGGAAATACTGTTCCTAGTGGATAATGGTTGCATATAATCCATGAAACTCCCTTAACCCGAACTAAAGAGGGTAATTGTTGAAAGGGGTAGTTATGGCTTCCTCTTTTAGCCTCCTTGAAGGTCAATTTAGCTGATTATAAGCACCCATGACTCCATACTCCCAATGGTCTAGGCACTAATCAAGTCCCTTGGTGGTCAAACTTAGTTTTAATCCATAAATTTCTTCTTCTTTTTCGTCCCCTTAAGAATAAGGAGGCCCAACTAGGGCGTGGTGCGAATTGCAAGGCAGGTACTCGTTGGACAATCTAGGAGTCTAAACATCAAGTTGAGGTGTAGGACTACTTCCTCACAAAATTTGGTGGGCATCCACCTAGATTCCGTCCATAAATTCAAAGGCCTTAGTTTTCACACTAGGAGGGAACCCTAGTAGTCTAATCCTTCAACTTGAGGACTTACTTGAGGCAAATACTCTAGTACTTGGTCAAGTAAATCCAGCATTGCCTCTTCTCTCACCTACCTTAACCGATATACCTATATCATGTATTATACCTCAACCCTAGGTTTTGTGTGGCCATATTGTCAAGGGATTTTTCATGGAAAGTCTTACTAGCCTCTCCTAAGGCTTGCACTCTGGTTGAATCTTTCCATTGAATGAGCTTCCTTGTCTTCCTTCATACCTATCACAAGGGCAATATCACAAGTGTGTAGTATTGGGACTCCTCCCATTGGTGAAAATTTGAGAAGTGCATGGGACTTACATTGTGGTGATAGTGGGCTTCTATCCCAAGTGTTGTTGTGCCCTCTAGCGTTAGCTTTGTTAGGCAGCCCTTTCGCAAGGCATGCTAGTTTGTGCAGCAACAGGGACCTTGTTAGGCCTTCCATCAAGGGATTTGCAATTCACTTCCTCATGTTGCAGTCTCTCCTTTCCCAAGGATAGAACTTGGAAAATAATGTTTTCAGGTGATGGATGAAATGGATCATAGTGGGCTTGCAAACAAGATGGAAAATACATCGAAAGGAAAGTTTTTGATAATGCCTTTTGGAAGAAAAGGAATAGAGATTGTAAAAATTGTTAAGCCCCTTGTTAAGGTGTTAGAATTTGTGAATGGGGGGAAACTAGCCATGGTTATATCTTTAAGGCTATGGATCAAGGAAAGGAGAAGGCAAAGACAACCTACAAGAATAGAGTAGCTAAGTAAGGACCTATTTGGGAGATCATGGATAATATATGAAACATTCAACTCCATCACCCTATACATGTGATTGTGTATTACTTGAAGCCAAGGTATCATTATAGAGTTCAGTTAGGAGAAGGTCAAATTGGGGAGGTCAAGGATAGATTGTACAAGTGCTTGGAGGATATGGTCCTTGATTAGAGTGAGCAAGTGGAAATACATCAATAGATCAATGCTTTCAACAGCTTGGAGCATATGGTCCTTGATTAGAGTGAGCAAGTGGAAATACACCAATAGATCAATGCTTTCAACAGAGCCATGGTTACCTTTGCAAACACTCAACAAATATGGAAAGAGATGTGGACCAACTAGGCATTTCCATATTTTTGTTAAGTTCAGTTTAAACTCTAAATAAATATTTGATTTTTTAGTCACAATCATAATCAAATTTGTTGAACTAACATTTTCCTCATAGCGTAATGGTAGAAGTCGTTAAGTAGCCAGTGTCCTCAATTACAAAAGTTTGCAATTCAGGTCTTGAGTCAAATTTTCAGTGCTGCTGGGTGTGACCACAATTGGTCTGTCTCTGAGCGGATTCACATGAAGAAGAGAAACCATTTGGAAAAAGAATGGTTAAATGATCTTGTCTTCGTGCAATACAATCTCTGGCTAAGGCAGAATGAGTTGTTGCTTAGAAGACTTGATTTAGATGCCAATTAGTTGGATGATATTGATCCAACCTTAGAATGGTTAGAGTCTCATCCAATAGAGTTTGATCTTGATTTTGGTATTGATGACTTGGGGTGGTTTGGTTTGGATTCAAATCCCCACAAGTAGGAGTAAGTGTAGGATCAGACATGGCACATGCAAGCACTAGCCATGCAGCTCGTGATTCTGGTTGTACTAGTATTGCAATCACAGATTTCTTTTAGGAGTTTGATGAGTCCAAGGACACTAAGCTAGAGGATAGTTCAAGTGTGCTTGTTTGCTTTTGCGTTTTATTGTATTTTTCCTTTCTCTTTAAGTTTTACCCATTTGTAATCCAACCTTATTTCAGGGAGTCGTTCAGTTGATATTTCTGGGCATGATCTCATTAAGTTTGAATGCTCAAAACACAACTTGTTTTCAAAGGGAATATTTTAGTACTTGACTACTTATTTCCTGATATGATTGGAAAGTTGAAGGGTCATTGAATCCAGCCGTCCATTCTCCTTCAAGTCCAGATCCAAAATAAAATTTGATGTATTGAGGCAACTATATTCATTTGGTAACCTGTGAGATTGATATGGAACTCTTCAAGGGGTTACAAGTATATTCAAATACAGAATGTTTCCAAAATTTTTAAGGAAATCCAAGAAGTTTAATGCAAAGTAGGATTGTCGGGGTGATTTTAACCATAGGGTTGAAGGTTGTCTTCAAGAATTTCATATAGAGAAGCCTTCCTCATTAGGTAAGAAGCAACTTGAATGACTACATCAATATCTCCGCTGTGTGAAAAAATAATTACAGAAATAATATCCAGCCAACTAGTTGCATCCATCAAGCCTTTTAATTCTCCAATTTTTGAGGATCTAGAATGAAATTATTTGATAGGTAGGCCAAACCTCAATATTTCTGCAAATCATTCCATGTTGTTGCAACTATGGCAGTGTGATCTTTAAAGACTCCACATCAATGGGATAGAAACTTCTTCCCTTGATTGCTTGAAAATCCCATAATCCTTCAGACAATGGTAATAACTTGTGTTCTTTGGTTCGTTTCAAAATTCACTAAATCATTGATGCTCCAACGGTTGGCCTGGGGCCACATTATCGTCCTCATTGTTTCTCCTCCTGCCCAAGGTAGATATGAAGAAACAAGCCAAAGAGAAGGTTGTGGGTTTTTCTCAGTCTATGGTATTCATCATATTTAGCAAATCCAAATCAAGCTTCTGTGGTCCACAGACTTTTCAATATTTTGGAAACTTCATCTGGTTTTTCAATAAATAGTAAATTTAGATAGAAATATGTAAGGCCAATATGAGTATTGCAGTGAATATCTTACATGAAAATATAATATGTAATAACTATATTATTAATGACATATTTTTAGTAGTACATCTTAATTGAAGGTTAGTTTTCAGCTATCTTGCCAGGAAACGTGGGTTCGGGGACGGGGATGACATTTTTTGAAACAGGGTGTGTGGGTTCGTCGGGTAATAAAATAATATTAAGTTTTATAAATTATAAATTTATAAACTATAATTAATAATATACATGAAATTTGAATTTGTATATTTTTCAACTTTAAACAAGAAAATTTTAATCATTTAAACATGCACATCATTGAACATTCAACATTCACATTGAAATTTAAAAATTTATCACCAAAAAGCTGTCCAGTGTTTACATATTAATAAGAATAATGAATCATGATATATATCCATTGTCATACTACATTCAAACTTTGCCTTAAGGCATCTCCCAACATGAACTAGGAAATTTTAAAATACTAAAATAAAAATAGCTAAAGCCTAATGAACAATGGCTTCCTCAAGCCATGTCATCAACATCCATGTCACCAACATCACTTAGATCTTCAACTAGCATGCTCTCTAGGAAGGAATCACTCTCATCTTGAGGCTCTTGCTCATCCATAGCAGTTGGAGGTAGCTCAATAAGGCCATCTGGTTGTATCTCCTCGTCCACACACATAACATCGTCTATGTGTTGGTCCCATCTTTTGAAAGGACCCTCCTTGTACCCAAGGTCTTTTCAAGATATGAGACGAACTGTGCTATGATTGTACACTAAGTTCTCTGCCATCTTTGAGCCCAACCTATTTCTCTTGACTGAATGAATAAAGGCATACGTACTCGAAGTCCTCTCACAAGATGAAGAACTAGCTACCTGAAATATTAGGGGAAACCCATTAAAATAATTAAAAATTTAAAAATAAAAACTAAAACTAAAATAAAAATTTAAAAATTAAAAATTAAAATTAATTTCCTATATTTAATTGAGAATTTTTCAAATTTTGAATAAGATGAGGAACTCCAAACTAGCTACCTGTCCAAGTAACTGTATGGCAAATCGCTGCAACTCAGGAGCATCAACACCATGAAGCCACCACCAATCAATTGGATCTTTCTTCTTGCATCTATTTGCCAAAGATGCATGTGAACCAAAGACATCTCGACCACGTGAAAATTGGGCAAACTGAGATTGTATGTTAGAGGTTTCTTTTGTACTACCATAAATTTTCTTGACAACGTTCAAGAATTCTTTGAATGCCTCTCTATCTTGGGATGGAGGCCTCCTTCCTGTTGTGGGATCATACCATTTTGGATTAACTGCATAAGTTGCCATATGAAGAGGGGTGTTCAGTTTATTCCAACGCCCATGTATAAACTCTTTCAATTGTGGCCATAAAGTAGGATCCTTCCTATCTGTGACGGTTTGGATCCTTTCACACATGGAGTCCATGTTCTCATAAATCTCACCTAAACATGGACCATCTATGTTTGCATAGCGGATCATATCACAAATTGGTTCTATAATTTCCACAACAAATTTGGCATCAACCCAAAAATTATCATTCAAAATCAACCTCTTCACCTCCAAAGCTGCATCTGAGGTAGATAACCTCCACTGTTCCCACATGTCATTGACGACTGTGGCAGATAAAGCCTCCTTCATCTCCACAAGCTGCCTAAGTAAAATGTAGTAAGTTGCAAATTTGGTATCTGCTGGTTTAAGAAGCTCCATTTTTGCATGCTTGTGGTAAATGGCTTGTGACTAATGATGGTTGCATATAAACATTTGAATTTTGCGGCCATTTTCAATTAATGCTTGAATCCATTCAATTTTCCCAATTTGCTTCAATGCATTATTCAAAGAATGCACTGCACATGGTATCCAAAAAATATGCTTGGGTACATCAAGGACAAAATTAAAGTATTAATAAATCAAAATGTAATCAAGGATTAAAGTTAAAACAAATCAAACTTGTATTCAAAATTAAAAATGTAATTCATGTAATTTAAATAGAAGATAAATCAAACTTGAAAGTTGAAACTTGTTACTTACTTGTACTCCTTTTGAACCATTGCCCCTGTTGCTTTGCACACTGGAGTTGCATCAGTAATAACTTGAGCAACATTGGATGGCCCTACTTTTGCAATGGCATCACATAATTGGTCTTTTAAGAACATAGTGTTTTTTTCTTGACCTGAACAATCAATGGCCCTGAAAAAATAAGGGCCAGACATGGAAGAGACAATGATGTTTATTAATGGATGATTCCTACAATCAGTGCTTCCATCCATGACAATTGAGCATCCATCTACACTCCAAGATGCCTTCAAGGGTGCCATTGCCTTCTCAAGACGAGTTTTCTCCTTGTCCACCAATACAGTTCAAAGCTTCTCATAACCAGGAGCTTTATACCCTTAAGGTCCATCATTAATAGCATGAACCATTTGCTCAAAATAGGGGGAACGCGCCGCATTGAAGGGAATGCCACATGCAAGAAAAGATCTTGCTATTGCACAATCAACACCCTCCCTACTTTTCACTTCAAACATGTCATAAAGACCACCAAGTTTAGACTTATTGCGTGTTTGATTGGTATTTCTTTTTGATGCTCTAGATGACATTGACACATGCTCATCACCAACTTGAACTTCATCATCAGATGGTAATTCTTCTTCATTTGAATCATCATTTTCATCCACATTATGACATGGCATAGAGATTTCTTTGCTTGCCTTACTATTAGCTTTTTGTTGCTCTCTTTGTGCACTAGGGAGTCTAGTGGGATCATTTGGGTCTCCAGTGCAAGCATCAACACCCTTACTTGGTATCTGCATAAAATGAGCTTTAACTCTGGTATAGCTCCCTTTCCATTCAAGCTGACATAAAGTGAATTTTATTGTTGCTGTTCCCCCAGCACCTTTTCGAGGTTTTTGCCTTTCCACATATTTCCAAAGTGGATATTGTGGATTTGATGAAGACATTTTTATTTTGCAAATTTTGGAAGACAATTTGAATTTGTTTAACAAAATTCAAAGTAAAAGTTATGTTAATAGATGTTAATAATAATTATTAATGAGAGACTAAGCTATATTTTATGACAGCATAACATTCTTTTCTGTGTAACCATGACAGCTATGTGAGAGAGCTCAAGGCTACTACTAAAACTGAGAATACATACTAGGATACGGCATGCATGAATGTTTATGCTACTTATTTCAAACATAAAACAAGAATTTACATGTAACATTGTAAGATGTCTAATGCCAATGCAGCGAGTCCAGCATTTACTTAACTTAAGTAAATACTGGACTCAGCTATTTTGGTGAAACTTGGGACAGATTTTGTCACACACATCTGACTCAGATAAACTAGCCAAGTTTGCTACAAACTCAGGAGTACGCTCAAAACTCCTAAAGTATTCTCAGCATTTTAAAGCAAACGATGATCATTGATGACTTCTCAATGTTTATGCTTCAAGTTATGGTTGTGTAGACTTGTATGGGCTATATATATATTTCTGGGTATAATCCAAAGTACATAATATTGCTTGAAACATTCCCTTGACCTGTGTTAGTCACTGTAAACACTTATTTGAAATTAAACTCAAGAATGTGCACCTACAACCAAGCACCCACAACTGTTTGACAAATTAACACAGACAATTCCAAATAAAACTCAGAAAATCATTAGCCAAACAGAGCCATTTTTAATTGGGAATATTACAGCTTGATGAAATCCCTTGTGAATAAACTTCTCTGTATTTCCTCACTGCTTATAAACTTAATGAAATTATCTCATATTTTGCATAGGAAATTGACAGTCCTAGAATTTGACATCACAATGTTTAATGACACAAATAAAATCTCGCCTTCGATTAAAGTCTAGTCAAATTTGATTGTTGATTTATATACACTAAGAAAATGTTCCACATGTTCATTGGTTTGGTGTACAGTCAGTGTGATTATATCACGATTCACAACCCTTATGCCTGGTGTGAAGCTAATGAGCCTAAGACAGAATTCCCTGCCTTCAGCAAAGCTATTGTGCCCAGAACTGAGCAAGTAGCCTTTTGGTGGGCCTTTCCTGTCTTGCTTTGCACTTAGGGAATACATCTTAGCCTGCAGGCATATTCTAATATCTGTGATATTGCTGCTAAACCCATAGCCTTACTGTGGTATCGATTTTACGCTTGAACCTGGCCTTGCCCAGTCATCAAGAGAGCAGGTCATTTGTAAAGTGGTCCACTGGCCAATGGCAGGCCCTGAGTTTGTTCCCTGATCACATTTTTCAAATAAACTATGATGATAAATTCTAGTTTCATTTGGGCAAAATACCAAATGGTATTCAACTGGAAATTAAGGCCATATCAGAGGGATATACACTAACCAACAATTTCTGTAGTGCACTATGTATTTGAGATCGCAACAGCAAAAGAGATGTCTCCAGAAACAAGAAATCTGAAAACTTCAAATAAAAACAGCAAGAAAGCAAAACCATCCTGAGGTGCAGCAAACCATTGACTGATGTAACAAACAAAATATAAAAGCACATTGATGTTCATAAACAGTTCCTGTCGGTGATCAAGGTAACAGTTAAATGGGGCAGCCACAAATTTTACAAAAATCTAACTGACTAGATATTTAATATGAAAGGCTATTTATCTTTCATAGCCTGAACAACAACGTAGACGTCTCCCCTGAACACACCTGAACAACAACGTAGACGTCTCCCCTGAACACACCTGAACAACAACGTAGACGTCTCCCCTGCGCAAAGACTTAGACGTAGCGTCCTGCCCACCGCTGGTGATGGAACGCCTAATGCTGCTCTGTCCATCTGAAGGTACTGTCGAAGCTGCTTTGTCCGTCTGAAGCTGTCCACTGCCACCGGAAATGGTTAAATGCCAAATGGGAACAGCTCAACCAAATGGCAAAAACAAAAATGAAATTCAATGTGTGGGTTTAAGGTTAGTTAAAACCTTAGGTTTTTTAAGGTTTTTGATATTTGTTAAAACTTAATAATAAATATCATATTATTAATTTTTAAATTTCAATAAAAAAATATATTTGAAAATTAAATTTTTAATATACATAGATATATATATATATATATATTTTTTTTTTTTTCTTGTTTTTTTTTTTTAATCAGAAGAAGAACCCAAACCGAAGAACCCAAAGAACTCGTTAAAGGAAAAGAACCCAAATTTTTCTTTTGGAGTACCCGGTTCTTATGGGTTCTTCAGAGAAGAACCCGTACCCGAATCCGGTACTTAGGGAGGGGAACCTGGGACGGGTTCGAGAACCCCACCCCCGGGTTCGGTAACCCGTGCAACATAGGTTTTCAGTATTGCTTCAAATGGTTTAATGTTGTGCATCAGCAAGTTAGTCCAAGTGAGAAATCCAAGCTTTCACACTCCAAATATCCAATCAAAGAAATTGGGATTGCACATTTAGTTGTGTTTCATGCAGAGGGAATGATAACTTTTAGGGAATTATACACTGATTATGGGTATTGATCTATGGCCTGTGTTTTTGTTTAGTGAAAGATGTAATATCTTTGTTGGAAGTTGGAAAGCAAGTTTTTCATACAGGATTCAGGGAAGTTGAAGGGTCATTGGATTCAAGAATCTAAAACACTTACATCCAAGCAAGAGAAGGCGCCTGAAAGTAATAAAAGAGACCAATCTCTTGAACTTGACGGTAAGAGCACGCAATAGAACGCAGTCATAAGGAATTGGACCGATTTTTGGGCTAGCCACAAGAAAGACAAATTTGAAGATACTAATGGGAAGCTAAGAATAAAAACCACAGTGCAAAGATATCATCATTAAGTGTGAAATATGGCATGGAAACTCCAGTTGGAAAGGAGTATGCTACACAAGCGACTCCCAAGATTGATTGAGTGCCTGAATTAGAGGATAAGAGGCACATAGGTGAAAAGGTAGAAAAATATATCTGTTTCGAAAAAAGTGATATGGGTCATGTTTTCAATAATGAACTGGGCAACAATATTAGTGGAGGGCCTGAGCTTTCCAGTGTAGCCAATGATGGAAATTCGATAGGTTCTTGCCTTGCAAAACTGTCTGAAAAGTGAAAATAAAGGAAATTTGGAGGTTAATTGTGTGAACCAAGGTGGCGCTAGAAACAAAGGTAGGCTTAACCATGATGGTGATAAAGTACTCTGGGAAGGTTCAACTACAAATGTGAAGGCAATTGACATGCCAGATAGGAGTTGAGTATCCACCACTAATAGTAATATTGTGCAAAAGTTGACCAACATCAGGGGTCATCTTTGCCTGTTGATTGTGAAGGCAAGAAGGGTTTAGTAGGTAGATTGACAGAAAACGAGAATACAAGTTCTTCTATTGTTTCTTTTGAGAATAATGTTACAAATAGTGGTGATGCTTCCAAGTTAGTCGTCAACAAGAAGAAGAAAAATAAGGAACTTCTCAGTCAGGAAAATGCTGCAGCTCCCACAGGTGACTTATATAAGGCTTATAAGGTTTGAAAGGAAAAGCGAGAAGATATGAACCATCCAGATTTATCCAAAGAAGTAACTGATGTTGCCAAGAGTAAGGCTTCTTCAAAAGAGCTTCAGAAGCAAATCCTGCAAGAAGGGGATGACTGGGAGGATGCAACTGAGCTTTCAACTACAATGAATCAAGTAATTGTTTTAGTCACAAAATGTTATGGAGATAGAAAGTACTCCAAAGATTTTTTGTTGTCAATCATGAACCAGTACAAAGACCTACCAAATTTTTGTGAAATTTGTCCAGACACTATTAAATTACTTAGAAATTCCCAAGCACTTGCAAGTCATGTAGGAGAGGCTGATACTCGTATAATTGTTAATGAAAGTGTTTTCCCTGTTGATGACATTTTAGCAGGTCATGAAAGTTCCAGCAAGGTTGAGTCCTATGAGGCTATTGAAGAGAGGGAGGTCAATATTAGGTTCCTAGTGGCTGTTGATGAGAATGCTTATGATGTGAAAAACATTGTAGCAATTACAGTGCCTACAACCACAACTCTAGGTAAATCCTTGGATGAAAATCAAAGAGATACACCAGACTGCAGAATTCTTGGAAAGATTGGATTGGGAGACAAGAAAGATTAGTCCAAGCTGTCCACAGAGCCCAAAAGCGATATTGTTACCATAGTAAATGATAGTGGACTGGGACGAAGATTAAAGGAAATTGATGAGAAAGTATGTCAGATACAAAACATAATTAAGCATGAGAGTATGTCTTGTTGAGTGATATGAAAGTGTCATATGGACAAATTCAAGAGCATAGAGAAGCCTTGGATCAAGGATTGGTTTCCCTAAAGACGCAGATCTCTCAAACAGAAGAGAATGTGCAAGCCATTAAGGAAAACTTGGGGACTGTGAATGTTGGTTTAAGGAAATTGCAAGATCAAAACCCTGGTGTAGATTCTATTAGGTAAGAAGCATTAAAGACCCCAAAGAGGCAAGAGGAATATGAAACCCAACTGATTGGTGAAGAATGCGATAGTGAAGAAATTGTTGGAATAAGAAAAAGGGAAGTGGAAGATGTCGGGTGGAGAACATAATTTGCCTCAACAGTAGCATATATTTGTACTCTTGGCTCACAATGGATCTATGAATCGGTAAATGGAGTGACTTTTGCAAGGTGACATTCCTCTCCAACAGGTTATTTATTGGGCTGCAAAAATTAAAGAAGGATGCTGTGGAGATTGAAGGGGAGTTCTCATTCTTGAAGATAGAAGGGTAGATTTTACGACACCCAGATTGGCCATTGCTTGAGGAAAGCAAAGTCGGGAAGGGGGGACTGTGATGTCGTCTATGGATTAATTGACTATGCAAGGATGAAGTAGCCTATCCAACCCTGTGGGCTATAGTCTTGATAAAGGGGGAAAGCCCAATTATCCAATGTTTGAGGCAACATTTGGTAAATTTTGAGTTGATTCGGGAAAAAGCCCAGGTTGGGGGTTGCACTTGCAACCCCTCAAATTAGAGTGAACTCCATGAGAAAATCTATAAATAAAGAGGTGTTGGAATCATTTTCGGTCATCGATTTGGATTGGAATATCTCTGATTTTCTTGAGCCTAAGGCTCTGAGGGTTTTAAGACCCCTTATCCTTTGATTCGCTACGGTGGAGGTGATCCCACCCTAAGTAATCATTTTGTTTAGTTTTGGTGGAGCTGATCCCACCCTACCTAGATACCCTATTTCCCTTGTTCTAGCACAACATATTGCCCTAAGGCAGTTCAATTTTGTTTTGGTAGGCAAGAAGAGTCTTAAGGCTATTTAGTGGTCAACAAGTTTAGTCAAGGCAACAAGTGCTATCTTCCCACTGTGGCCATCGAATTTTCTCTTTTCACAAGCAACGAAGGCTACCTGTGTAAAATTCTGAGGCTGCCAGAGTGCTGGTTGAGCAGTAAGGCCTTCTGAGTGCAACACAACCTAACCTAGTTCAAGAAACCAGTTCGCTGGAGGTTTAGGAGCGCAGACTGGGCAAATGTTAGTGCTTAAGGTGCATTGAAGTGATCTGGGGTGAGGGCTGTAGGGTCAAAGGGTTGCATGGCCACAGGGCCAAATCTGATGCTAATTGAGACCAACTGATTGCATAATTCTGGTTCTTTCCTGGCACCGACAACAAGCTAACCAGGTGTCCTGAGGCCAACAACTATCCCGCTAGGGTTGCAGGTATCCTCAGGGAAGGTAACCAAACCTCCTTTCTTCTAGGTCTGCGGTTGCTTCTAGTTCCTGTGTAAAATCAAGGTCAGTTCCAGGTAGGTCTTCCATCATACACAACTTCAGACGTGGACAACAGAATAGGGAATCCTGAATCGCTGGAGGAAAGAACCAGGGAAGTCAAATCTAACCATCCCTGTAACAACACATTTTGTCACAACTAGCCAAAAGATAGTGAGTTGCAATCAATTTAGTAACAGTTGATTAGATAGTATTAGCATTGTTACAATTGAATGTTGGATTATTAAATTGTGGTATTCTTGTAATGGGGAATTATTGTGGATACAGTACTGTGTCTTAGGCAAACAGTCCTAATTCATTGTGAGTTGGATGAAGAATTATATTGCTGCGGAAATCTCTATAATTTTCCATATATAGAAGGATAACTGCTTTGTATGAATGTGTGTTGCTATTATATAATCCTACTAATTTACTGGGAAAGTCCTAGTTAACTCTAAACCCCAAGGAAAAAATTACCGAGGGATATTACAGTGTATATATATACATATACAAGTTGATTAAATTAAAAACACATAACTTCAATCTTTGAACCAAAAATACATCAACAAAGACACTCTAGATGGCCTCTATAGTCCAAAAAATCTCATGCTACAACAAATACCTACATATCATCAAATTCATTGCCCATATTGAGATCCTCATCATAAATATCACCCTCTAAGCATGAAAATAAGATACAAAAAGTTCAACATGTCAAATGCTTTCCATTCCCTCATACATGATAGAATCTATTGGAAACATTGCAGTCTTTCCAATCCTGAAATCCTGAAAACTATTAAATTTGCTGGATTTTGAGTGGGATCTAAAATTGTACTTTCTCCATATGAAATCCAATGAGGTTGGAACCCCTCTCAAACATCATGGAATAGTTAATGGTAATGCTAAAAGTCTCCAGTAAAAGTGACATTGTCCTTTATCTTTGATTTAACATTAGCATTAACTACATTGCTTTAGTAGGGCCTTAGGTTTGAATATTAGGTTTCCCCTCAAATTATATTTTGTAGCAAAATTTAGGGGGGTATGTCTAGAAGGCCCCCTTTTTTAAGGGGGGTGCCTATAGTCACCTCTTTTGAAAAACATGTCCTCTGCATTGGGGAAACGTTTCACTCTGTGTTTCCCTCTGCATTTCCTCAAAAGGGGTTATAGGGAAATGTTTTCTTAAGTGTCACTCGGTCCTGGGAGCATGGGAAATGTGGGGAGCTTATGAAATTTGTTTAGGAAACAAATTCACATATCTTTTCTTGGATGAAAGAGTTTTAGATGTGATTAATATTATTGGTTGTAAGTTAGGTATTTTTAATTTAATTGACTTGTATCATATATATATATTGTTCGATTTGATTGTCAGCAAGTTATGGCCATATGACTTGGTAAGATGGTATGAATGAATTGACTTTAAGGTGATGGATGTATATTGTGCCTTCTACTATGTTGGAATTAGTCTGTCAGGAAAATTAAGGCAAGCTTGGAAACAACATAAATCAATTGCAATTTCACCGTTTTGCAGATTTGGCCCTCATGAAGGAGGTGAACAGACTTCGGCTACTGTTGTCAGAGCAGGATAATATGAGAAAGCAGGACCAGGACATGAATCTTTCATGCAAGGACAACAGTACTCAATCTTTTCCTCTCTATGAGGGAACTCATTCCTGTTCTCCGGAAAAGTCAGTGGTTTTGCAGCCTGAAGGGCATGAGAGCATTGTGGACCTTCCCTGTACTGGATCAGATTCTTTCTTAAAACAATTTTCTTCATATTCAAGATTGAAGGAGGCTTCAGTGCAAACAGAAATTGTTCAAGACATGTGCCCCAGTTGTTGCCTAGAAAGCAAGGCCACTGTCAAGGAGCAAGAAAATAGATTAGTCTGCAACAAAGCAGCTAGGAAATCTACCCAGGTTTCCAGCCAGGTGAGAATTAAAGTATTGTATTCTCTTAAGTAAACTATTTTCTAACTTTATTTTATCTTGGTTAATTGTGTATTAACTTGTGTTTGTTACTGTTGTGTTTTCAAAGGCTGATTTTGAGTATGCTATAACTCAGATGGATAAACAGAATCAAGAGGATACTGTGAAAGGTACTCTTTCTCTTTACATTGTGGCATTGAGATTATGATCATATCAAGTGCATTCACCTACACTTGTTTAGACTGGCTACTGTTAGTATGCCAAATTATATCTTTTAGTATCAAAAGCTCTAATTGAATGTTCCTTTGAAATATCGCTTCAGAAGATACCGCCAAGGGAGGTTGTGTGAGGGAAAATAGATTATTTCAAACACTTCTGCAGTGCATGGTTGGCCTCAAGTTCACTATTGTTGAAGAAGGAAATCAGTTAGAGCTGTCAATACTCCAGGAATCAAGTGGTATTACCCTTTCCTTTTCTAAATTTTGACACCTAGAAGGTTTCTTTATTCTTGGAGGAAAAGGAGTGCAAGGATTAATTTCATGGTTAATTCATATCATGCATATGGCATAGCAATGAATCTCCATAAGAAATATGCTCAGTTGCATGGATACAGATACAATCATACAAATACTGATACAAACACTGATATTGGATCCAAACCTTTTAGTACTGTTTAAAAGTTCAACAAAAGAAGAAACAAATCCTACTGTTTTGTTTTAAAGAACTTGCGTAGTAGTTAAATTTGAAATTCATTCGTAAATTGGTCAATGTTTCTTGATATTTGGTGAATATTGACTTTATCAGAAAATCTCCGAATGCAGTTAATGTGTGTACAAATAACTTATATAAATACTTATAAATATTTAATACATGTTGGGATCCTCCCTAGGAATGGAACAGGGGGCTGTTCGGATCCTCCCTAGGGATGGAATAGGGGCCTGTGGGCCTGTTACAAAAAAAATCTAGCACCCCCACATGATGTGTTAAAATTGGCAACTAGGGCCAAATTCCACTTTGGACAGCTCATTTGATGGAGATGATTATTGCATTGAATTCCTCTTTTCCAGAGGACCAAAACTCGAACTAAAGATCATCAAATTTGGATAAGGAAAAATGTGTTTTTGAATTTTGTGCCTCAGCCTCACCTCCTTGTAGGCTCATAAAGCCCAATTGTCATGTCTCTTGACCCTCACCACTTTGTATATATAGAGGTGTCCCCCAACCTCATTAGACAATCCTATGGGCATAAAACTCAAAGGAATCATCTTCTGTTGCAGCCGCAGCAACAGGAGGACAAGGCCGAGGTAGCAAAGGGTTGTTTGGTGGACTATTTGTGGGTTTTGATACGTCCAAAGTACAACAAAGGCAGACCGAGGCATATCTGGTCAGATTGGTGGATAATTTGAGTGGTATTCTCCCTGTTTTGATAGGCCGCAAATCTTGAGGCAATTACAGGAGCATCGCAGGGCTGTTCTGGACCAGTTGAAGGAGCCATATTGTCTAAATCCCATAGCTAAGTCAAGCTACAGGTAGCAAGGGCATGTAACATTAAGAAGTAAGCTAGCCGCAGTGATTGGAAGTGTTGTTGAGGGAAATTGAATGGACTAAAGTGGATTACAATCAAGCCCTAACCAGGTTCCTGATCGACAGCAGTTACATCATCACATAGTCCAGGCTTGACTGCCCAGTATAGAACTGTTTTGGGTCCATTATAAAAAGCAAAGAAGGCCGCTCTATCTAGACTAGGACCGAGCTCCTTTTGAATATTTCTTTGTAGCTGTTGTCTGTACTGTTGATCTCTGGTTAGAGCAGAGCAAGCAATCCGAAATATGGGCAAAATTGCAGACTCTAAACAGAGACTAAATTACAAGTGAAGATCAAACCTAATGTGTGAAGTAATGGCCAGATTAATAGCTCTATTAAAACCTGGCCTCTAGGAGGAAATCTTTCCATGAAAGATCGAAGTTCAGGGAATCATTATTAGCCCTCTTCTCTGAAATATGACAGCAGTCTCTCTCAAGAAATCTCTGTACAACGGATCTGAGGCAAGGCGTTTGTGGAAAGGAAGTGAGGAGGCTTATGGGCAAGTCTAGGACAGAATTTAGTGCGGATTCCTTGCTGTCTTAGGCTGCTGGTGCCAAGGTAAGTAAGGGTATTTCTGTGCATATTTTGGTATGGTTTTGATCTCTGTTCAGTACCACCGGGAAAGCTGTAGGCACAGATGATTGTTGAGGTCTGATAGGAGGACTGAGAGGTCTAGGAAAGACCCTCTCCTCAAGCTGCGGCAACTCAGATTGTTAGCACAGGTAAACAAGGGTGTTTCCTTGTCATAGAAGGATGTTTTCTAGTGCTAATGTGGACAGGATGTTAATGATCCGATGTAAGAGTGTCCAAGGCCTACAACAATATCTTGGACCCCTAGGAAACAACAAATAGAAGAAAATACAGTTCTGAAGTTTATATTTACTCTATGCAAACTCAACAGTGAGATTAGATATCGTCCTGTGGAGATTACTCAAATATCAGAAGTCTTCATCTTCTAAAGAGGAAGTTGCAGTCCCAAAATGATTTATATTCTGCGCCTGTTTAATCATTTAAGAAGCCAATCTTGTGACCCATAGTCTGAGCATATATATTCTCAGTGTCTGGACAGTATGACAAAAAATTCTGAGTCTTCACCTATGTAAGGATATTTTGAGCATGAGACTGTACATGATCTTAAAGGTGAGGTCCGGGTTACTCTTCAAAATTCTGATCATACAAGTAAAGGCTAGAAAAGAAGTCTAGTCCTTCCCTAAGTCACAGGACACGTCCTCCAAGGTCCCGTGTCCCGTATTTTATGTGTCGGACACGAAAACGGCCCTAAAACATGTTGAAAACGTTTTTCATCGTGTCCTGTAAAATGTAAAACGTATTTGCCGGTTTTCGTCGTGTCCTGCACCTGGAAAATGCGTATTCCGTTGATCGAAAACGTTGCCTGCATAAGCTGCAAATTTTTTTGAAAGAAACAAATAATTTTTGAGTGGGGCAGCTTGATGATCAAGTCTAGGCCCTAGTATTGATATGCTATTCATGGTAATGTTAAATTCTTAAAGTAAAAACATGAAAATGAAGATTCACTTTCTTCATTTTCATCCTTTTACTTAAATTTTTAACATTACCATGAAATGACTCAGGATGTTTGAGAGCGGTTCCGGCCTCATTGGATTTCATATGGAGAAAGTAGAATTTTAGATTTCATTCAAAATGCAGCAGACTTATCAGTTTTTCAGGATTTCAGGATTGGGAGATTGTAATGTTTTCAGGTGACACCACCTGTCCGGGCTATGCCTACCACCAGTAGAGGACGTGGTCTACCTCCTATAGCTCCTACTTCTAGTTCTTCAGCTTCTAGAGCATAGCAAACTCCACTGCCAACTCCACCAGCACCAACATCTACATCTAGAGGGAAAGGGAAAGCTGTGGCATTTTCTCGCAAGAGGGGCAGAGGAAATCAATAGGATTAGACTTTAGTTATTTTCTTATGTGCTTCTAAGTTGTACATGAACAATGAACATTGAATATTCAAGAATCAAAACCAAGCATATCACATTCTAATTTTTAAATAGTAAATTTTGATTCTATTTATTTTTTTAAAGTGAACTATGAACTTTGAGAAGTAATTATATTTTAATTTGATTAGATAAGCTGCAACCTGCAATTTAATATGGATAAAAAACTATATTTCGGTATATATATATATATATATATATATATATAATATATATATTTTATTAAATATATATAAAACTTGTCCCCAGTGTCCTGTTTCCAGGTCGCTACGTTTTGTATTGAATACTCGTATTTACGTGTCCTCCGTGTGTCGTGTCCTCGTGTCATGTGACTTAGGTCCTTCCATTGTTTTGAGCACAAAATTCAAGCCCCTGTCTCAAAGGAAGAGTAATCGAGACTCCTATCTCGTTTCTATGCACAAAGTGACATGGCCAGCTCATATTTATACATAGCTTAAAATTCAGTTGAGCCGACCTATGAAGATTGTTTATTTACAGTGACAATATTATTATTGAATAAGAATGTATAAAAAAAAACTCAAGGGTATTCACATCAGTGAATATTTGGTTACAAGGAAAGCCTCAGGCAGTATTTTATATTGAAATTTATCTTTAAGCCCTGTAACATCTTGTATAGCTGTGACAAAGATGTGTACAGGTTGACAGTGAAGTGTGGATCAGCAGTCTTGTAGGCACTGTTATTGATATATTTGGCAGACATCCTCAGTGGCACATCTTGCATGAGGAGACATCTTCAGGGTTTACTGAAGTACATTGCCAGATTTGAGGTCTTGATGAGCAATTGGTTAGATTTTCATCATTTGCTGATTATGAGCTTATGATGCCAGTGGCCACCAATATCCGTATGACAGAGATCTCTACTCTTGATAAACTAAAGGAGTTTGCATGGATCCTCTGTTGGCTAGGGAAATAAGTCAACGTTGTATTGGCAAACATTGTGTCGCTGACCTAGGCTTCTGCAAGTGTTCTTATACCAACATCAAGTATTAGAACCTTGAAAGCAGAAATCAGTTTCTCAACAAGAGTTCTATTGCCATATTCTTTTTGTATGAACTGTGACTCTTTCTACAGCATTTGATGCATGGTATGCATTGCTTGGGTTCTCTCTAGATTAACCAGATTTTAGAATGTGGCTGAAGATGTTAAGAACAGCAAGGGCCAGGACTCTGAATCAGGGTCGCATAAGAAACCCTGACATAATCAGATTTGAAGCAGACTTCATCAGTATGCCCTATCAAGAAGTTGGAAAGATCTATGAGATCCCTGATTGGAGATTAATAGAAAAGAAACCTTGTAGCAGTCGAAAGTTCAGGAGCCAAGAAAAAATATGGTGATGAAGGTTCCAATATAAGCAACCTTGGACCAGACTCTTGCAGCAGCCCTTATAATCATGAAGGACATAGGTACCTCATTGAAAAAGCATTGATGAAGGGAACTGAGAAGTCCCTGATTTTGGGCACTTGGATTTCATAAAAAAAAGGTGTCATATAAATACAGATGTCTGATGAGGACCTCCTTATTGGTAGCAGTCATCTAGCAATGAAGCAGTTGACTGATGGTCTAAAAGGATCTTTAATGATCCCCGAGTTTGATGATACAGTTGTAAGATGAGGAGCAGTCTGATGAAGGCCTAATGATCAACTGAAATAAGACTTCAGAATGGCTTGATGACTCTTCTTGCCCAATGATTATTACAATAAGGAAGACCATATCAAAGGACGTTGATCTAATGATTCTGAAAATGATTCAATATATCTCTGATTGCCTGAGAAGCTGCATGGAATCTATATGATTATGATTCACTTATTTGAATGAGTAACTTTGGCACATGGACCAAAGGAATAATGACAGGAAAGGTAGCAGCTTGCAGATAGCTCAATAGTTATGTTACTTTCCTGATACTTAGAGAGAGCCATAATTGAAGATGCAATTATTGATGATATCTGTCTAACAGATGATGATCCTCTCATTTATGAATATAAGAGGGAGTTGACTTTTCAAGCCAAATGAAAGACAGGTCTGATAAAATGGAAAAGTTGTTGATATGGATATAAACAACTTGTCGGGGCCCTGATATTCTTGTTGAACTCATATAGCTTTCTACGAAGACTGTGACAATGGTTAAGCCTCACACATTGTATATCTACTTACACTAACAGGAATCTAAGACTCCATGGATTTTTCAATGTTGGTTGGGTTGGCAGTATGATGAATGGAAAGAGCACATCCAGGTGTTGTATTTCTTGGGATCCATGTTAATGGATGAACCAAAGGCTGAAATTTGTTGTTTTGGAAGCACCGCTCTATATATATATATATATATATATATATATATATAAAGCAGTGAGCATGGCTCATTATGAAGCCATTTGGTTGAAGAAGCTCCTCAGTGAGCCATTTGTGCACATGCTGGAAATCACCGTTGTATATTGCGATAATCAAAGTGAGATTCACCTTTCAGAGAATCCATGATTAGCACCAGATACCACTTTATTTAGAATATGGTACCACTGGGAGCAATCAAGCTCCATCATTTCAGGACAAATGTGCAAGTTACTGACATCCTCTCAAAGCCTTCTGATAAGGTCAAAATTTATCTTCATTCAGAGAAAGGCTGGGAGTCATGGATAAATCCTATTAAGAGGGTCCCGTTTGAACATTGAGCTCTGGGAGCTCCTTGGGCCCTGGGGTACTTCTTGTTGGTATGAGCGACCATAGGGTGAGTGGTTCACCTTCCCCCTATGGGTATGCTAGGTATAGGGTGAGTGGTTCACCTTCCGCTGTGATGATGATATATGACACAGAGGGTGTTATGTAAAATGTAATTAGGGTTTTGGGGAACGATCAAAGATCATGCCCCTTCTCGAAAAGGTGCTCAATGGCTTATTTAAGCCAGGGCCCTCCTTGTAAAAACATCATCATTTAATCTATATATATATATTGATTAAATATATATCTGTTTCTGAGCTTTAATGCTCCATCTGGTATCAAAGCAAACGATCCTCCTTTGCTCTATTGCTGCACAGGTCGAACCGCCAGTTCACTACAGCCTTCGATCCACTGCTCTGTTGTTTTTATGCCATCGTCCACATCCATCCACAATCGTCCTTTGCCCTGCTGTCGTTCGCGTCCAATGCCAAGCTGTTTGCCTCTGTAGTTACATCACTCCTGTCAAGTTAAGTCACCGGATTCGTCCTAAACCCCCTACGAATCCCGAATCCAGCGAATCCGACACGATTCGGTCCGGATTCGTGTCCAAATCATATGACACGTCGTGTCCGTTTCCGACACGTCGAATCCGAGGTCGTGTCACGATTTTCAAAAGCGTGTCGCGATTTTGGGACACGTGTCCTATTTCCAGGACTCGCTAAGCTCAGTGCGGGAATGAAAAGGGCGTGTTTGCTCATTAATATTTTCATTTGGCAAGTGATTTGTGCTGTTGGCAAGTGATTTGTGCTGTTGCAGCAAGGAGTAGAGCATTTTGGCAGCTTCATGATCAAGTCTAGGCCCTAGTATTGATATGCTATTCATGGTAATGTTAAATTCTTAAAGTAAAAGTGACATTCTCCTTAATCTTCATTTTCATCCTTTTACTTAAATTTTTAACATTACCATGAAATGACTCAGGATGTTTGAGAGTGGTTCCGGCCTCATTGGATTTCATATGGAGAAAGTAGAATTTTAGATTTCATTCAAAATCCAGCAGACTTACAATTTTTCAGGATTTTAGGATTGGGGGATTGCAATGTTTCCATTGAATTTTGTCATGTATTAGGGTATGGAACTCGTATTTAATCAAGAGCACCAAACCAAGAGCTTCTAAATATGTCGCTCCCGCTCCCGTTTTCGCTCCCGCTCCCAAGTAACACTGTTCCTGATGATATGGGTTTGGACACCACTGTTGAGTTGGCATTGGCCAACATGGATCTCAGTGATCCAGTGCTAGAGCCTGTTATATTTGATGATTTAGAGGGGTCAACCTCCATACCAGCAGATGCAGAGGCGACTATGGATAGAGGGGAGTAGGAGGATGCAGAGGAGAGCAATGGGGACCATGATGATGGGGACAGTGATGCTGATTCTGATGCTGATTGATGCCTTGAGGCTTGTATACTTTTAGTTGTTTTATATTTTCTATTTCTATTTGCCATTGGCATTGCACCAACACTACCTATGTAACACATTTTGATTTGATGACTTAATGAGAAAACTACAGTTGTTAGTGTGTTTATCTTACTATCTTGTAGTTGTACGTTGTCTTTCAGTTATGAATTATGAATCATGATTTAAATTTTTAATAGATTTATCATTTATGTGACCAGTAGCACTGACATTTATTTGAATTTTGTATGTACTATGCATGCTAATAGCTATAGATGAAGATCTATGTTTGAAATCAATAAATTTGTATCATTAATTAAAATTTGTGTAAGAAATATGATAATATCTAATTTTTAATATATATGTATATTTTTTAAATATATATATATATATATATATATATATATTTGATAAAATAATATATAACGTGTCCTAACGTGTCCTGTTCCAGGGGGTCAGCGTGTCCGAATCCGACACCACGAATCTCGAATCCTACGTGTCGCGAATCCCCGTGTCAGGTGACTTAGCTGTCAACACATTGCCGCACTAGCCCTGTTTGCCACTATCAATTTGAGCCACCATCATCCGCCGTCTTGTTTTCCCGACTTCCCTACCGTCGCACTGCACCTGTTCGCATCCTTCACTGTTGTCTGCCATATTATTCCCTTTCAATTTCGTATGTCCATTTAAATCATATCTTTAAGTTCAAGCATTAATAATATATGCATAATTAACTAATTAATTATATAAATAATTTAATTATATAATAAATTATATAGTTAATTAAATCATATTTTTTCCTGTGGAGAAAATTCGTAATTTTCATTAATCAGAAGATTCAAAAGATTACATATTGTAGATGCTTGAAGCATATGTAGAAATGTGGACAGAGCCACTAACAATACTCCCAACAAAGTATCTAGAAATCCCTTAGACAGGGCAGCAAACAATAGGTTATGAGAACCCCAGCAAATCTGCAACAACAGTGCCCAAATAATTCCCAAAAGGCCAATATTGTGCCCCTGTAGAACAGACCTGTAGAGGATACCCAAATCTATTACAAAAAAAGCAAAAAAGAGCAGAGGTGCAGCACCCAGAAGAAGATCCGACACCATAGCCCCGCTAACAGATAAATGCTCCTGTGGAGGGAAAAAGAGAACAATATGCTCTAGATCAGGCTGCCCAGACAAGAAGGAGAGGCACGAAATGAGGAAGAGAGCCGCCAGGGTAGCCACTCCTTCCCCACCCCCTCAAAACTCTCCTCCAGAAGTAGACGAAACCAGAGGAAGAACAACTGCCCCAAACATCCACAACAGCCAGCAAAAAAACCAGCGAAACCAGCCATTGATGCGGCACGAAACAATGCAGAGTCAGAACCTCCACATCCCTGTTCCCTCAACGCTCCAACAGGATAGCCCGCGAGTACCAAAACAAACCCAACTGTTGTTGCATAGGAAAAGTACCAAAACAGAGCAGAGGCGAGAAACGGGGGCAGAGGCGGCAAGGGCAGCCACCTCGCCCCCACACAGAATAAAAACTAAGGACCAGAACCGAAACACCCGCACCTCTGCCAAGCTTCTGCGGGTCGCAGACAGTGGCTGCGATGTCGATGGAGGAAGTCCTGGCCTCTGCGGCGCCTCGCTCCAGAAACCCTTCCGCCCTCTCCTTAGGGAGTTCTATGTGTTGTTTGTTTGTTTGTTGAAATTCAGTAAATTAAATCATATATATATAGTTATCTAAAAAAATTACTACATCGTATTTAAAAATAAAAGATAAAAAATATTATATTATTTAAAAAAAATATTAGGTCAAATTAAGGAAAAAGGTTACGTTGGAAAAGTATACTCCATCTCATACCTGCTCAATGTCTTCGTCAATGTCGATGACCGAATTTAATAAAAAAATGATAGATCTTGAGACCAAGGTGATTGGACATGGTGAAAAAATCTACGAGCTCCAGGATAAAACAAAGAGAATAGAGAGTCAGCTCGAACAGAACTGAAACAAATTTAAAAAGGATCATGCAATCCTCTCAAATAAGGTGGATCCAAATCATAGTCAAGCAATGGTGATGTTGACCTGTATTTGTGACAAGTTGAAGATTACACCCGGTCAAATACCCCAGAATAATGAAGCTACTCAACATCTCAATTCTTCGGATACATCAAACTCGTCAGACTCACATGAGAAACGTGAGTCTCCAAAAGCATCATCCATACCTCATCAACAAAATAGTAACACGAATTTTCAAAATATGCAGCTCTAGAATCAATACTCAAATATGCAACTTGCGAATCAATACCCCTTCTTCACTCCATTAGTTGCTACATATCAACGAAGAGCAAAACTTGAGCTCTCCAAATTTGATGGTAACAAGAAATGCAGTGTTGCATGGTTCAATAAAGCAGAAGAATATTTTGAGATTTACGGTATTGACAGTGATGATGAAAAGATTAGGCATGCGTCCATGCAAATGGAAGGTGAAGCATATAATTGGTATATGTGGTGGAAGAAGTCGACATTTGCTATCAGTTGGAAGAAATGCAAAAATGCATTCTTTAAAAGGTTCCAAGGTGTCAAGGAAGAAGAGTTCTTCTTAGCACTCACCATACTGCAACAAAAAGAAGATGTTGACGAATACACTCGAGAATGGGAAAATTTAGCTACATGAGTACCTGGATTATCAGAAACTCGTTTTGTTCAGTCATACATCATGGGACTTAAACCCCATTTCCAGGCTGAGATGGAGCTTCATGACATCACCTTTATAGAAGTAGCAAGACAGAAGGTCAAAGCTGCTGAAAAGAAGCACGAAAAGATGCAGTGGCCAAAAGTTGAAAGAGTATACTCGAGACGAAGATTTCCCCAAACTGCAAACATGGATAATACACGATATGTCCCACCACATATTCGTGAAGGAGAAAAAACTAACGTGGAAATACAAAGAATGAAAGAAGGCAAGTGCAAATGTTGTGGCAAAAAAATGGGACCCTAAAATTAGATGTGCTAAGGGAAATGAAACCAAGAACCTGTATAAGTGTGAAGCAACTAATGATTTAGACAGTGAAGACTCAGACGTAGAAGAGATCGAAGATTCTCCACAATTTTCTCCAGAACCAGATAACGAGAATATTTCGCAAGTGTCATTATCGGCCATGACAGGTATATCGCAACCCCAGACACTAAAGTTAAAAGTTCATATAAAAAAACAACGTAATGGTTCTAATCGATACCGGTAGCACCCACAACATTTTGGACTCAACTATGGCGAAAAGACTCAAAATTTTCATGTTTCTTATGCCCAACAAGAAAGATATGGTAGCTGACAGTAAGAAAATCGAAAAGGTAGGGAAATGCCGTAAAGTCAAATTACAGATTCAAGACTATGATCTAGAGTCTCCATTTTACACTGTACCATTAGGAGGAGTGGATGTGGTCCTAGGTATCCAATGGCTACAAACCCTAGGAACTTACTTTGCCAACCATCAAAAGCAATTTATCAAATTTAAATGGGAAGGGCAAAAATACAAGTTATATGGGTTCCAACCCCCTCAGAATCAAATTGTATCATCATCCTAGATGATGAAAATGATCCGAAAGGGAGCACCAAGTTATTTAGTGCAGTGTCATCAATTAGAGATGCTAACTTCCAACCTAGTTAACGAAGAGTCACTTGAAGTTCAAGAACTAATTCAATAGCACGAAAAAGTGTTCCAAGACCTTCCAATGAAGATGCCTCCTAAAAGAGAAATTGTGCATACAATCGACGCCAAATCAGGATCAAATCCCATCAACATTAAACTGTATCGATATTCACATCATCAAAAAGCCGAAATTGAGAGATTAGTCCAGGATCTTTTAAAATGTGGCATTATCACAGAAAGTAGAAGTCCATATGTTGCTCCAGTTGTATTAGTTCGGAAAAAATATGGATTGTTTAGGCTATGCATAGATTACCGAGGGCTAAACAAGATAACGATTAAGAATAAGTTTCCAATTCCGTTTGTTGATGAAATGCTGGATGAACTACCCGGAGCTAAATACTTCTCAAAATTAGATTTGAGAGCAAGGTACTACCCAATAAGAATAAGTTTGGAAGACAGCAAAAATTGCATTCCGTACACATGAAGGTCATGATGAGTTAAAGGTAATGCCTTTTGGTCTAACTAATGCTCCAACAACGTTCCAAGCCACCATGAATGAGATATCCCATCCATATCTAAGAAAGTTTGTGTTAGTGTTCTTCGATGATATTTTAATTTATAGTAAGACATGGAAGGAGAATTTACAACATTTAGAGTAAGTTCTCAATGTATTAGAAGGGCATCAATTTTATGCCAAGAAATCCAAGCGCTCTTTTAGGAAAGAGGAAGTAGAGTATCTCAGACGTATAATATCCAAGGAAGGAGTGAAAGTAGATCCTAATAAAATCAAGGCTATAAGACAGGCCCAAACCAATTAACATATCCGAGTTAAGGGGTTTCTTAGGGTTAACTAGGTACTATCGAAGGTTTATTAAAAGCTATGTCCACGTAGCTGCACCTCTGTCAAACCTTCTAAAGAAAATTCATTTCGTTGGGATGATGAAGCAGAAAAGTGTTTCAAAGTCTTAAAAGAAATTATGTGTAATGCACTTGTATTAGCAACTCTTGATTTTTCAAAACCATTTATAATTGTATGTGATGCTTCAGGTTTTGGTATAGGAGCAGTACTGATGCAAGATGGGCATCCAATAGTTTCCGAAAGTAGGAAGATCAATAAGAGAGAACGTCTTAAGTCTACATACAACAAAGAAATGCTCGCTATTATGCACACACTCACCAAGTGGAGGCAATATCTTTTGGGAAGTAAGTTCTCCAAACGAATAGACCATAACGGTCTCCAGTACCTCCTCCAACAATAAAAGCTCTCTGAAGAAGAACAAAATTGGATTGAAAAAATTGCTGCTTTTGACATGGAGATATTACATAAAAGGGGAAAGGACAATGTAGTGGCAGATGCTCTTTCCAGAAAAGATGGAGAAACATCCTTGTTTGTAGTCTCAACTATAATCTAAGAATGGGTTAATGAAATCTGCTGTGAATATGCAAAAGACCCAGAAACATGTGGGATAATCAATAATCCTATTCAAAAGCCAAAATTGGAATGGAAGAACGATATTCTATGGTATATAGGGAAGATTTACTTGAGCCCCAACTCTAAATTTAAGTCGAAGGTCCTCAAGGAATGCCATGACTCATTTTCAACAGGACATGTAGGGTTCTTTAAAACCTACTATAATGCACATCAACCTTTTTTCTGGAAAGGAACGAGTAATGACATTCAAAAGTATGTAGTAGAATGTGATCAGTGCCAAAGGAATAAAAGTGAAAGCGTTAAGAACCCTAGCCTAATCCATCCCATGAATATTCCTAATAAAAAATGGGAAGAAATATCAATGGATTTTATTGAAGGATTACCCATGTAAGACGGAAAAGATAAAATTCTTGTAGTAGTAGACAGACTCTCAAATTATGCACACTTCATAGGAATGAAAAATTAAATTCAACAAAAGAGATCGCCGAGATATTTTGCAAGAATGTGTACAAATTACATGGATTTCCTAAAGTCATTGTTAGTGATAGAGATGCCAAGTTTAAAGGGAATTTTTGGAAAGAGATTTTCAAACATATTGGAACATATCTCAACACGAGTTCTGCATACCACCCTCAAACAGATGGTCAAACAGAAACTATCAATAAGTGCTTAGAAGCTTACCTTCGTTGTTATGCAACAGAGAAACAAAATAAGTGGGCTCAGTGGTTACACCTCGCTAAATGGTGGTACAATTCAACATATCATACTTACGCAAAAATGACCCCATTTCAAGCTTTGTACGACTATGGACCTCCTAAATGGAAAGACTTGGCTTTCACCGAAACTAGAGTTCTAGCAGTTAAAGACTAGTTGGAAGAGACGCAGAAAATCCTTCAAGCATTGAATGAAAATCTAAGTACTGCAAGGAATCGCATGAAACAACAGGCCAACCAACAAAGATCAGAAAGAGAATTTGAAATTGGAGAGTGGGTATTTGTTAAGCTTCAACCTTACAAACAATTATTCTTAAAGCAAAAGGGTAAAAACAAGTTGGCACCGAAATTCTATGGATTGTACCAGATCAACAAAAATATTAGCCAAGTAGCATATAGCTTAAGCCTTCATAATAATAGTCAAGTTCATAACGTTTTTAATCTATCTTGTCTTTAAAAGACATTGGCAAAACACCAATCATCACAAACTACCATGCCAATGTTAGATGATGAAGGCAAGCTCAAGCTAGAACCAGAGGGAATCATCACTACCATGGATGTTGAAATTTCCAAGTTTACTTAGTTTAGAAACCCTTCATGCACTTTTTCTGATTTATTCCTACCTACCTTTTATTATTCTTTAACAAGTTATTTACAAAGTAAGTATTGAAAATAAACACCAGTGCATGCTCAACAGATTACAGATCAACAACTAAAATAAACAAGAACAAACATACCACATGACACCATTATTTTTGGACCAATGTCCCCGGAAAAACCCAATGCGGGAAAACTAGTGCAACTATCTAAGGGTTTTCTTCTTAAGCAATATTAGAGTATAATTTGGGTGCCAAAATTGGCCTACCCAACAAAGAATTTCCTTAGCAGCTACACCTCACAGTTTGAGAGAAATCTCCTGGCTGAAACCCCGAAAAATCCTTCTGGCAACTCCTCAGCACAAAACTGCTCTGCAACCCTAGCGTCTGCCTAATCTGGACTGCGTTAGCCCCTCTCTATTTGACGTTGGCCCTGCGTCAGCCTTTCTTGGCCTGCATCAGCCCCAGGAGGCCCTGCGTCAGCTTTCTGGGCCTTTGCGTCAGACACGCTGGCCTCTCTGGTGCTCTGCGCAGCACTTGGCTACCTCTGCGTTGCCCTGCGTGAGCCCTTGCTGGCTCTGTGTCACTCTCCTTGGTTGCTGCGCTGCTCTCCTGATACAATCTCTGCCTTCTCTGTATTCAATGCCCCTCAGTTGGTTCCCCGATCACTGATTCTATCTCTCTTAGCAAACCTCGCTCTGAATGATTGATCACTCTGGTGTACACTCAAGCCTCACTCTTATACTTTTCCTGTTGAAATCTCAACGGTCGAGATTAAGTCCCTAATCAACGGCTAAGATTAGATCTGGCTTGATCCATGTCTTTTGGACCACTCTAACACAGATTCATATTAATACACATTAATATTTTATTTTCCCTAAGTTTAGACTTAGGAACTCCATTAGAAATATTAATTATTTTAATATCTCCTAATTTGTTTAGAATCTGCCCAAACCCTTTCTGGGTATTGGAAATTTCATGTGCCCTAACCTCTCCACTAAATTTCGTCGCTAGAGCACATCCGATGCTACCCCAAATCAACACTCCCTCATAGCGAGGACTGTGCTCTAGCAATACTCCTCACTGAGTATTACTTTGATCATCTGGCATCGGTACCTGTGCTGATGTTAGGCCTTCCTGCCCAACATCCTCTGCACTGCTGCATCCTGTATTGCTGCCCATGGTTCTGCCTTTGCCACTGCTGCATCTGTACGATAGCTCCCTCTGCATCCGTGCTGCTGCTGGTCCTTTCTCCCTGCATTACATCCGCATTGCACCTCCTCTCATCATGTCCTTAATGAGAAGTAAGTAACTGATCTCCCAATTGACCTCCCTGTTGGGCTAGAGACACCCACTGATGTTGAAGCTCCCTCTGCCGCTAACAAGTGCTCCCTCTCTCTGACCTCTGCACTGCTGCAACAACTCCCTGCATCTTGCACCGTTGCACACTTCTCTGTGCCCTCCTGCATTGATGCAACACTCTTGTGCCTCTCGCATTGCTACAGCCTGCTAGCTCTGCGCTGTCTTGGGGCTCCTGCACTGTAGCGCTCTCTGCCGCTCCATCCGCATCCGTGTTTACCCACTCAGCCAGTCCTGCTACTCCTCGTCAGGGTTTCTGTAGCGAGGTCTAATCCAAGAGGCTGGGTACCTCAAGGATCCTGCTCCTCATCGCCTGTAGTCTGCCTGACTACAACTTGATGTCTCCCCACTTCTGCTTAAGTGGCGCGTGTGCACTCATGGCACAATCATCGTCTGTCAAAACTTCCTTCTCTGCCCGTGCTAGCGCTGCCTTAGTCTCGGAAGACCCTCCCTTACTCTTCTTCCTTGGGCACTGGGTCACATAATGACCCATTTTCCCACAGTGGAATCACTTGACCTTGGAGAGATCTTTCTTCTTCTACTTCTCCTACTTTCCCTGAGATGCTAGGGCCACATCTTCCTCCTCCTGTTGAACTTTGATCCCTTTGCTGCTGCTACTTGTCTTCGACTACCATCTGATCTCTTCTTGGCAAAGAGCTGCCCACATCTCGTCCCAAGGTAGGAGAGTCCCTTTGCCCAGGATATTCTGGACAAACACTTCCCAATCTTCTGAGACAACATTCAGGGCTGTCCTCACCATAAGCTCCTGAGCCGGTGTCGCTCCTATTGATCTAAAAATGGGGCACTTAGGCTTCTTGTCTAACTTACAAGAACCTCTCCCACTTCCAAAGCTTAAATATTCCCAAGTCTTATTGATTAACCAATGCGGAATTAAAAAGGCTTGAAAATATAGGTGTATGCTGGTATTTGTTTTTAAGTGATTATATGCTTTAAATTCTGTTGTGCTGTAAGTTGATGTGTTTGAATTGATATATAAATACATATAACAGTAAATGATGCAGCAGTAAAACAAACACATAAGACATCAATTTAATTAAGAGTTCACTCTAAACTCTTGGGCTACATCTCCATGAGCTCTAGTCAACTCATCTAGGCTCTCTGGGATTATGACAAAGTCCTTTTTACAAGCTCTTGGATCAACTCCACTGTTTTACACAGAAACAATGGGTTTAGACACCATTTTATCCCTGGCTCTTCAAGCTCTCGGCTTTCTGGCTCTTGGCTCTGGCTCTTGGCTCTGGCTCTAGCTTTAGCTCTTGGCTCTGGCTTCTTCGGCTCTCTTTCAGTTTATAGCCCTCTCTCTTTCCACTTGAACTCTTTTGCTTATTGCGCTCCTTGTTTTGCTGCTGTCTTTTTGCGCTGCTCTCTTTCGCCTTAGCTTCCTGCTTAGGTTTCGCTTTCTGCTTACGCTCGGTTTCAGTGACAACTCCAACAACAACCTCCTTCTGTCTCTGTCATTCATGGCTTTTAAGCCAACTGGCGTTGTCCTTTTGTTTTCCCTCTCAGGCTCTTTGGCTTCTGGCCCTGGTCCGCTCAAATCCCTTTTCTGAGTGTTAGCAATCATTGCTAAACGCTTTAGGGATGGTGGCCACCTGTTCTGCAACGGAAGGGACCTTAGGGCCTTTGGAATCCCCAAGAATAGCATTCTCTGTTTACATAGAGAAATATGCTAAAACACAGGAAAAATCCGCCAAAACACTATTCATCGGACCTCAAATATCCATAGATCCACCCTATACTTCTGTCGGGTCTGCCTTCTAATTGCTGTCGCAAGTCGCAACTGTCGTGTTTCATGGTTTCCTCTTCTATTTATAAAATACATTAAAACATTGAAAAATCCTGTAAAATGGCTTGAGACGGACTTGAAATATTATACATTGGCACTTACAAACCCTTTCGGGCCTGGTTGCATCGCATCAACACATCTCTTCGCTTTTCGTTTATTAAACGAAATATGCGAAAATACATAGAAAACTGTTGTTTGACAGATCTCAAAATATATCAAATATCGCCTATAACCTTGTCAGGTCCAGCTATCACATCGCGTGCACACACACACACACACACACATATATATATAGCCTCGCTCTGTTGTGTAGCTCCGATGCGATATTGCGATGCGACTCGTCGCAATCGCATATCGCATAGACACGGGGTCTATCCATATGGCAAGGCCTATGCCGACGCCGATCTGCCGACTTCGACGATCGCAACGTCGCTCGGCCCGAGGTCTCGCTTTAACCCTAATGGCATGGCCACCGTTGATGCCGATCCATCGATATCGGCGATCGACATATCGCATCGGCCCGGGGGTCCTTACCTGATGTTATGTGCGCAGGCCTGCCTTCGACCCGATATGTCAGGGATCGGCCATCGGGGGTGCTTCCCCTTTTCACTTAAGTCTGCCTTGGACCTTCTTTGATGCGATTTTCTTCATAGGGTCTTTTAGGCCAATTTTTTTGAAGATTTGTCTCTTTTTCCAAAGAACCAAGGACATCTTCTTTCAGCGATAACTTATACATCGTAAGTCCATTTTTGCCCATTCAAGTTGCAGCAGATTTAGAATGAGGCGATCTGTGCAATGGGTCTAGTTCCAGGAACTTCCTTGGACTTTCATTTTTCCTCTGTGAGGAACACCTAGGCTTAGGAGTTTATTCAAAATCCATTTTTGATCACGCCTTCCCACTAAAAGAACTTTTGGTCTCCAAAAGATTGATATATTGATCTGAACAGTAAATGAGAGTGACTCACCCTCTTCTTTCGACCTCCCTACACTTGCCTTACATAGTGCCTCTGAACCAAAGTTTCTGACCAATTCCCTTCTGGATGGGCTGGTCTTCTCGGGAAGAACTGTCTTCCTCCTTGCCTTCCTACAGAACTCTTGCTAAAATGGTTATAGAAGGTAGTTTGAGCTTCTCTGCTTTGATCATTGATCCAAGGTGGCTCAAACAAATGTGAAGTTCATCTGCTCCACAAAACTTTCATTTGTACCTGTTTGAAAAGCTGTCAACAACAATTGTTAACAACAATAGAAACACAGACAACAACTGGATGGCCTAAACTCCTGCCTCATCAAAAGAAACAGATTTCACAGCTTGTGAACACCTCCATGTCTTACATTTGTATACAAATGATGGACTAGATAACAAGCCCACAAAACATGCCTTTAAACAAATGACTCTTCAAGTCAAGCATGTAGAAAAAGACCATTAGGACTCTTTTCAAAATATGAAACACTTCATTATTATCTCCATCTTGGAGACCAAGTTAACTTTTCTCAAGTCAATATTACATGTATGTTTAAACCAATCAGCCCTTCAAGTTAATTACACACACATGTTCAAGTACAAGGAAAACATCAACATCCCTATGTTCATGCATCTTATGCTCATGTATGTATTTCATCCTTCGACTTTCACTTAAGCACACTGTACTTTCGAAGCTGAAATCAAATATAATGTTGCAGCAACAAAGTGAGTCTCCTACACAAACTTTATCCATTCACCATCTTGGTAGAAACCTGCAACTTGCATCTCATCAACAAAGAAATGCAAATAGATTTATCAATAGACATGCAATCCTTAATTGGAAAAGAACTCTGACCATTTCTTACCAATCCAGTTCAAAGGTCTTTCTTTTGTCTGCACATCAGCATCAACATGTGAATCATTTTGAAACCCATCATTCATGCAAACTTCATTTCCATTTTTGCCATCTTCTCTTTCCACTTTCTTCAGCTTTTGTAGAAGCATTGTTGGATTTAGAGTCCAACACCTTTCAGCAAGATGCCCTTGCTTATGGCAGTAAGTGCAACACATGTGCATCCTCTTGGCAGCATGATTTGCCTTGTCTAGTGGACCTTTGGCTTTTTGCTTCTTTTCTTTCAAAAGTTTCTTGTATGTGGCCATTCTCTTCCAACATCTAGAAACATGATGGTTATCCAAACTACAAAAGGAACATGCAATTCTTTTCCCATGCTTATGTGGAAATTTACCATGCTTTGCAAAATCAAAAGGAAGATGCTTAGAACTAGATTTATACCTGCCTCTTTCACCTTTATTGCCTTCATGAGGAGGTGAAGCAAATGGAGAAATGGCTCTCTTTGGGACACCATCAATCTCTTCAAGGCTGTTTCCACAACTCTCTGGTTCAAGTGTGTGCTTCTAAACACCTGCATCCTGCATGTGATGTTTCAGGCCATTGCATTCCTCCTGGACACAATCTTCACAATCTGCAATGCAACTCCTTCTTGGAGCTATTCTAATGGTCTTCATGGCAGCTTTGGAACTCTCTCCATAAGACTGTCCATAGCCAAGACCCAAATACTTAGGCGTTTCCTCAACCATTATTGGTTCAACAATACCTTGTGCATGCTTTCCTAAGCCCTTTCCTTCATAGCCCATCTTGGACATTAGCTTGGAACCTATGCCTCTAGTATGTTTTTCAAAAGAACCAATATAAGCATTCTTAGAAGAATTTGAAGACAAATTGGAATGTTTTACCTCTTCTTCAAGTTGATACTTGAGTAAGGCTTCTTTGGCAGCAAAGAGTTGTGACTCCAACTCGTGCATCCTCTCCTTCTTGTCCTTCCTAGACTGAGCTATCAATAGCTTTCCCTTCACCTGTGCAAACTCAAACAATAGTCAGTCTACAAAGTAAGCACACAATCAACCTCTTGCTATTCAAACACCTTTCAGACAAGCAGTCTTTGCTTTGTCAATCAAGCATTCTGATATAACCTTCTTTGAAGGTGGGGTTAACCAATCTCAAGCTCTGGTACCACCTGATATGAAAATGGGGCACTTAGGCTTTTTGTCTAACTTACAAGAACCTCTCCCACTTCCAAAGCTTAAATATTCCCAAGTCTTATTGGTTAACCAATGCGGAATTAAAAAGGCTTGAAAATATAGGTGTATGCTGGTATTTGTTTTTAACTGATTATATGCTTTAAATTTTGTTGTTGTGCTGTAAGTTGATGTGTTTGAACTGATATATAAATACATATAACAATAAATGATGCAGTAGTAAAACAAACACACAAGACATCAATTTAAGTAGGAGTTCACTTGAAACTCTTGGGCTACATCTCCGTGAGCTCTAGTCAACTCATCTAGGCTCTCTGGGATTATGGCAAAGTCTTTTTTACAAGCTCTTGGCTCAACTCCATTGTTTTACGCAGAAACAATGAGTGTAGACACCATTTTATCCTTGGCTCTTGAAGCTCTCGGTTTTCTGGCTCTCGACTCTCGTTCTGGCTCTTGGCTTTGGCTCTTGGCTCTGGCTTCTTCGGCTCTCTATTAGTTTACAACCCTTTATCATTCCACTTGAACTCCAAGTGACTCCGTTGGCTGCCTGCGCTTTAGCTTTTGTTTATTGTGCTCCTTGTTTTGTTTGTCTTTTTGCGCTGCTCTCTTTCGCCTTAGCTTCCTGCTTAGGCTTCGCTTTCTGCTTACGCTCGGTTTCAGCGACAACTCCAATAATAACCTCCTTCTGTCTTTGACATTCATGGCTTTTAAGCCAACTGGCACTGTCCGTTCGTTTTCCCTCTTGGACTCTTTGGCTTCCGGCCTTGGTTCGCTCAAATCCCTTCTCTGAGCGTTAGCAATCATTGCTAAACGCTTTCAGGGATGGTGGCCCATTGTTTTGCAACAGAAGGGACCTTCGGGCCTTTGGAATCTCCAAGAATAACATTCTCTGTTTACACAGAGAAATATGTTAAAAAATAGGAAAAAACCGCCAAAACACTATTCATTAGACCTCAAATATCCATAGATTCGCCCTATACTTCTATTGGGTTCGCCTTTTAATCGCTATCACAAGTCGCAATTGCCCTGTTTCAAGGTTTCCCCTTGTATTTATAAACTACATTAAAACATTGAAAAATCCCGTAAAATGGCTTGATACGGACTTGAAATATTATACATTGGCACTTACAAACCCTTTCAGGCCTGGTCGCATCGCAACGACGCATCCCTTTGATTTTCGTTTGTTAAACGAAATATGCGAAAATACCAATGTTGCAGTAATCATTATCAAAAAATTATTGGCGAGGGGAAAAAACCGGAAAAATCGTAAAAATCGGGAAAAAACGTAAAATACAAAAATATTCATCTTTTTTCAAATTTTTAAATATCTAAAGCATGTACAACATAAAATAAATACGTTGACACATAAATATGATAAAAGAACTAATATATAAGATGTGAATCATGTCTTGAATAGTAAGTCCTGACTCCTGAGTCCCAAGTCAGCCTCAAAATATCAACAAAAAATATAATAATGTATCTCATATCATGAGTCATAATGTCATATACAATGAAATGAACCAAATATATAAGAACTAATACATAACTGTGAATGATGTCCTGAATAGTAAGTCCTGACTCCTGAGTCCCAAGTCAGCCTCAAAATATCAACAAAAAATATAATAATGTATCTCATATCATGAGTCATAATGTCATATACAATGAAATGAACCAAATAACTAAAGTCTAATACTACTGATTTCCTCTGCCCCTCTAGATGTAGATATCAGTGGAGTTGGCAGGGGACTTTGCTGTGATCTAGAAGCTGAAGAACTAGGAGCTACAAGAGGTAGACCACGTCCTCTACTGGTGACAGGGGTAGCTTGTGTCACCTCTTCCTCCTCATAATTTTTTTTTTTTTGCTGCGATTTTTTCCAAAAAATCGCCAGAAAGAAAGTTTGTATTTATCGGGCAATATTTTTGTTGGATTTAAAAAACCGCGATTTTACGATAAAATCGCGATTTTATCGCGAGTACTGCAACACTGGAAAATACATAGAAAGTTGCCGTTTGACGGATCTCAAAATATATCAAATATCGCCTATAGCCTCGTCAGGTCCGGTTATCGCATTGCACACACACACACACACACACACACACACATATATATAGATAGCCCCGCTCTGTTGTGTAGTTCCGATGCGATATTGCGATGCAACTTGTCGCAATCGCATATCGCATAGACGCTGGGTCTGTCCATATGGCAGGGCCTATGCCGACGCCGATCCGCCGACTTCGGCGATCGCAACGTCGCTCGGCCCAGGGTCCCGCTTTAAGCCCCATGGCATAGCCACTACCGATGCTGATCCGCCGATATCGGTGATCGGTATATCGCATCGACACGAGGGTCCTTACCTAATGTTATGTGCGCAGGCCTGCCTCTGACCCGATATGTCAGGGATCGGCCATCAGGGGTGCTTCCCCTTTTCACTTAAGTCTGCCTTGGACCTCCTCCAATGTGGTTTTCTTCATAGGGCCTTTTAGGCCATTTTTTTGAAGATTTGCCTCTTTTTCCAAAGAACCAAGGGCATCTTCTTTCAGCGATAACTTCTACATCCTAAGTCCATTTTTGCCCATTCAAGTTGTAGTAGATTCAGAATGAGACGATCTGTGCAATGGGGCTAGTTCCAAGAACTTCCTTGGACTTACATTTTTCCTCTGTGAGGAACGCCTAGACTTAGGAGTCTATCCAAAATCCATTTTGGATCACCTATAATAGTCAACTGGTCTCAGATCTCATTTAGTCCTCCGAGGAAGGTGTCAATCGATTGACCCTTCTTCATCTGATACGACCTCATCTGGTTCTCGAGCAACATTCTTCTCTGCACAGAAGTATGCTGGTACAGGTTCTTGAGAGCCACCCACATCTCAATTGCTATTTCCTTCTTGGCTATATGTGGTACCACATGATGCTTGACCCCGTCAAGGATAATGCACTTGGCCCTTGCCATTGCCTCTTCGTATTTGTCGTTATCATTGGGGTCGATTAGGATAGCTGTAACCTTTAAGGCGAAGTTCTTGACACGATTCCTATCAAGCACTGATAAGATTCTGGCCTTTCAGACTGCGAAGTTTGATGCTCCGTCCAGTCTATCCTGGTCTCTTATGCCGAGTAGTGCCATGATGCTCCTCTACTTCCCTCTTAGAAGTTCTTTGTTCGACTCCTCTGAGTCTCTACTTCCCGTCTGGAAGTTCTCTTCTGGACTCCCTCTGAGTCTTGATTTCCCTCCTGGAAATCCTTCTCCCGCTTGTCGAGATGCCCCCTACTCTGGTCGTCTTGTGGAATTGCACTGTTGATCCAGATTCCTTGGCTAGAAACCCTCAGTAACAACTCCTCTGGCCCTGCTCTGTCAGGTACTGTTCTGACTACAGTACCTCACCAGCTCCACTTTGCAGTATTCCTGTAGCCTTCTAGACTCCAACAACTGCCTCTCTGTGAATTGTGTTAGCCCCTCTCTGCCCCACGCTGGCTCCACGTCACCCCAGATGGGTTTGTGTCAGCCCTGCGATGCCCTGTGTCAGCCCTCTGGCCCTCTGCGTCAGCAACGCTGGCCTCTCAGAGGCTCTGCACAGTTCCGGGCTTCTTCTGCATGGCTCTGGCTGGTTCTGCGTCACACTTCTTAGCTCCTGCGCTCCCAGAAACAAATTCTATCCCCTTGGGACAACTGTTTTCTGCTAGTATTGCTCTACCCGACTGATGTCTTTTAGTCCTCCCGTGATATGCAATCACGCTCTAATACCATGTTGAAGTTTCTAAGTTTACTTAGTTTAGAAACCCTTCATGCACTTTTTCTTATTTATTCCTACCTACTTGTTATTTTTATTTAACAAGTTATTTACAAAGTAAGTGCTGAAAATAAACACCAGTGCATGCTCAACATATTACAGATCAACAACTAAAAGAAACAAGAACAAACACACCACATGACACCATTATTTTTCGACCAATGTCCTTGGAAAAACCCAATGTGGGAAAACCGGTGCAACTATTTGAGGCTTTTCTTATTAAGCAATATTAGACTACAATCTGGGTGCCGAAATTGGCCTACCCAACAAAGAATTTCCTTAGCAGCTACACCTCACAGTTTGAGAGAAATCTCCTAGTTGAAACCTCGGAAAATCCTTCCGGTAGCTCCTCAGCACAAAATTGCTCTGCAACCCCAGCGTCTGCCCAATCTGGACTGCGTCAGCCCCTCTTTGTCTCATGCTGGCCCTGCGTCAGACTTTCTTGGCCTGCGTCAGCCCCAGGAGGCCCTGTGTCAGCTTTTTGGGCCTTTGCGCCAGACATGCTGGCCTCTCTGGTGCTCTGCACAACATTTGGCTGCCTCTACAGGAGCCCTCGCTGGCTCTGCGTCACTCTCCTTGGTTGCTGTGCTGCTCTCTTGGTATAATCTCTGCCTTCTCTGTTTCTCTATACTCAATGCCCCTCAGCTGCTCTCCCGATCACTGATTCTATCTCTCTTAGCAAACCTTGCTCTAGATAATATAATGACTGATCACTCTGGTGCACTCTCCAAGTGACACTCAAGCCTCCTCTTATACTTTTCCTGTTGACATCTCAACGGCCGAGATTAAGTCCCTAATCAATGACTAAGATTAGATTTGGCTTCATCCATGTCTTTTGGACCACTCTAACACAGATTCATATTAATACACATTAGTATTCTATTTTCCCTAAGTTTAGACTTAGGGACCCCATTAAAAATATTAATTATTTTAATATCTCCTGATCTGTTTAGAATCTGCCCAAACCCTTTCTGGGTATTGGAGATCTCATGTGCCCCAAACTCTCACCCAAATTTCGTGGCTAGAGCACATCCGATGCTACCCCAAATCAACAATGGAAAAGAAGTTATGTTCACGAGTAATTAAAGAATACCTTATCAAGTGGAAGAATCTATCAGAAGAAGGAGCCTCTTGGGAGACAAAAGCATTCCATCAACAACACCCTTCGTTAGCTATGCTTTGACAACGAAGCATTCTTTCGAGAGGAAGGCAATGCTATGTAAAATGTAATTAGGGTTTTGGGGCACGAACAAAGATCATGCCCCTTCTCGAAAAGGTGCTCAAGGGCTTTTTAAAGCCAGTGCCCACCTTGTAAAAATATCATCTTATAATCGATATATATATATATATATATATATCTATATATCTGTTTCTGAGCTTTAATGCTCCATAGGGTGAGTGGTCCACCTTCCCCTATGACGGTTGTCATGTATGTAGGGTGAGTGGTTCACCTTTTCCTATGGCATATGAACAAGATAAGTGGTTCACCTTCTCCTGGGGATACCCCAGTGAGAGATACATATAGCCATCTGCTTGTCGTTACATGTGCACATGTTGGTGGGACGTGGTTCATCCTTCCCCCACATGTAGGATGCTCATTCCCTACATTTGATGGTTGACATGTCAGTGGGACGTGGTTCATCCTTTACCTACTCTCGGCGGTTTGCATGCGTGTAGGATGTGGTTTATCCTTTTCCTATGATGGTTGTGACATGTGACTGTAGGATGTGGTTCATCCTTTCCTTAGGTGTGGTTGTGAGCAGGATGTGGTTCATCCTTTCCTTTCGTGTGGCTGTGATCAGGATGTGATTTATTCTATTCCCAACATCATCCTACACATATAGTCCAGGACACATGGGAAGTACCTGTCATCTAACAATAAGTTGGGAAAAGTGGTTAGGGACCATGGCACTAATGATGGACGCATCGTGTACTGCTGTACTCCCTATGTCTAGGATGCATGATGTTCAACAAACCTGATCACTTGGGATCAACTCTGATTACGATTTTACACCTAGTTATATGGAAATACTATTGTCTGCGGAGAGTGGTAAGGTCTTGTGACTCACTCTCGATCATTCTTATTCACTATCTATATCAGTGTTCAACAGAGTTAAGATGGGATGCATAGATGGTTCTTGATGTTAGGATGGCATGGCTTGGCAGGTGGAATTCTCCCTAGTTGAGAGGGAGTGTTAAATTGGCAACTAGTGCCAAATTCCACTTCGGACAACTCATTTGATGGAGATGATTATTGCATTGAATTCCTCTTTTCAAGAGGACCAAAATCGACCTAAAGATCATCAATTTTGGATAAGGAGAAATGTGTTTTTGAATTTATGCCCACTCATGCGAATTATCAAGGTCAACCTCACCTCCATGTAGGCTCATAAAGCCCCGTCATGTCCCTTGACCCTCACAAATTTGTATATATAGAGGTGTCCTCCAACCTTATTAAACAGACCCTATGGGCATAAAACTCAAAGGAATCATCTTCTGTGGCAGCCGCAGCACAAGGAGGACAAGGTCGAGGTAGCAAAGGGTTGTTTGGTGGACTGTTTGTGGGTTTTGATAGGTCTGAAGTACAACAAAGGCAGGTCGAGGCATATCTGGTCAGATTGGTGGATAATTTGAGTGGTATTCTCCCTGTTTTGATGGGCAACAAATCTTGAGACAATAACAGGAGCATCGCAGGGCTGTTCTGGACTAGTTGAAGGAGCCATATGGTCTAAATCCCATAGCTAAGTCAAGCTAGAAGCAGCAAGGGCATGTAACATTAAGAAGTATGCTAGCCGCAGTGATTGGAAGTATTGTTGAAGGAAATTGAATGGACTAAGGTGGACTACAATCAAGCCCTAACCAGGTTCCTGATCTACAACAGTTACATCATCACATAGTCCAGGCTTGATTGCCCTGTATATAACTATTTTGGGTCCATTATAAACAGCAAAGAAGGCCGCTCTATCTAGACTAGGACTGAGCTCCTTTTGAGGACTTTTTTGTAGCTGTTGTGACTACTGTTGATCTCTGGTTAGGGCAAAGCTTGGCTGCCATTGTTTGAAGGCGGGAAGGAAGAGTTGCCTAGTTTGCTTCTTTGTTATTAATTGTATTCTCTCCCTCTCTTTCTTTGCTGAAAATTTGATATTAATAATAAGAGGATTTGATCAAGGGTTTTCCCCATCTTGGGGTTTTTCCGTGGCTTGAATCAATTCATGTGTTCTCTTGTCTTGACTTGACTTCTGTATATGTTATTTATGTTCTTTCTTCAATCGCTGTCAATGATTGTGGAGGACTGATAGGAGGACCGACAACTCTAGGAAAGACCTGCTTCTCAAGCTGCATCCACTCAGATTGTTAGCACAGGTAAACAAGGGTGTTTCCTTGTCATAGAAGGATGTTTTTTAGTGCTAATGTGGACAAAATGTTGATGATCTGATCTAAGAGTGTCCAAGGCCTACAGCAATATCTTGGACCCCTAGGAAACAACAAATAGAAGAAAATACAGTTCTGAAAAATATATTTACACTATGCAAACTCAACAGTGAGATTATAAGTCTGCCTGTGCAGATTACTCAAATATCAGAAGTCTTCATCTTTGAAAGAGGAAGTTGCAGTCCCAAAATGATTTATATTCTGCGCCTGGTTAGTCATTTAAGAAGCCAACCTTGTGACCGTATATATATTCTCCAAGTCTGGACAGTATGACAAAAATATTTGAGTCTTCACCTATGTAAGCATATTTTGAGCATGAGACTGTACATGATCTTAAAGGTGAGGTCGGGGTTACTCTTCAAATTCTGATCATACAAGTAAAGGCAAGAAAAGAAGAATTCTAGTCCTTCTATTGTTCTGAGCAGACATCCTTAGTGGCACATCTTGCAGGAGTAGACATCTTTGGGGTTTACTGAAGCACATCACCATTTGTCTTTCTAACAACAAAATAGACAAACTGAATTTCTGTAATATCCCTAAGGAAAATTAACAGTAAATATGCAAAACAAAATACACAAATGCCATGAAATTAAAACAAACCATCAGATCACGAAATTGGCATCCAAACTACTCATTTTATTAAATTGAAGAGGTGTACAACAAGGTGTTGGAATGTGTGCCCCTGGGCTTGCTCTTGGCACGCTAGCAAAAGCCCAAAATGAACAATGGAACACTCTTCTCCAATCTGCTGCTAATTCAGCTCATGAGTTGTGTTGTAAATATGCAGAAAGGTGCTGCTGCCTGAAATGATCTGCTGTTAGAGCCTTTCCCGCTGCTCAGAAAATTCTGGGAAATTAAATCTCAGCCTCTACACAAGAAACCCAAAATAACCCATGAAGTGTTTGGCCAAAGCTTGACTTCGGAATTTCGACCCTCTTGGGCTTGGCTAGCTCTCCTGCTGGGTAAATCGACGCACCTGAGAAATCTGCTTCTGAATGCTCTCAAAATGCCAGAAGGCTTCCCAAGCCATCCCACCGAATTTCCTTCTCAAACTCCCTTATCTCCACAACTTCCTAGAGTGCCTCTAGCTGTGATTGCGCAGTCCCTGCGCTGCTGTGACTCTCCTTAATGCTGTAACTCGAATGCCTATTGCTGCTACGAATTGGGATGAAGTAGAACTCCCTCCTAGGGCTAGCACTAGAAGTCCACTGAAGCAAGGGCTAGGATTTCCGCTTGGAAACACCATGTGTGCTGAACAACAGATGCAGACTTGGCTCACTGCTCAAGTGTGCTCTTGTCAAAAGAAAACTTTTGAAAATGATAGATGATGAGCAAAATGAGAGCCCCTACTTCTGTTTGTCAATTTGCCTCCAAGGCTGCCCATGTGGGCCCACATCGAATTTCCCTCACCTTTTTCGCGCCAATGAGAGCTTACTTTCCATGTGGGCCGAAAATCCTTTGTGGTGCCCCCCACACTCCACAAAAGCTGCAATCTTTCCTTCGACCTCTAAAGTTTGGGTGCTTCTCATGCCAAAAATCAATTGCGGGTCCCTTAGGCCCACTTCTCCTAAGTGAAACAATGCAATATGCCAAAATTGAGCAAAATTTGATATTTACTTAGTGAAACACTAAGTTGGAATATCACAACCGACCTATGAGCATTGTTTATTTATAGTGACAATATTATTATTGAATAAGAATGTATAAAAAAAACCTGAGGGTATTCACATCATTGAATATTTGGTTACAAGGAAAGCTTCAAGCAATATTTTATATTGAAGTTTCCCTTTAAGCCCTGTAACATCTTGTATAGCTGTGACAAAGATGTGTACAAGTTGACAGTGAAGTGTGGATCAACAATCTTGTGGGCACTATTATTGATATATTTGGCAGACATCCACAGTGGCACATCTTGCATGAATAGACATCTTTGGGGTTTACTGAAGCACATCACTAGATTTGATGTCTTGATGAGCAAATGGTTAGCTTTGCTTCATTTGCTGATTATGAGCTTATGATGCCACCAATATCCATATGATAGAGATCTCTACTCTTAATAAACTAAAGGAGCTAGCATGGATCCTCCATTGGCTAGAGAAATAAGTCAACGTTGTATTGAAAAACATTGTCGCTGATTCCAGGCTTCTGCAAGTGTTCTTCAACCAACATCAAGTATTAGAACCTTGAAATCAGAAATCAGTTTCTCAACAAGAGTTCCATTGTGTTAAAATTGGCAACTAGGGTCTTATTCCACCTTATCTAAAATTAACATGGTATTAGAGCTCAGGTCAAGACAAAGCCCAAGTAAGAGTGAGGAAAAGCAATCACTAAGGAAAGATGTTAGACAAGGACTTGGAATTAGTCCCATTGATGACTACATCTTACTTCAAATCCGAGGACAAGCTTAAGGACAAATATGACTATCATGCATGGAATATGTCTCTAGATCTAACATTGGAGGAAAATGATGCCTTGGACTATGTCAAAGGAAGAGTAGTGGAGCCTCCTTCAAATGCATCCGCAGTTGTAGAAAACAAGTACAAGAAAGGTGAGGTTAAAGCTAAGAAAATTAGTGTTGATTCTATTCACAAGCCTTTGGTTGCCTATATTTTTGATTTGGAAGCATCTAAGGGGATGTACGACAAGATGGTTGGGATGTTCAAAGTAAATAATGCAAATCAAGTTCTCTTTATCAAGAACAACTTGAAAGACATGAAGATGGATAGAGGAGAATCCATTTAATCCTACTTCATGAGGATTACTGAAATCAAGAATGATCTCCTATCTATTGGAGAAATCATTGGTGACAAGGAGCTCACTGTTATTGCACTTGGACGCCTTACAAGAGATTGGGACGTGTTCAACACTACCATCCTCAACAATGATAGGATTCTAGGATTTGATGAATTATTGGCTAGATGTACTCAAGAAAAAATAAGGATGATGGAAAGAGACAAGCTCAAGGGTTCAAGCCGGGATTCAAAGAAAACAAGCTCAAGGGTTCAAGCCGGGATTCAAAGAAGGAATAAGAGGAAGATGCTTCAATTGTAACAGGTTTGGCCACTTTGCTAGAGAGTGTCCTCACAAGAAGGATACACCAAGAGATGATGACAACCATAACAACAACTTCCAGGGAAATGGCAATCAAAGGAACAACAGTTTCAACAACAATGGAAAGAGGAATGCTCCCGCTGCTCGAAATGGAAATTGTTGTCCTCCCAAGAAGTTGAGAAACTCCAGGTATGAAGAAGTTAATGTTGGTGAAAAACAAAAAGAATTTTATCTTATTTCTGCCCTCACCACCGCCTCTCCTCCAGATACATTAGATCATTGGTTGATTGATAGTGGTGCCTCAAGGCACTTCACTGAGTACAAAGAGGCTTTCTCAAACATGATTGAAAAGATGACGAATATGGAGATTATACTTGGGGGATAATTCCACTTATCCCGTGAAAGGAATTGGCACTGTTACTCTTCGCTTAAATTAGGGTCAAACCCTTCATTTACAAGAAGTGTTGTATGTACCTGATTTAAAAAGGAATCTCGTCTCTATTTCTGTGATGGAAGATAAAGGTTTTAATGTGACATTCATTGATGGGAAAGTTTGTGTTTGGCAAAAGAACCCAAGAGATGCATTCACTCTTGAATTTAGGGTTGAAGTCTCTGTCAGGTTAGAGGAAGTCCATTGGGAGCAATGAATTGTGATACTTCTCTTCAATCCGAATTATGGCACCAGAGATTTGCTTACCTTCATTTCAAAGCCTTATTTGATGTAAGGAAGATATTCACAGGTATGCCCGAATTCAACTTAGATCACGAAGGTGTTTGTCAGGGATGTGACGCTGTAAATCATATAAGGGGACTATTCCCCTCAAGTGAAACTCAAATCATCGATATTCTTCAATTGGTTCTTTCTGATCTTTTCTCGTATGTTGCCCGTAACATCTTTGGGTGGATTTTTGTACTATGCTATTTTTGCGGATGACATCTCTCGCAAAACATGGATCTATTTCTTAAAGAAGAAGGACAGAGTGTTCAAATGGTTCCGCTTTTTCAAAGCCTTGGTCGAGAATCAAACAAGGAAGAAGATCAAAATATTGAGGACCGATAATGGGACCGAATATGAGTCAAATGAATTCAATGATTATTATAGAGAAGTTGGCATTAAGAGGGCGGCTACCACTGCATATACTCCTGAACAAAATGGAGTTTCCGAAAGAAAGAATCATACTATCATAGAAGCCACCTGTGCCATGCTTCATGACCAAGGTCTTTGGAAGTTCTTGTGGGGAGAAGCTGCCAATATTGCTGTGTATGTTCAAAACAGATGCCCACATGAAGCATTAGACTTCACGACACTCGAAGAAGTTTTCATTGGTAAGAAACTTGATATTTCTCATTTTAGAATTTTTGGTTGTCCCATGTATTTTCATGTGGCGAAAGAGAAAAGAAACAAACTAGATGCATCTAGGAAAAAAGGAACGTTTGTGGGCTACAATGAAACTTCAAAGGCATATATAATCTATGTGCCTAGTCAAAGGGAAGTGGAGATAAGTCATGATGTCACTTTCGATGAAGATTCTTCCCTTAGGAAAGTTCGAGATATTCCTATGCCTAGGAAGGACAATAATAATGAAGATGATGCAGGAAAGTAGGATGAGCCTTTGTCTGATGATCCGATGCTCGATGTTGAAGGTTCATTGGATCGCATTGATCCACCTCCTAGTGAGTCCACTATTTCAAGAAAAAGACCTTTGATACTGTTGAAGATGCTGAGAAACATATTGCATCGAGGGGGACATTTCGTGAAAGTAAGAAGCCAAATAGGGACCAAGGGTACTTAGCTGCCATGAGTACCATTGTACAATCTGAGATTTGCACATTCGAAGAAGCTGTGAAACACCAAGTTTGGAAGGATTCGATGAACGAGGATTATGAGTTGATCATGAAGGATGATGTCTGGGATGTGGTTCTTAGACCCAAGGACAAGTCAGAGGTCACTTCAAAATGGCTCTACAAGATCAAACGTGGAGCTGATGGGAGTGCTGAAAAGTTCAAGGCCAGATTTTTTACTCGAGGCTTCTGTCAAAAGGAAGGAGTAGACTATGATGATATATTTGCACCGGTTGCTCGATATACCACCATCTGTTCGATCATAGCCCCCGCTGCCTCGCAAGGATGGAGCCTTCACCAAATGGATGTCAAAACTGCCCTCTTGCATGAATCGCTTAAGGAGGAAGCCTATGTAGAACACGCTGAGGGGTTCGAAGTTCAAGGTCAAAAGACACATGTATTCAGGTTGAAGAAAGCCCTCTATGTATTGAAACTAGCCAGCAGGGCTTGGTATGAGAGGTTTGATAGCTATCTTATGAAGCTAGGATTTACAAGGAACGATACTGACGAAACCTATACTTCAATGTTGGAAAGGACAAGCTCCTCATTTTGGTTATTTGCTTTGACCAACGTTGACTTTCTGGTTAGGTTTGTAGTCGACTACTGATTTTGACAGGACTATTTTGGGCAAGTTAATTTGATATTTGTACTCTCTCTCTTTGTTGAACTATTGAATAATAATAAGAAGATTTGATCAAAGGGTTTTCCCCACATTGGGGTGTTTTCTTGGCATCCGCCAAATCTTGTGTTCTCTAGTCTTGGCTTGTCTTCTGCACATGTTTTTATGTTCTATCTGCATTTACTATCAATGTGTTTAAGATAATGTGATTGCCACTGGAAATAACTGGTAATTGTCGTTGGGCTGATAAGGAACAGTGAAGTACATTGTGCTAAAGCATAGAACATACCATTGTTATCTAAAATTAACACATTTCCATATTCTTTTTGGATCAACTCTGACTCTTTCTACAACATTTGATGCATGGTATGCATTCTTGGGTTCTCTCTGGACTAACCAGATTTTAGAATGTGGTTGAAGATGTTAAGAACAACAAGGGCCAAGACTCTGAATCAGGGTAGGATAAGAAAACTTGACATAATTAGATTTGAAGCAAACTTCATTAGTATGTCTATGAAGAAGTTGGAAAGATCTATGAGATCCCTGATTGTAGATTAATAAAAAAGAAGACTTGTAGCAATCAAAAGTTCAGGAGCAAAGAAAGAATATGGTGATGATGGTTCCAATATAAACAACCTTGGAAGTGTCATCGTTTTAAAGAACATGGACCAGACCCTGCCCTCTCCGTTCAAGCTCTCTTAAATGCAAGCAAAGTGGGGTAGTTTGTATGGATGAGATGATGAGAAACTTGTTGGGATCCAACAAGTTAGGGAGACACAATTGAATGGCCTAGCAAGTTGGTTTCAAATTAGGTGGCAAGTATGATTGTTAAGCACACTTTGATTAGATTCCTTAAGATTATGAATTAGAGACTAGTGCCTTTAAATTTAATTACTTGCACATTATAGATTCATATTCCAAGTTACCGGATGAACTATTGTTGTGGGATGCAAATTTTATCCTAAATGAAGTGTAGGACCTAAATCTATGTGAGATCTAAGCTCTTGGTAGATTTTAATTATATGCTTAATCTATGTGAATTCTTTTCCTCAATTCTTTTGAATTTAGTCTTGAAACACAAGTTGTAGAGAGTAGTGCAAAGGAAGGAGGCTATTGCCTTATAAACGATACCTCTAGTGGGGTTCTAACCACCTAGGTGCCTCCGTTCCTATAAGAGATTGCCCACAAGAAAACTGGAAGGTCACCTATGTGAATTGTGAATGAGGGTCTTGACTTTGCAAATTGTGTGAAGAAGGTGGTCCTATCTTTCTTTCAATCAAGCTTATGCTTGGAGGTGACTTTTTTTTAGAAATGCACTTCTAATCCTAGAATGAAAGTGCAGATATGAGAGATATGTTAAATGCTCCAATCAAGATTAAATTACATGAAAAGCAAGATGCTCACAATCATATTGAACACAAGATGACAAGAGCAATTAAATAGAGCACTTAGAGAACAATTTAGAAATTATTCTAATGAAATGAGATTAGCAACCATCAATCATTTGAGATGCTTATTAGAGATTATTCATGTGTCAATTAGATCTTATGCAATTAGGAACAAGAGAAACTTTAGAGCACAATGATGAGATAATATCTACTTATCACTTAGATTATGAACCAATTGCAATTTCCTCTTGAGCACAAATGTAACCAAAACCAATTAAGCACAAGGAAATATGAGATTGCTAACAGTGATATGATGAAGCCAACAAGTTGTTGAAGAATGTCACTAGTGTCGGTCTTCATAATTGTATTTGAGTCTTTATGTAATATACTTGTCAAATGAAAGAAAAAAGGAAATTTTATTGTAAAAAGAAATTGACTTATTAAAGCATGGGTTTCATGCTTGGGTCATTGGTCAATAGGTCAAAGCCTCCTTCGTAGGCTTCTAGGTTTATGTCAAGAGTTATAGGCTTTGTATAGACCCTTCTTGGGTTTTGTAAATCAAGAAAGAAATTTTATTAAGGTGAAAAATAGCATGTATACTTCATCCTCCAAATCAGCCTCAAGAAGACATCAATTTGGCCTCATTAAGGGACTCGCCCATCCAATAGAAGCCTATATATATATATATATAGCCATGTATTCAAGCCATTGGAAGATCATTATCATAACTATCTCTGCAATTTAAAAGAGTGCAAAAAAGAAGTAAAAGAAGGTTTGTTGGTAAAGAAAAGGGTGAACAAGGTCAACAAGAACGTGTATCTAGTAACAAGTTGAAGTTTGTTGTTAATACGAAGATGATCAAAAGAAGATTGCAGGACTGAAGATGTAAAGTTTCAGTAAGGGCCAAGAAACCTTGTTTTTGAAGAAGTAATTTGAATTGACAATTCTTCTTTGGTTGACTTGGAGGATTGAAGGAAGTCACTATCTGGGTCAAGTGGTCAAGGTTGTCTCAATTTGATTTGAATCTACTAGTGGAAGAGTTTGACTGGGTTTTCCCCTTCATAGGGGTTTTGCCCTGGCTGAGTGCCTATATCTGGTGTCCATTTGTCTTTAATGATCTTAATGTTTTGATAGCTATTTGATGCATAAGAACATAATGATAGAAAGTAAGAAAGTTATGTTAATAAAAATGTCACAAGCAACTATCAAAGTTTCATAGAAATCAATTTAAATAAGCCCTAATCTGGTTGCCCTAGATTTCTCAACATGTTATCAGAGCTTCATTTGATTAGAAAAGGGCAGTAAGGTCACATAGGCTGCAGAACAATGAAGAAAGATTATATCACTAAAGATTGAGTTGCTAGGAAAGAGGAGAGCAAATTCTGGGCACATTATATTAACCCTTGCCACAATGACTAGGCCATAAGATTGTTCAAGGAAGAGCGAGGGGTTTTTAAAAAGCTGTTTTAGAAGTTCGAAAGGATAAACTAGCAGCTTTGTCAAAGCCAAATTTCTAGATGAAGAAAGCAAGGTTTTGGCACAAATCTTTAAGGCCTGAAATAACTATGAAAGGGTCTGAAATCTCTATGTCACCTCAGAGATCTGAAGTGGTAGTATACTTTTGTGGATAACTCAGAACACCTTGTGAAACCTTAATAACTAGCGAAAAGATAGTTTATTGATAATCCAAATCAAAGAATGTTTGATGCATTGCAGAAGAGGAATCGAGACTCCCTCAAAGTTTTGAGCATAAGTATGTTTGAAAGGCTTGCATTAAAGCCTCTATCATCAAAAGGAGCCATTAACCTATACATAGAAAAGGATCCAAGACCAAACTTACAAGATTGACTCATCAACTATACACTGTCACCATGTTTGGAGTAAATTTGTAGTCCTTATAGTGGCATAGAAGCTGAGACATTTGAGGCAAATATCGACAGTCTTGTAAACATATATACATGTATGCTGCAAGGTTAAACAATCACATTTATATATAGTATCCGATGTCTTGACAATAGAGTTAGAATCCTATCTTGAAGTCTCCTCAAAGTTTGACAGTCTCCTCACCTACAAAATTAAAGCAAAAAGACATCCTACATTTGAGGGACCAACTCGAAGAAATCAAGTAAGTATTGTTATTGTTTTTTATCTAAGAAATGTGTGTGCAATTTGCAAGAAATAACAACAAGTCCAATAGAACATCAGTCTTTCAAATCAAAGGTATGTAACCTTGAGGTATGTATAACATACTCATTTATTAAGAATTGCTTATATGATTCTAGGACTTGAAAGTTTTCAATGTATCTAGGGATTATAGAACCCTAGATAGTTCATATAGAAATTCTATCCTATTTCATATAGAAACCCTAGCTTTTGAGTTTATTGTTAGTCTAGGGTGAAATTGGAAACCATAGTAAGAATTGAATCTGAACATAAGGTTTGTATACTCTTGATAGTACTTGTCAATGATTGTTGTAAATACATAAAGAAATAAGGATGGTATTATTTCACGAAACTAAGTTTGCAGGAAGAAATAAGGAATCTTCAAAGAAAGGCTTATAAGGAGCTTTGCTAAAGGAACCCTTCAACTAAAATCCTACAAGGTTTGTAAAGGAATAATCTCAAGGTATGTATAAAGATTTGTAGCAAGATCTTTTCATATTAAAAGATACAGTTATTTTGAAATTTGTTTTATATCACTAACTTTCTCATGTTTAGGTCTTTTGAATCATAAAGATTCTTGTTAGGGTGATTAATCTTTAGATTGAATCTACCCTTATCATACTGTTTCTTGTTGTTTGATTGTGTTGGTGAAACCCTAACCTTTAGGGTTCACTATAAAAACCCTAGCCTTTCGATACTTAGGATATGCTAATGATGAAACCCTAGTCGGGTTTGGTGATAAATTTTCATCTCATGATAAAATCTTACTCTTTTGATGTTTAGGGATTTGATAATGCCATAATAAATCCCTAACCTTTTAGGGTTTGATATCTAGAAACCCTAGATTTTGAGGGTTTGTTAATTTAAGGTTTATTACAAAAACTTGATATAAGATCATAGGATGGAAACCCTAGGTGTATGAGCTTTTGAATAATTGAAACCCTAGTTTGATCAAATTGTTTGATGTGTGTATCTAGGTTTTAGGATGAAAAACCTTGGTAAGGGGTTGATATAAGGAAATAATAATGAAACCTTAGATATGAAATGTTAGAATGCTAACTTGATTATTGATACCCAGTATTTAGTTTTGTTGATGAAATCTAGGGTTTGTGGCAAAACCCTTATAAAACTTGACATGAAATTCTAGGGCATAATATTGAAAATGTAAAGTGTTATGATTGGATTGCTAACTTGATTTAGTTGCTGATATCTAAGGCTCTAAGTCTCGATGATGGAATCTAGGGTTTGTGCAAAAAACCCTATCAAGTTGTTAAAGTATAGAATATAAAAAGATGAACCCTTGTTTACTATGAACCTAGCTAGCGTCCTGCAGGTTCTGGTGCGCGCACCCCTCGCACCCCACACATCCGAGACGGGGGGACGTCTGGGGAAACGTTTCTAGACGCAGGAGGGACGTTTCCCTAGTGTGGGGGATGCGACTCCCCAAAAGGGGGACGCCTAGGTGTCCCCCCTCAAAATGGGCTATGTGTTTCCCCTTAAATTTGCTTGTAAACAATGATTTATGACAGGGAAAACATAGTATTTGACCATATTTCCCTATTATTGCTACGCTATTCATAGTAATGTTAAATTCTTAAAGTAAAAGTGACATTCTCCTTTATCTTTCATTTTCATCATTTTACTTAAATTTTTAACACTACCATGAAATGACTGAGGATGTTTGAGAGTGGTTCTGACCTTATTGGATTTCATATGGAGAAAGTAGAATGTAGATCTCACTCAAAATCCAACAGACTTAATAGTTTTTCAGGAATTCAGGATTCGATATAGTGCAATGTTTCCATTGCATTTTGTCATGTACAAGGGTATGGAATTAGTATCTAATCAAGAGCACCAAGCCCTCTGTGTACTTTTGAGTGACTTTTAGACTCATCACTCCATTGTTTTTGAGTTTTAGTTATATCAATTTACTATTCTAGTCTTTAGATCAGTTTTTCAAGAATTCAAGATTCGATGGAGTGCAATGTTTCCATTGTATTTTGTCATGTACAAGGGTATGGAATTAGTATTTAATCTAGAGCACCAAGCCCTCTGTGTACTTTAGAGTGACTTTTAGACTCATCACTCCATTGTTTTTGAGTTTTAGTTATATCAATTTACTATTCCATTGTTTAGATTTCAGTATCTATTATAGTCTATTTTTCTTAGTACTAATTAGATTCTAGAATGATAAATGATGAATCTTAATTTTAAATCAATTTAGAATCTAGAATGATGAATGATGAATTTAATCTTTAAATCAATGTAGATTCGAGAATGGTGAATAATGAATAATGAATACTGAATACTGAATACTGAATATGGATCAGAGTATTTCATTATTTAATTCAATTATGTATGTATCATTCTATTTATGCTTTCATTATTGAATATGAATTTGAAATATATATATATATATATATATATATATATATTAAAAAGGAAAAAAAAATTATATACTTCGACGTCTCCCCATCCCCCCAAATTTCCTTAAAATTTGAGGGTACTCCCACATGTCCCCCTTGTGCGTCTCTCCGCACTTGCATCTCCCCTTCCCAGAGTCTTGGTGGAACATTGAATAAAAGAGCCTGTGCGGTTTGAAGAAAGAGATTTTTATAACAACTATAGTAAAAGACCTTGAAGAAAGAATGAAATCAGAGAATAGCTAAGGCACTACAAATGGTTGATCGATGGACTCATTAAACAAAGACTTGGTTGTGTTAAGAAGTGTTGGGGCCGAATTTCGTGTTGCTGGAAGAATTGAAAAAGGAAGCTTCCATAAGAAATGAGTTTGGATATTGTGATACCCTAGGCAACATCATAATAACTAAGGACCCCGAAGGTTTGTGCTATATATATATATATATATATATATATATTGAAAGCTTATTATTGATTGGTGTAGTATACCTAGGGGGGATAGTATGGGGTACAAAGGGAGGTACCCAAGGGAATAATGTAATAATGGAATGGGCCATAGTAAATAATAAAGTTGTTAATCCGCATCATGTAAGGGACCACAAGTAGTTAGCAATAATGCGATAAGCCCATGGTATTAGATGGATGATATTGAGAGAACCATGGTAATGACCCATGGTATTGTATGTATGAATCCTATATAGAGACTAGAGACTCCCCATTGAGAGATGTCAAGGATTATTGTATTGGCAAGCATATGGTTTGTGAAGTGTTCTCCTTCCTTAAGGAGTAGTTGTATGGCGTTACCCTCCCTCAAGGGCTTTGATATTAATAAAGATTTGAAGTTATTATCTTATATTATGTTATTTCTTGGGCATATTCAATATTTTTATCATATTTGAAGATCAGATATATAACAAGTGGTATCAGAGCACTTTTTTGTGCAAAGTGGAGAATTTTTATTTTTTATTTTTTGCAGGAATTTTTTTGTCGGCGGGTTTGCAGATTAGATCTGTAAGTTTTGGTGCAAAACTTGCAGAATCTAATTGCAGATTTGGATTCTTTGCGCAAAAAATACCTAATTTAAAAAAAAAATCGACTGAATCGGAGTCCGGATGAGGGAGATATCACTAATTTAAAAATCAGCTGTGTTGCAGAAATTTTTTGACGAAAATTCGTGGATGGCGGATCTCTAGTTAATTTTTGTCGTTTTTGTGGGGAATTTTGAGAAACAAATTGCAGATCTGAGATCCTCTTGAAAAATTACCCAATTTCAAAAAAAAAATTTGGTCGAATCGGAGTCCGGATGAGGGAGATATCGTTGATTTAAAATCAGCTCTTTTTTAAGAATCTTTTGTGACGACGGGACAGTTGCAGTTTGAATTTGGAATTTCAGTACCTAGATCGGGATTTCTATCACATGGGAAGATGCAAAATGGTCATTCCATTTCCGAAAATAGGTCATAATCAGGATTCTGAGCAATATTGACCGAATTGATCCATTTTAATTTTGTGCCAAGTAAGTGATTTTTTTTCAAAACCCTCTTCATGGCTTCTAGCAAGAAATACTTTACAGGGAAAGATAATGGTTCTACTATTGAAGAATTCATAACAAACCTTAAGAAAATTGCTCCGGAATGTTGGACATATTTCGTATGGACTTGGCTGAAAAATGAGGCTTCCATATGGTGGAACTCACTTGACAAAAAGAAATTGTCCAAACTTTCGGATGAAGAATTTGAAAAACTCCTTTTAGACAAATGGTCTCATGTTAGAAAACATGAGAATGAGACATGTAAGGGGTTATTTTCTGAAGGTATCTCCTTATTACAGGTTCATGGATGTATTCAGAAAGAGAAGATAATTGTGTCTATCAATCCTAGTTGCAAGTATAATTTTATTAATGTTCATTTGGCTAAAAGATTGCAAGTCCCAGCCAAACAAATGGAGCACACACAAGTTAATAATGAGGAGGTGCAAGTTTATAAAGATTTGAAGATTTCTATGGACAAGTATGTATTGCATTCTGATTTTTATGCTTCAGATATGGCTAATGTGGATGTTGTTTTGGGATACCCTTGGATGGAATCTGTTGGTACTATCAATATTAATGTGCAGAAGAAATTCCTGAAGCTCTGGTATAAAAAGAAGAAAATTACATTACAAGATATTTCCATCAATAAACAGGTAGAGTCCAAGGAGGCTGAAGCAAAAGATGTTCCAGGGACTGACACATCAGATGATGAATCCGTGGTTGAAGTAATACTGGAAGATAAGAAACAATAGCGAGTGCCACATGTACCAGATACCAATCAGGCTCAATTCGGTGGTGAATTAAAGCAAGATACACTATTAGTTAAAACTCCCGCATAACACCACCCACATCACCCAGCAAGATAACAACCTACAAGATGGCAATGAATCAGCAACAAGGATAACAACCCCCACATGACAGATAGAGAGGGGCGACAATCCACCCAGAACACACCAACACAGATGAGCCGCCAGGGTCAACTTCCATCTCAAGCGAGCGAGGCACCAGCTAGATCACGGGTTCACCTTTCTCTTAGATGGCTAGATGCACGTGCATGGTACTAGTGGATGACTCTTTTGAGTAAATCTTATTATTTGTGTTCTTCTTAAGTTTCGAGGACGAAACATGTTTAAGGGGGGTGGAATGTAGTACACTTAGGGGGGAGAGTATGGGGTACAAAGGGAGTTACCCAAGGGAATAATGTAATAATGGGATGGGCCATAGTAAATAGTAAAGTGGTTAACTCGCATCATGTGATAAGCCCATGGTATTATATGGATGGTATTGAGAGAACCATGTTAATGACCCATGGTATTGTATATATGAATCCTATATAGAGGCTAGAGACTCCCCATTTATAGATGTCAAGGATTATTGTATTGGCAAGCATATGTCTTGTGGAGTGTTCTCCTTCCTTAAGGAGTAGTTGTATGGTGTTACCCTACCTCAGGGGTTTTGATATTAATAAAGATATGAAGTTATTATCTTATATTGTGTTATTTCTTAGGCATATTCAATATTTTTATTATATTTGAAGATCAAATATATAACAATTGGGGTTTTGATTGTGCGTGATATCTGCATAAGAAGGTTGAACGTTTGAAGAATGCTTGGATTGGTGGATATATGTGGTTTAGTTGATAATGAGAGATAAAACTTCTTGGGGAGATGTGGAGCGTCTTTCTTGATGTATTTTTGGTTAAAAAATGGATTGTACTCAATGCTATTTTAGTCATATGCTCCCTTACTTAATATATATATATATCTATATATATATATATATATATGAGAAACTTTGAATATATGTGTATAATTGTTTGGATTCATATGAGTGCACATGAATATTTATGTATTTCTTGGTTTACCAACTTTTGGTCTGCTTTTTTTATTACAGTTGGTTTTGGGGTCAACTGGATCGATGACCGGTTTGGTTATGATAACATTGTTTCAATATCCCTTGTTCATTTTCAGTCTTAACTTGAGTCTTGACTCTAGACGATGTTGGCCAAACTAAGTCTTTGACTCATCACTTTTATTTTTTTTCAGTTTGAGTAGTTTCAATTTTCCAATCTTTAGACTTTAGTATCTACTATTTTTCTTAGTACTAATCAGATTTTAGAATGATGAACCATGAATTTAAATCGAAGTAGATGATTGATGAATTGAAATCAATGTACACAATATTTCACTATTTCTAGATCCATGGTAGAGGCACGTAGTTTTGTTATTGTTACTTTTAGATAACAATGGTATGTTCTATGCTTAAGCACAATTTACTTCAATGTTCCTTTAGTAGCCCAATGAGAATTTCTAATTATATCGAGTAGAGATCACATTAACTTATAAGCATTGACAATAAATGCAGATAGAACATGAAATCATATGTAGAAGTCAAGCCAAGACAAGAGGACACAAGATGTGGTGAATGCTAGGGACAAACCCCAATGTGGGGAACCCTTTGTTCAAATCATCTTATTATTCTTCGATAGTTAAGCAGAGAGAGAGTGCAAATATCATAAATACTAACCCAAAACAGATCTGCCAAAACAACAGTCAATGCAACCCTAACCAGAAAGTCATTGATGGTCAAAGTTGCCCGAAATCATCCTTTAATCAGCTTGGTCAACAACAGAAAAATGCGGCCTCCAAAGAGAGTCAAAGTCAACCCAAAACAACTTGGTCAACCCAAACAAAGCTTCTTGTAATTTATGCGGTCAAACAAAAAGTCAATACTATGCCAAATCATCCTCTAATCAGCGCGGTCAACAATAAAAAAATGTGGCCTCCAAAGAGGGTCAAATTCAACCCAAAACAACTCGGTCAACCCAAACAAACCTTGATCTAATTTCTGAGGTCAAACAAGAAAGTCAACACTGTAGTCAACACTATAAAACAGTTCCAAATCACCTCGAATTTCGTGCCAAAGAATGCAGCCTGAAAAGATCGAAAGTCTGGCCCCAAAACATAAGTGAACGCTTGGTCAAAGTGCCCTAGACAAAGTTGCCCTAATCACAAAAATTGCGGCCACCTGAAATCTACCTTCCTTCCACACGTGCGAAGAAGAGAGAGAGCCTCCAAGTGTATGAACCAATCAAGAGAGGAGAGAGAAGATGATGTGATGAGATGAATGAGTGTCCAAATGAGAGAAAGGTCACTCCTATTTATACATTTCGTTGATGGTGACGAGATACATCCTAGATCAAGTTTTTGAACACCATGCATGCTACTCATAGGGAGTACGATAGTACACGATGCATCCATTGGTAGTTCTATGGTCCCTAACCATCTTTTCCCAACTCATTGGCTAGATGAGAGGTACTTCCTATGAGTCCCAAACTCTATGGGTAGGATGTGTGCTGGGGCATTTGCAGGAGAAGATGAACCACTCATCCTATGCATATGTCAATCGTAGGGGAAGGTGAACCACTCACTCTACATGCATGTGTCCGAGTAGGGGAAGGTGAACTACTCACCCTACACACATGTCAACCATAATGGGGTATCATAGGGGAAGGTGAACCACTCATCCTGTATCAAGCGCACCACTAGGAGAAGGTGAACTACTCACCCTTTGGTCGCTCATAGCTAGCTCCAAGAAGTACTCGACGTGCCCAGGAGCTCATAGAGCTCTGTGTCCAACTCATATGGGACCCTCTTAGGAGGGTCGTTCCACGACTCCAAGTCTCTCTCAGAAGGCTAAGAATTTGACCTACCCCAAAGGCTTCGTGAGAATGTCTGCAACCTGCTGATCTATCCTAATGTGTTGGAGCCTAGCTGCTCCCTGTTGTACCATATCCCAGATAAAGTGGTACCTGATATCAATGTGCTTTGAGCGGTCGTGGAACACAAGACTCTTTGATAGACGAATCCCACTCTGGTTGTTGCAGAAGGTCACCGTGGTATCTAGCACGTGCTCAAATAGCTCACTGAAGAGCTTCCTCAACCAAATTGATTCACAATAGGCCATACTTGCAACAATGTATTCAGCCTTGGCGGTGCTTAGTGCAGCCGATTTTTGCTTCTCACTCATCCAATATATTGAAGCAGACCCAAAAGTGAAGCAACACCCAGATGTGCTCTTAGGATCCACCACACTACCAGCCTAGTCAACATCTATATATCCATGTAGCCTCAAATTCCCAACAGTGTATCTCAATCCATAGTGGATTGTGCCTTGGAGATATCTCAAGAGATTCTTGGCAGCAATCCAATGAATGTGATGAGGTTCGACCATATATTGACTCAGGACGGGAGTTGATCAAAAACATCAAGGCACCCACAATTTGACAATACTCGCTAGGGTTCGCCAATTTAGGCCCAATAACATTTCCACATAGCTTCTTAAAGTTGAGTTCCATCGGAGTAGTCACGGATTTGCAGTCCACCATCCCACATCTCTCAAGTAGCTTTACAATATATTTTCCTTGAGAAAGGAAAATCTCACCTGGCTTTTGCCAGACCTCCAACCCTAGGAAATAATGCATCAGTCCTAGGTCCTTCATCTTGAACTCGGAAGCCAACTCCCTCTTGCATTGATAAATGAGGGGGTCATCACCTGTTAGAAAGAGCTCATCCATATAACGGACCAGAATGAGAGATCTATCCTTTTCAACCTTGAAGTATAGATTCGGGCCAACATTGCTACTTGTAAATCCCAGCTTCATAAGATAGCAATCGATCCTCTCATACCAATCCCTAGGGGCTTGCTTTTACCCATAGAGGGCTTTCTTCAACCTGCATACATGTGTCTCATGATCTTGAACCTCAAACTCGTCGGGTTGTTCCACATACAGTTCCTTCTTAAGCGAACCATGTAAGAAGGTAGTTTTGACATCCATCTGGTGTAGGTTCCATCGTTGCGAGGCGGCAAGGGCTATGATCGAATGGATGGTGGTATATCGGGCAACTGGTGCAAATATCTCATCACAATCTACTCCTTCCTTTTGAGAGAAGCCTCGAGCTACAAATTTGTCCTTGAATTTCTTAGCACGCCCAAAAGCTTCATGTTTGATCTTGTAGAGCCATTTCAAAGTGACGACTGACTTGTCCTTGGGTCTAGGAACCACATCCCAGACATCATTCTTCATGATTGACTCGTATTCCAAACCTGTTGCGTCAGGACTTCTTGGAATTTACAAGGCTCAGATTGTACAATGGTACTCATGGCAGCGAAGTACCCTTGGTATGTATTCAACTTCTTGCTTTCATGAAATGTCCCCCTCAGTGCAATATGTTTCTCAACATCTTCAAGAGTATCTTTGAGCCACAAAGGCCTTTTCCTTGAAGTAGAGGGCTGACTAGGAGGTGGATCAGTGCGATCCATCAGACCTTCAACATCGGGCATCAGTTCAACAGACGGAGGTTTGTCCTGCTTTTCTACATCAGCGTCATCATTTTCCTTTCTTGGAATAGGAAGATCTCGAATCTTTCTAAGAGCAAAATCTTTATCGAAAGTGACATCATGACTTAATTCCTCTTCCCTTTGACCAGGCACATATATTCTATATGCCTTCGATGTTTCACTGTAGCCCACAAACCTTCCTTTCTTCCGAGATGCATCTAGTTTATTTCTTTTCTTTTTTGGCACATGAAAATATACGGGACAACCAAAAATTCTAAAATGAGAAACATCAAGTTCTTATTGGTGAAAAGTTCTTAAGGTGTCTTGAGGTCCAAAGCTGCATGTGGTCATCGGTTTTGGACATACACAACGGTGTTGGCAGTTTCTCCCCAGAAGAACTTCGGAAGACTGTGATCATGAAGCATAGTCCGGGTGGCTTTTATGATAGTACGATTCTTCCTCTCGGCAACACCATTTTTTTTCAGGAGTATATGCGGTAGTAGTCTCCCTTTTAATGCTAACTTCTCTACAATAGTCTTTGAATTCATTTGACTCATATTCGGTCCCATTATCAGTCCTCAATATTTTGATTTTCTTCCATGTTTGATTCTCGACCAAGGCTTTGAAGGAACGAAACCATTTGAATACTTGACCTTCTTGTTTAAGAAATATATCCATGTTTTACGAGAGAAGTCGTCCACAAAAATAACATAATACAAATATCCATCGAAAGATGTCACGGGCAACATACTTGATAGATCAGGATGGACCAATTGAAGAATATCAGTGGTTTGAGTCTCACTTGAGGGGAATGGTCCCCTTGTATGTTTTCCAGCTTCACATCCCTGACAAATACCTTCATGATTTGAGTTGAATTCGGGCATCCTTGTGACCATCTTCCTTACATTGGGTAAGGATTTGAAATGAAGGTGAGCAAATCTTTGGTGCGATAATTCGGATTGAAGGGAATTATCACAAGTCATTGCTTTCGACGGACTTCCACCAACTTGATGTTATCAAACAAAAGAGACAAGAAGACAAGATGTTGGCTCTCAGCCAGGGAAAAAACTCTCTCTCCTAGAGAGGAAAATTCTTATGCAAATTTCTCTTATTGAAGCTTCAATTGACAAATGCCAATTCCTAGACCCTTGACCAGTAGATCCTCAAAGCATAAGACAGTCTCTCTTTTGCAACTTCCTTTTTGTCCTTCAATCAATACCCCCTTTTGCACTGCTCCTTGATCTCTTCCTCTGCACTTCTTTCGACAATTGGTAGCATGACTGTGTAAACCCTAGGTCTCCTTGACAACCTATTTCATAATGTATTCCTTCCTTCTTCTTCTCACTTGGCAAGCTTCCTTTTGCTTGATGATTGAGCTAGAGAATGAGACCTTCCTTGAGGGATATTTCCGAGTTGAGAGGCTGATCCTCCTTGCCCTACTGCAGGTCTGATTTCTTCGCACGTGTGGCTGATATAGACTTGTTCTTGACCCTTTTTCTTGCTCCCTTTCTTCGCTTTAGGTTGGACCCACTTCGCTTGAGATGGAGGCCTATTTGGAGCCTCTTTTTCACCCAAACAAAACTCTTCTTATGCTGTTGCACTTGCAGATCTAATATGACAACAAATAGACCCTTTCTCCTTCGCACGTGTGGCAAATATTAGCCCCAAAACAACCCTCCCAAACTCAGTTTCTACTTCTCCTTCTTCGCTGCCCTAGAATCACCTTTCTGCTCCTTTTTCACACCTCTTTCTTGACTCTCTTCTTCGCTGATTTCAAAGATCACTAGATGATTCTTTTGTGAGATCGAACTGTCCTATATATAGGACACTGTCCCTCCTATTTTGACTGACCTGAGCTAGTGAGGCCGAATTGACTTCAAGTGCACCAAAATTTTATTTCTTTAGCCGACTTGAAGAGGAGACTTGTATTTGCTTCGAAGGATCACCTTTCACATCTTTCTTTGACTCTAATACATAGATTTACATAGTGTAATATGCTCTCATGGGTTTTTTACAAGTACATTGACTCTTTGACTTTTCTAGAAGCACTAACATGTGCTTGACCGATCAAATGGGCAAGAAACCCATTCTTGATAATGACAAAAATAATAATTCTTTTCTTTTACAAGTACAAATATCAATATTACATTTATGAAGACTGAACCTAGTTACACTTTCTTCAACACTCCCTCTTAACTAGGGCGGTATTCATAAGTCATTTTAGAAGGTGTTTGGACATTTTCAATCTGAATAATTCACATAAGAGAAATTGAATTGGTAATCCATCTTTTATAGCATCATAGTAACCAACATTGTTTCCACAACAAGGCCTTCATTGACAACTCTGACTCTCATTAGATCAAAGCACAATGTTGGTGAGACCAATGAATATAGACACCTTCATCATTGTCTCTGAAGGTACATACCCATTCGGGTGTTCACTGAGTATGACCTTCTAGGACTATTCTTATCTTGGGTTCCCAACCCTCAAAGAATATCGGTTCTCTTGCCTTCTCTTACCTTGGATGCCGTACACATCCTCAAAGAGTATCAGATGCCAGATGATTGCCCAATCCTACATTCTTTCTTTCCAAGTGAAGCCAAGAATGTTGTGTCTATCTCTCCTGCTCAACTAGAGAAGATATACCCATTCCTAAAAAGGAATGAACCCAAGCTCCCTTTGACGAGGGACTTGCCCAAGTTCCCTCTTAATTAGGAACTTGTAGGAGCTCCCTCTCAACCAGGGACTCTCCTTTTCATCAACAACTTCTTCTAGTGGGTCCTTTAGCTGCTTGATCACTTTCTTTCCTTGATGTCATGAAATTTAGTCGAGCTTCTTCCTTGTAGGGCATCAACCATCGATCACTTTCCTTCTTTGTTTGTCATGTCATTCCTTTCTTCACGGAAAGTGGACTTCTTGATACATGTCTGGGACCTTCGTCATATGGCTACTTCTTTTCCTATCAAGTCTCTTTCAAGAATTTCCATCTACGACATGAATGCTAGTTGTACTTGCACTTACAACCCTTGTTCCGGTAGCCTTGCATGAACCTATCCAGAGATTATTCAAGAAATCAAAGCATAACATTAAATCAAATAGTACCTTACAAGATAGCTTTCCATCATGACATCTTGTCGGCTTGAATCATCAGCATCTTGCATTTTCACATCTCCAAGGCCTTTCCAAATTTTAAGGGTGCTTTGATCTTTTTCTTCCTTTGTTAGAATTCTTGTGCCTTCTTCCGGGAGATAACTTAACAAATCTGTCAAATGTTGATTCCTAGTGTTCATGGTGTCCTTTGATCCTAGATTTCTTTATTTCATGTGCTTCTTTATAAGTTTCCTAATCAACCACCTCATACTCTATATGAGGTCATTTCTCATGTTGACTTTTATCAGTGTGTGGGCCATGCCTTCGTGCATATCTTCATTGAAAGAGATCTTCCCTATTCTTGACCAGGGTCTTCAGAGCAATTACTCATCCTCATTAACACACATGACGATATGACTTAATTGAACACATAGATGCATACATACCTCATCTTAGTTCTTTCCATGATCACCTCAACTTCCTTGAACAACTTCCTTTGATTGAGATTATCTCAATCTCCTTTGCTTTGCTACATCTTTCCTTGCCTACATATCATCCTTTCTTGAATCCCAATAAGTGGAATTCTTATTGAGACCTCTGCTTTTCCTCAAAGTCATGAACACTCTATTTAAGATTTCACTAGAGGATCCTTGTAGTCCTCATCCTGCAAATGTTCCTCCCTGTTGATGATAGTGGCCTTCCAAGTTGATTCTTCTTGATCGTGATCATTCCTTTATGCATTGATGAGGTCATTCAGTGGCTACATCCTTCCTACATGAATATATTTATCTGAGCTATCTCTACATAATGCTCCTATATTCCTGAAGATGCCAGTCTCATAAATCATGCATTCTATCCTACTGCTACATGTTTCTATGATACCTAAAACTTTAAAGAAGACTTATGTGAAGAAGTTGATCTCAATCATAATAGAGATTCAGAGGGGTTTCCTTCTTCTGTTTCTCTTCTTCTTTCACTTCTTGGGTAATGTGAGCCTCTTCTCGTTTCCTTTTATTGTGTCCTCCTTGAACTTAGGACAATCCCTCTTATGGTGTCCATACTCTTGGCAGCCAAAGCATTGGACTTTGGACATATCTCTTTTACCCTTTATACTTTGCTAGGGCTTGAGTTTCTTCCTTTGCAGGAACAATGACGTTCCCTTTGATGTAGTCCATAACTTCATTTTCTTTAAGAAGTAGATTAGTGGTCTTTTTCCATGCAAGGAAATTAGCAGTCACATCCAATTTGTTACTCTCCTTGCAAAAATACATTTTGATATGTTCAGAAGAGGACATAAAAATACTTACTTGAGAGAGTTTTTGTGAAGCGATCTTGCTGCTTCCTTGAAGATTTGATGATTTGACTTCTTAGATCTTGGAGTTCTTCAAGATGCTTCCTTCAAGGTGCCTTGTGAGAGATTTGCTTGTTGATGAAAACTTCTTAATGTGTAGATCTGGAGATCTTAAATGATGGGCCCGAATCTGTGTACCTTCCTTTGAAGATGATGAGTCTTTGATGTAAACCCTTTTTGGATGTACCTTCTTGATGGATCTAGGAGTGGAGATGGTAATCCTCCTTGTCTTTAATGGATGTGTAAGTGTCATTGGAGCTTTGTGCTTCTGCCTCCATAATCTCTGCTTGGGTCTTAATGGAAATATCCTGCAATGTAATTTTCTTCTTTTTTATACCAGAGCTTCAGGCATTTCTTCTACACATTAATATTGACAGTACCCACAGATTCCATCCAGGGATATCCTAAAACAACATCCATGTTATCCATATCTGAAGTATACAAATCTCAATGCAACACATACTTATCTATCGAAAGCTTTAAATCTTTATAAACTTGCACATCTTCATCATTAACCTGTGTGTTTTCAATGTGTTTTGCTGGCACTTGCATTTTTTTTGCCAAATTGACATTTATGAGATTTTGCTTGCAACTAGGATTTATAGACACAATGATCTTCTCCTTCTGAATCAATCCATGAACCTGCAATAAGGAGATACCCACAGAAAGTAACCCTTTAGGTTTCTTGGTTTCCTTCTTTCCTGTAAAATTAAAATCTTTGCTAGGTTGTGTGCCTGTCTGTTTGAGCTTAGTAAGAGGTCCCCCAAAATTAGATTTAGGGTTAAAGTGGTCACAAATGGATTTTGCGAACATCTGCCAAGTAATTGTCCTTGGATAGCGTTTAGAATGCCCCTGCCACCATTGCCATGTTGCGTGGTCCAAGTACATGCTTCCCACACTCAGCTGAGTCGCATCATCTCTGATGTGATTCAATGTGAAATATTGCTCCATTTGTGCTAGCCATGTGGCCAGATGAGAGCCATCAAATTTATACAAGTCCCTCAAATTCTGATCTAGGCCCGCCATCACAAAAAATTTTGGTGAAAATTTGAAATTGTCACAATTTAGTCAATATTGCTCAGAATCCCTATTATGACCTGTTTTCGGAAATGGAACAACCATTCTGCATCTGCCTATGTGGTAGAAATCCCGATCTAGGGACTAGAATTTCAAATTTGCTCTGCAATTGTCCCGCCGTCACAATTTTTTTTGAAAAAATAGCTGATTTTAAATCAACGATATCTCCCTCATTCGGACTTTGATTCCACTGATTTTTTTTTGAACTTGGGTATTTTTTCACAAACAACCCAGATCTACAATTAGATTTTGTAAAATTTGCACCCGAACGTATAGATCTGATACGCAAACTCGCCGCCCAGAAAAATGTCTGCAACCCAATTGATTTTTAAATCAGCGATATCTCCCTTATCCGGACTCCGATTCGGCTGATTTTTTTTTTCAAATTGGGTATTTTTTCGCCAACAACTCAGATCTGCAATTAGATTCTACAGATTTTGCACCAAAACGTACAGATCTGATCTGCAAACTCGCCGCCCCAGAAGGTTCCTGCAAAAAATAAAAAAACTTCTCCACTTTGCCCAAGAAAGTGTTCTGATACCACTTGTTATAGATCTAACCCAGAAATATATGATAATAGAAATAAACCCAAGAAATAACAAGATATAAATAGATAGAAATGCTTCACTTTATTAATATCAAACCCTTAAGGTAAGGCAACACCATACATTCACTCCTTAAGGAAGGAGAACACTCCACAAGCCATATGCTTGTTCATACAATAATCCTTGACATCTCTCAATGGGGAGTCTCTAGTCTCTATATAGACCTCATACATACAGTACCATGGGTCATTACCATGGTTCCGTCAATATCTAATACCATGGGCTTATTACATTATTGCTAACTACATGTGGTCCCTTACATGATACGGGTTAACCACCTTATTTATTACATGGTCCATCCCATTATTACATTATTCCCTTGGGTACCTCCCTTTGTATCCCATATTATCCCCCCTAGAGATATTACATTCCACCCCCCCTTAACATGTTTCGTCCCCGAAACATGGGAAGAACACAATTATGGTTTAGCTGGCACGATTATGGATGAGTTTAATTTCGAGGAGGAGATTGAATCTAAGTAAATCCAAGGTCGACTTCTCTATTGAAAGGGAACGAGTTTGCCCTTATTATTCTGTTGGCTGAATTTATCCTTGAAGGAACGAATTATTTGTGCTCAGTTAGTCGAGTTTCTCGTAGTGAGTCGAGCAGCCATCTCCTTACTGTTGGCCAAGAGATATCATGCTATTGCGTACCTCAACGTGAAGGAGGGCATGATATTATCTGTCGGGTGGTCAAATTTGTCGCTGGAAATTCACATCTTGACCACTCAAATTGATTTGAGAACATATACCGGTGCGCAAGGCAGAGTTTGTGGAGTTGATACGGTGGGCACACACAACATGGAGCCACCAAAAAACTCTCTGTCTGATGGCTGAGTCAAACATGGTCGACGCCGAACAATGGGAGCAATGAAGTCACTCAATGCAAGCCACTGACCGAGTCAAATCGCTTGGTGACAGGTAGGTGGAAGAAAATTGATTGTGTGCAACAAGAAACAAGGAATTTTAACACCGTGTAACTTAGAGTTCGGTGAATATGGTGTGACATGACCATTCATTTGAAATCCCGAGTGAGGTTGCAGAGCACTGAATTTCCTTTATGCATGCTATGAGCGATGTGTTGTTCGATCATAGTTTCTTTGGTCGATCTTCTTTCCACTATGTGTTAGCACACACTCTGAGTTGAAAATGCGACCAAACTCCAAGAAGGTAGAGCGGTTTAAGTTGCATGCTTTTGAAGGTGTGCCTAACTATGCTCTATTTGAAGAACACAAAGCCTGTGTATAAAATGAGCTCAAGAAATCGTGCATTATGGCTGAGTCTAATAGTAAACTGAAGTGTTTCTTTGGGAGGCATAATTCTGTCATTTTAATGTTATAGCTAGTAGGACCAAATTGTTTCTTGAGTATCCAAAAGATGTGCCATTTTTTGTGTAGCAGAGCATGACACACGATGATAACGTTTGAAAGTTTCACTTGTTTATGTTGCGTGCATGAGGGCAGATGGAATTCGCTTGTCGCATTGACTCATTAAACTTTCCAGATTTAACGTATCATTGCCTTTCGTCGTTCTTCCAATAAAAATTCCATGCTATTTTGTGAGTACAAGGGAGAAGCAGCCCCAGGGTATGGTTGAAGTTTTCATTGACTAAGTTCCAACTAGAGTTGGGTGCATTTAGAGCCAAATCATTGTATTTCTTGTAGCGGCCAGACAATGTAGAGACAAAGCATATATATAAGCCATTTGCCAATGCTATTAATCGCTTACAGTAGTGACAGAGCCTGTGTAATGGGTATGGCTCGATCCAAGCAATAAGTCTGTGTAGGAAGGGCAACATATGTCTGAGTATGATAAATCTCATCATCCCAGATGCTGGACAAGTTTGAAAGGGAGTTGTGCGTGGTTGCCATAAAGACAAAGTGCTGGTATTCAGTGAAATCAACTCATTTGAGTGACTGTTCAGCCTCTATATTTGTTCCGAATCATGTTTCCTTGCTGGTAGTTGCGTCGCTGGAGTACCCTCTAGTCAATATCCTTAGAGGAAGACAAGTTGTTGCAAGGAATTGATTCATTATGCAAGTTGACATCTAAAGGATCATTCCAAGTTCCATCATTCTTTTTTTGTTCATTGTACCCTTTTATATTTTCGAAAGCCGCTTGTGTGAAGTAACAACATTGTGGGTCTGATATAAGTAGCATCTGTCTATTTTAAAATTTGTTGGTGCATATTAAATCATTGTATAAATTATTTTGGGCATAAAAATTTATGATATAACACCTATAGCAGAGGGAATGAACAAAATCATTGTTGGATATAAGAGAGTCCATAGCTGCAATACATAACATTGCTATTATATTATCCCCATAGCCTTGTATATGTTGTTACTGGGGCATCAACAAAACTGTTGAATGATGGAGTATTTAAATCGCTTCATGAATCAACCCAATAGTGCTCTAGCAGACCACAATACAGACCCAAAAACAAAATTGAACAACAAACCTTCCTCAAGAGAGGTCTATGTCATTCTTTAGAAGGAACAACCAAGAGATTTGCAGAAGGAACCGAAGATGGGACACAAAATATTTGCACTTGGGACAAATTTGAAGCATATGAGGGTCACATGGAAAGCCCTTTTCAAACTAGATGAACTAGATGCACTTCTTTCCAAAGGGAACTAGTCAGAACGGAATAAACTAATTTGGGCCCTAAAACTAGCTATGCTTGCTTTCATACAACACAAGTTCTTGGGGGAACCTTGTGAAGGGGTTAGACTTTCAGTTGCATCTTGTTTTAGTAACATCATGAGACTAACCGCCCCTATAGCTCCTTACAATGATGAAGTTATGAGGAGAGTTTTTGAACTAGAAGTAGAAACTTTCCAGGACTTGGACCACAATGTAGGCGCTACCTTTGGGAAGAAGCTTGAGATTTTAGAAGTTATGGCTATGACTAGGACTTATGAAATCATGTTTGATCTAGAGTGTGATGGTTTGATCCTAAGGATGTTCCAATGCTTCTTCAGCATTAGGAAACATCATCTTGACATAGTCATAATATACATGCAGTCCATCTTGTCATCATGTATGAGAGGCCGTGATGCCATTTGTCGGGAGTTGCAATCTCGATTGTTGTCTGTTTGGAGGAGAGAGCAGTTGGTCTCACCTGCTGCTTATGAGCTAGCCGAAAGGTTGGTTGAGCAGAACATTGGGCTGTTCAGGAGACAGTTGACTAGGGAGGAGCTACTCAGGTTTGGGGGATCATGCAGTAGGAATGAGCTGAGGAGGAAAGGACTTTGCTTTATTAGCAGGGGACCTTGGGGATCTGACCACTCATGCTTGAGTGACATTGAGGAGATGACAGATGTAGAGAAGGTGGAGTTTCCTTCTAACCTTCAAGGCAAGGATTCTTCTTTGGATGAGTCCATGGTTTCATATGAGGACGCCTGCGAGGAGCATGAGTCATGTAGAGTCGTTGACAACATGCCAGATTCATATGATGAGCAGTCAATGGACCTTATGGGAGACATTCAAGATGATGAATCACCAGTGGTGATTCAACATGAGCAGCATATGGTGGAGCATGAGTCAGCTGAGGAGGATGATGTGCACAGTATGCATGATGAGCCTTCTGAGGAGAGCCAGTTGGAGGTTCATATTGAGCCCGTGATGGTGGAGGATGAGCAACCACCCTTGGGGTTAGTCATTGATGAGGAGCAGGCAGATGTACAAACAACTAGCAGGGTGGCAGTGTTTGTAGACACATGTCTTCAGGAGATGTTGGAGTATGACAGGACAATTTTGCAGGAGATTGGTGGACTGGAGGAGCGTAGAGTTTCCTATCAGACGAGGGAGGTGGCAGTGCATCCATCTTTGGGTCTACCCATTGATGAGGTGCAAACAGATGTAGTGGCATCTAGCAAAGTTGTAGCATTTTCAGGCAGCAGCCCTCTCCAGGAGTACATAGATAGGGCATGCAACACAGTTTGGTGACTCGTACCCATTGTAGGGAGAGAGGTAGGGTTCTCTTAGTGGATGTTGTCGATTGACCAGGTAGAGCAACACGAGTTGAGCGTGGACCAACATCAGCATAGTAGACTTGTTCCTTACACCGGAGTCCATGCCTTAGATTGGTGGGAGATCATGAGTTGGTATCCTTTTGATGGAGTATTAACCTTAGTGCGGGGCATAGTACAACAGGGGCACTTAGAAGAGGGGGTTACTGTATGTCTCAATGGGCAGTGGGATGTGGACCGACAGTTCATTATTATTTCAGTAGCGCTAGCTCAACATCAGTCGAGCGCGAGTGACCTTGGCATGTGCTCGAGGTTGGATTGGAGAGAAGTGATGAGTTGGTATTCGCTTGATGGAGCAACAACTATAGCGAGAGATAGAGCACCGTCTGAGCCAAGGGACTTGGGCGATCATTGGCCATGGTGGCATTGGGATCCAGTGGGATCTATTGGTAATAGGTTGAGTTAGAGATGGACATGGGATCTAGGTATTGGGGGATCCAGTCATGTTTGGATTGCTTGGAGGCATGATGTGGACTAGTGGTTCATATGGGATCTTGATATCAGTTTGCAGATGCCTCTACAATGGACAGGGGCGGATTACTTGAAGGCAAACAATCTTAGGGCAGGAGGATTTGTAATGTCCCCATTTTTATTTTTCTCCATAGTACAACCAGGGTGGATTTCCAAGGCAGGGGATGGCCAAGTCAGTGGAGCAAGTTTATGTCATCAGGGGTCTCGATGGAGTTTTGAGGATTTTTTATGGGGTCTGATGGCATTCGCTTGGCATATTCATCATCATGAGCAATTCCGCACATCTTGTTTTTGGTTCTGTGACTTTTTGATAATTCTTGTAAAACGAGGTTATTATTGGGCATAACTTAATTAATTACGCTCAAGGTGGCATTCTGAGAGGAATATTTGACAGAACACCTTAGTGTAATAGCTCGTTGGAACCAGAATGAGAAGATCTACAGGATGGACGCTGAGAAGTGATTTCTGGTGGTCGGAGAGAGTATGGTGGCCGATTTACAATTTTCCTTGATTAAAAATTTCTTTAATTAGTTATTCAATTAAAGAAAAATAATTAATTGGAGGAAATGTGCTAAGAGTGACTCAAGTGAAATTAAAAGGTCACTTAAGATAAAGTCAATGGAAGAGCTTCTAGAATAATAATAAAATAATAAAATAAGATGCTTCTAGAGGCTTGGAGATCTATCCATCAGATCTTTAAAAGAGGAAGAGGAGGTCATTTGGAGACTTCTTGGATTTGATATTGTTTCTTGTACGAGAGGTTGAGAACCCATTGGTAGCCCCAGGACGGAAACCCTCGGGTGATTTAGTGAGATTGAGCGAGTACCCATCTCCCATTGGTGAGTTCATTCAAAATTCACAAAAGATCTTAACAATGGTAGTTTGGTTAAGTTTTGGTGGAGGGCTCGTGCAACATTGGAGCAGAGCGTTGAGGCCAGTTCCATCTCTCAGCCATCTCAACTATTTTTGTTATTTGAGCATATAAAACCTTAGTTTATACATTATAATAAAAGCTGAGATTATTTATGCTCATTGTATGATTGATTTACATGCATTTTCTTGTTCTATTTTACATGACAATCCTCTGTTTATGAAAGGAAAATTTATCCGAAGTATTTATGAGTTAAAATTTTGAGAAAACCCCAAATTGTTCCATTTGGGACATTACATGTTATGTCATTATGAATACCTCCCTAGTTAAGAGGGAGTGTTGAAAAATGTAACTAGTGTCGGATCTTCATAATGTAATAAAATGTAATTATCATTGATTGTATTCATTATTATTATTTTATTTTTAGTCAAAGCATGTTCATGCTTATACATTGAATTGAGTAAAAAATAATTCATTTTGAGTCAAAAAAGAATGTATTTGAGTCAAGTCCCATTTGGAATTTTGTAAAAGAAAAAATATCTTTATTTTCGAGTCAAAGAGTCAAATTGTTAACGGAGAGACCAAGTCGGCCCTCCTTGGACAAGTTGGCCTTAAGGGCAACCATTCGACCCTCCTGGACAACTATAGATACAAGTCAACTCGACCACTCAGAGTGCTATTCATCATGTATCACATTCACATTGATTTCTATGCAAGCAGAAGAAGAAAATCAACGGAAGTCAAAGGAGAGAAGACAAATTGTTTTTGCCCTAAATCTGTCCACATGTGTGAGTTTTCCACAGTTTTTCAAGGCCTATCACAAGGCTAAAACTCTACCTCTATTGCACGAGGGATGTTTTTGTGGTTTGACAAAAAAATTTCAGAGATTTGACCAATGTTGACTTTGACTTGATTGGAGGTGACTTGGAGGAGGGCTGACTTGGAAGTCTTGTGACAGTCTTGGTCTTGGCCTTGGGTCATAGATATCTCACTTTGATTTGATTATATAAGAAGAGGATTTTTGGGTTTTTTGGAGCCTAATTTTTTGTGTTTTTCTTTCTCTTTGTAATTTTTATGTTTTGGTAATTGCTTGATGAAGAAAATATAAATTTAAGAAGAAGCCAACAAACATTCACAAGTAATTATCAATCAAGAGAAATCAATCATTATATACTGGCATCTTGGTTTCTCAACATGATATTGGGCTTAGAAAGGCTGCCTAGACCTGCGGGACACGAGGCTGGGCCAAATTATGCAATACAATTTGTGCAATAATTTGGGCGGGGTTGTTTTTTTATTTTTATAGCCAAAAATTTAGTATGGTACTTTCTAATTTGGCTATCTAATTTAGTAAAAGTTACACCAATATAATTTATTAAAGTTAATTTCACTTAACTTGTGATGATGATAGCATTCATAATCTTAGAAATAATTATCTATAGCTTTTATTAATATACCTATTTATTAAGCATCTACAAAATATAATGAAATAAGATTTACTCTTTCTTATAGCTTCTTAAAAGAGCATATATTCAAAAATTCCCAACCATATCCTTATATATAAGGGGAAGTCTTGATTTTCATTATTGACTTACAAGTTGCATGGTAGGTAAGTAATTATAATGATAACAATAAACGATTTCCATTCTATTATTAAATAAAGTATTTTCTCTAATATAATAATATAAGATTTATATAACATATATTAGAAACGATTTATATGAGATTTATATGGCATACTCAACACGAAGTCTATATGTATAAACTAATTATTTTATTAAAAAATAATTTATTCATTTTTTTAATATTATTTACAACCATTATATTTATTAGTAAACAAAAAAATCAGCATAAACTAATTATTTTATTAAAAAATAATTTATTCATTTTTTAATATTATTTACAATCATTATATTTATTAGTAAACAAAAAAAACAGCGCTAATCATGGATGATAATGTGAACATTTTCTGTTAAATTTCTAGGAAATATTTTCATATAGTGTAAATGGAAATTCGAGAAATAATCAAAATTTTCTACATTAAAATTCTCATAGGTCCTAAGAGTTTGAGCCTAAGCTTCGATACCATATAGAATGATTTGGAATCAAAATATTTAAACTAATTACATTAAATGGTGCTATTAATAATCAACATAAAATATGCAACTAATTTTAGCATAGAATTTTCGAAAACCATGAGTAGCAAATACTTACTTAGAGTGAAGATATGCTCACTGTCGATTACAGTGTAGTGACACTATTTGAATCCTGCTGACTGCAACAAAGTTTTGAGGACAACTCTCCACCCAATTGTAGACTCAAGTGCACAAAATCTTTTTACAACTGACCATCCCTTTTTACAATTGACTCCATCAATCAACTACTACTGTAAGCCCTCAATCAACTACTACTGTTAATGATTTCTTTGTCTCACAACATTTTCTTTTTGAAAGAATGAATGTTCCTTATCTCCCTTTTCAACCATTAAATAGAACACACTATTTAAAAAATAGAAGGGGATTTGCAAAGAATCCGCGTGCACACAATCCATGTGTCAATTTTTTTCTTAATTTAACTTTTGTTTATTTTATTCCTTTTTATATTTTATCAACTTTATTTATTTTTACTATTTTTATATGTATTTATTCAAAACTTACTATCATTATTTTTTGTTATTTATTATTTATTTACTATTATTATCTTTTCTTTATTATTTATTGTTTTATTTATTTATATATTAATTTTATTTTATTTATTGTTATTATTATTATTATTTATTGGTTTATGATTACGGGGCATTACAGAAAGAAACCCTGTGAAGGTGTAAGAGGCCGAAATTCGACCCAGGTGATTTAAGTTGATCAATTGTTCAGAAGGTAAAAAAATCATTGTTTGATCAGGTTTGAATTGGGCTTGCTTATTGGGCAATCTGACTTTATTTTATAGGAAAAACGATAAATCAGATTGTATCTCTTGTTTAATTGAATAATTTATCTAAGAAAAGGTGGTTGGTTTTTTTTCCTAGTTAGGGTTTTCCTAGGGTAAAATTTGTATCTCTTGTGTTTGACTATCTCTTTATGATCCCTTTGTCATTATTGTTTTACAATTGAGATTTCTATGTATAATTTCTTAATAATAAATGTGATATAAGAAGCATTAATTAAAAAATCATTGGAAGTAATTATCAAATTAGAAAATCATGAAAAATTGACAAAATCACTATATTTCATTATTGAATTTGAATAATCAAATACATTGATTCATAAATTTAAACTACTCAAACTCAAGAATATTAAAAATTGAAGTGTCAAAAGCTTAGTCCGGTCATCGATATCTAGAATCAAGACTCTCCCACATGTTCTCCTTGTGCATGCATTTCGCTATCCTGGAAACCCTGGAAACAGGGTGGAACATTAGAAATATTTACTTTCAGTTAATCTTGGAAGAATAGACAGTCATTTTTTTTTGGTAGATAAGCACCCACGGGGATTTGAACGAGTGACCTATAGCAAGGAGTGCCTTAACAGTGCACCCATTCACCATCAATCCTGTTGGACACCTAATCCTAAATGGGTTAGTGTGGAAGCTGAATAGACTAAGTAGTCCAAGAGACCTTGGGATGTGAAACCCAACGGTCACATAATGTACTATAAATGTATATCATTTGTCAATAAAAATTGTACTGCATGTTTTATCTTTCATATTTTCTCTTGTTGCCCATGTGTGTTTAACATGGTATCAGAGCAGGCGTATTCCTGCCCTGCATAATTAATTTGAGCCATTTGTTTTATGGCCTTTCTATGCAGTTTATTTCTGCCATATTCCTCTATACAGACCTACGCCCTGGGTGCCATATTCACTTGAACGATGTAACGTTCCTCTGCCTGACACTGCCAGCGCTGTCCAAGCTGTTTTGACATGTCTGTCTGCCATACCGGCGCTCTCTTCTGCGTTACCTGCGACCTCTGTCTTTTACAGTCCTGACCCTTGAAATTAGACCTGCGCTCTCTGTCCATAAGCGTTTCATGGTAATTTTAGTGCTGTCCTGTCTGTCATATGCGTTTTATTTCTGAACGCTGGCCTGCTCCACGTAACCTGAACGCTGCTAGCCTGCCCCTCTGTCTGACTGTTCAGTTCTCTGACTGTCATAAACGTTTCAAAAAGGGCGTTATTGCACCTGCGCCTCCATTGCATGAATTGCTTCACCTGATTATACTGCGCCTCCATTGATTATTCTGTGCGGATTCCCAACATCTCACCTGCGCCTCCATTTATTTTCTGTAGCGATCGTTAACGAAGTGTTTTGTGAGTATTTGCAGTTTCAAATTGTCAGTGCAACGTCTTCAAATAAAAATAAAAAAAAATTACCGTCTATACTTGTTTCTTGCACTGTCCCATTCAAGTATGCTAAATCACAGATGAAACCTTTGTTTCGTAAGGTTCAAAGGAAGAAACCACTTATATGAATATTCATAAACAGGAACAGGCAATAATGGTAAAACTGTCTTATGCTTAACGCTTGCATTCACTTGGTATATGCGTTGAACTGACATGGTATACAACGCTTTGGTGTATGCGCTCTGCGGTTTATTTTGGTATACAACGTTGTTGTGTGTCAGGATGGAGTGCTGAAGCGTTTCATTGTGGTGATGTGAGCGTGGAGCGAAGCGTTTCATTATGGTGGCCTATGCAGGTCCCATTTCCAGATCTTTTGTGGTATCTCTTGGCCTTCCTCTCTGTCGCTCATTCCATGCTGCTGGAATTCTTTGACAAATTCTGACCATTACAAGATTGAAATTCCTCTAGCTGTTTCACTCTCATTAGCCCAATACGCTGATGGAAGTTCAGATCATAATATGAATCACAATGGACAGGAGTATGGCTCGGATCTGTCATACGAGAGTCTCACACAGCTGGAAAATGTAATGTGCATTGCCCCAGTAGTTGTTGTAAACTCGTTATCAGTGAATGCATTTGTTGGAAAAACCAGCTTCCCGCCGGAACTCTAGCCACAACAGGGTGAAGACATACATGTGATAACCTCTGGTGTCACATTCGTCGCAAGTCAGAACAGTAAGCGCTGGAGAATTCAATGTATGATAGCGTTGAATGCTGAATTGATAATGCGTGTTGCGAGTTTGAATAAGGAGAGGTAAGTTTATTGTGTTGGTATTCGATTTTAATCAGAGTCTGGTTGAAATCGATCAGTGTTTTAAACTGATCTGCGTTTTCCAGAGTCTTGAATCGATTCAATTTGTGTTGAGTTTGGAGGATAAAATGTTGATTTAAAAACATTCACATGGTTGGATAGTATAATAAGCATGGGCATTTGATTTTATGAGCTTGATAAGCAGATTGGGAAAATGCGCATTTTTTAATATTTGGTGCAGAAATAATGAGCCAGAAGGCGCAACCCAGAGATTGATTCAAACGGGTAAGATATGATGGTGGTTGCATAAAGTTATAATGCATGTAAATGATATATGATAGTATTAAATTGCCAGACTCAGTCTTAACGCATAGGGCATTTGTTTGGTTGAAATTTGATTGTGAAATGAAATCTGATCTTAAAAAGCGCATGTACAAGATTGGACTTTGGATTGAATGATGTTTATTTGATATGAAAGCATGTAAACGAAGATTAGAAATGCAGATTGTAATTTGGGATGATGTGTATAAACACATGTGAATGTTGGTGATTAGAGAATGAGGGAATTAAGACATGGGTATGAATAAAGGAAGTATTCATAATTTTGATGCTTGAGACAATAAACTTAAAGGAATATCGTAAATTTTTATATTGAGGGAATCTTTCCAACCGGTTGAGCAAGAAGGTGTGTGAATCTTCAGTAGTTCATTTGTCTCCTGACTTGGATATATCTGAAGAAGTGTTGATGTAGGTACTTCAAATAATTATTTTAATAATTTCGATACTTGCATTCGAAAGGAAGATAATCCACAAGGGTTTTGCCTTTTGATAGCCATAATTTCTGCTTTGAAAGTGATTATGCTGGGGTTTTTGGGAATGACAGAGTTCAATGTTCATAAGAATTGGGGACTGTTTATATTCTTTAAAGTTGCAGCAATTTGGCATTATTTAGGAGTTCAGTGGAAATTGTTTCAAGCCAAGACTATCCTTTGTAGATCGAATTGGTGTATTTTCTTAAAGGTTGTTCATATCAGAGATTGTTATTGAACTCGATTAAAGTTGTTGCCAGGACAAGTTCCCTTGGATTCAAGGCTGGTACAGGAAAATATCTTTTTGAGGCCTAAATTGCTTGTAGCTTTGTTGGAAGTTAAATTCTCAGGTGAATTAAAGAAAATTCATTTTTGAATGAGGAGTCTGTTTTCCGGATATCACCATTCTTTGTGTGTTGAATCTATTGCAAGCTGATTGATTTGAAGTTGTTGCCATAAGTTTATATAAAAGAGCAATTGGTGTCCATCTTTTCTTCATTGTTTTACTATTTTTTGAGGTTAAAAATGGCTCCAATTGGTGCAATATTAGAGTTAGTGGACAATCTAATACTCTCTACTATGGATAATACAATGAAAATCAGCGAGGATTTTCTCACCGATATTCATAGTTGTTTACAAGATGTACAAGAAAAAATCGATTTTTTGCAGTTTGAATCACAGCTATAGCAAGAAGAGCTACATCAAAATGGACATCATTCTGAACCTGTTTTTGTTCAAACATTGAGACAACCACCTATCAGCAGCAAGTCAATAATGTTACAGTTCATTCAAATAAAGCAACAGTTGTACATGCAGATGCAGAAACTCAGTCTGCACTTCCCAAGCCCATCATCAGACCTTGGGAACAACTTGTCCACAACAAGCACAGAACTGGTCTTGGATATGACAAGGACTTGTCCTTTCATATTCTAGACTACTCAAAGCCCATTCAGTTTTAGAGTGCTGGTTTATTCATGACAGTTCACCTGCTCCTCATGACAGTTCACCTCCAGCTGTTCCAGATTCTACTCCTCTTCCACCGCAACAACAACAACAACAACAGATTTGAAATGCCAACACTGTGACCGAGTTGGCCATTTGAAAGATCACTGTTTTGATCTTCATCCATGTAAGCACTGTCATAAAACTAGTCATTCTTCACACAAATGCTTCAGAAACAAACGTCCTGCAAGAACAAAGATTCATCTTGGATGGATCGCTTCTTGGCAATGGGCATCAACAGCCAAGAAGATATTCCAAACACATATTAGAACCTGTTCCAGAATATTGAACAATCTTGCAGTTGAGTTTTCTCCATCATCTCACCTTGTATCTGACAGGGGGGGAAATGATGGTCATCTACAAGCTTCAAAGTCACATCAAGCGAACTTGAACCACAACCTGCCACACCTGTTTCAGAGTTGTAGCCAGAAACAAAGATGCTCGTGAACATGCCTTCAGTTGGCAATCTGGGACACTTCCTCTAGCAGAAGACTTCAGCTTCTTGCCAGCTTTGGAAGAATTCCAGGAACACAATTGAGAACACTTCCTCTAGCAAAAGACACCAGCTTCTTGCCAGATTTGGAAGAGTTCCAGGAATTGCATTAAGCATTCCAGAGTTGTTGGTCATCTTTAAACCATCACAGGTTGAGACTTCCCTTTTCAGGTTGAAGTTTTCCCTTTTATGCGGGGTGAGACCTCCCTTTCATGGTTGAAGGTTTCCCTCTTCAAAACAAGAGGAGCACTTCCTCTAGTAGAAGACTTCAGTTTCTTGCCAGTTTTGGAAGAGTTCCGGGAACTGCACTAAGCGTTCCAGTGTTGGTGGTCATCCTTAAACCACCGCCATTTATACCAACATTTCATAGAGCACATTCAACCTAGTGCTGCCATGCATATTTGCACATTTTGTATTATAGCTCTCTTCTTGGACTCATACATAACCCCTCGGATTAAGGGGGGGAATGTTGGACACCTAATCCTAAATGGGTTAGTGTGGAAGCTGAATAGACTAAGTAGTCCAAGAGACCTTGGGATGTGAAACCCAACGGTCACATAATGTACTATAAATGTATATCATTTGTCAATAAAAATTGTACTGCATGTTTTATCTTTCATATTTTCTCTTGCTGCCCATGTGTGTTTAACAAATCCAAAGCCCCATGGGCGTCATTTATTATTTATTTACTATTATTATCTTTTCTTTATTATTTATTGTTTTATTTATTTATATATTACTTTTATTATTATTATTATTATTATTTATTGGTTTATTATTACGGGGCATTACAGAAAGAAAACCTGTGAAGGTGTAAGACGCTGAAATTCGACCTAGTTGATTTAAGTTGATCAATTGTTCAGAAGGTAAAACATATCATTGTTTGATCAGGTTTGAATTGAGCTTGCTTATTGGGCAATCTAACTTTATTTTATAGGAAAAATGATAAATCAGATTGTATCTCTTGTTTAATTGAATAATTTATTTAAGAAAAAGTGGTTGGTTTTTTTCCCTAGTTAGGATTTTCCTAGGGTAAAATTTGTGTCTCTTGTGTTTGACTATCTCCTTATGATCCTTCTGTCATTATTGTTTTACAATTGAGATTTCTATGTATATTTTCTTAATAATAAATGTGATATAAGAAGCATTAATTAAAAAATCATTGGAAGTAATATCAAATTAGAAAATCATGAAAAATTGACAAAATCACTATATTTCATTATTGAATTTGAATAATCAAATACATTGATTCATAAATTGAAATTACTCAAACTTACTCAAACTCAAGAATATTAAAAAGTGAAGTGTCAAAAGCTTAGTCCAGTCATCGATATCTAGAATCAAGACTCTCTCCCACACTTTCCCCCTGCTGCTATCCCGGAAACCTGGAAACATGGTGGGACATCAGAAATATTCACTTTCAGTTAATCTTGGAAGAATAGACATAATCATTTATTATTTATTTGCTATTATTATCTTTTCTTTATTATTTATTGTTTTATTTATTTATATATTAATTTTATTATTATTATTATTATTATTATTTATTGGTTTATTATTACGGGGCATTACAGAAAGAAACCCTGTGAAGGTGTAAGAGGCTGAAATTCGACCCAGTTGATTTAAGTTGATCAATTGTTCAGAAGGTATAAAATATCATTGTTTGATCAGGTTTGAATTGGGCAATCTGACTTTATTTTATAGGAAAAATGATAAATCAGATTGTATCTCTTGTTTAATTGAATAATTTATCTAAGAAAAGGTGGTTGGTTTTTTTTTCTAGTTAGGATTTTCCTAAGATAAAATTTGTGTCTCTTGTGTTTAACAGTAACTATCTCTTTATGATCCTTTTGTCATTATTGTTTTACAATTGAGATTTCTATATATAATTTCTTAATAATAAATGTGATATAAGAAGCATTAACTAAAAAATCGTTGGAAATAAAATCAAATTAGAAAATCATGAAAAATTGACAAAATCACTGTATTTCATTATTGAATTTGAATAATCAAAAACATTGATTCATAAATTGAAATTACTCAAACTCAAGAACATTAAAAAGTGAAGTGTCAAAAGCTTAGTCCAGTCATCGATATCTGGAATCAAGACTCTCTTTCCCACACGTTCCCCCTGTGCATGCATTCCGCTATCCTGGAAACCCTGGAAACATGGTGGAACATTGCAAATATTTACTTTCAGTTAATCTTGGAAAAATAGACATAGTCAGAAACATTAAATTTCCACTTGAAACTTTAAGAAAGAGTTATAATTTCCCCATTATCTAAGTGTCTTATATACTATCTAAGCCTTTTATAAAATATCAAGGTGCTGTAACACTGTTGCGATTGATTCTTTTGCATGTATCGAAATATCTTTTATGTGTGCATATATATAAAAATTTGGCTGCTCACTGTACCTGTGATTGTACAGGTTATTCGTTTAAATTGAAATGTCTATCTGGTGAAGACGATCCACATTTTAGGGAAAATGGGGAGCTACTTTATCACACGGTCTCGCTAGGAACATTGCAAAAAGTTGCTCCAGCTTGGATGAAAGAGGATATTATTTTTAGTATAGGCCAAGTCAATATATTTTTTGACAGAATATTGCAAGTGACTAATGGACGTGGGCACAATTTATGGGTAAGATGATATTAAGACGCAGATTCTCATTTCAAAATCTGCTAAATATCTCTGTTCTTATCATTATTTCCAGGGACAGGTCTCTCACACCCCCATTGGTAGATTTTCTGTATTGTTATCAGAAGAGGATGGATAATAAATGATCCACCTTTCTTGTAAAAACGTGTTTTTCATAATATATTTTTCAGATGTATAGCAAGATTGTGCATGTTTGCGGTTCATAATATATTTTTCAGTTGTATAGCAAGATTGTGCATGTTTGCAGTTTCTGATTCATATCTGAAATTCAGTTTCGTTTTTCTTCTTTGTGATGACTGACTGGTTTGTACTTCTGATTCACTAAGAACCAGAAAAAGTAAAGGATGTAATTAATGCGTGTGAATATTTTGTGCGTAGCAGTAATTAAACTTGTATGACATTGCTTCTATGATGCCCACTAGAATTCCATCCTTATTGTGGTCACTATAGATACAAAGCACCGAGGGAAGGAAGCCCCTTTGGATGTGTTTGTAAGGATCACTTCAATATAAATGTATAAAATATTAAAGTTTCTCTATGAAAGAGGAAACAATCCGTGATAATTTATGGAGTATTTCTCTACGGAGAAGTCCATGCGAGTAATCAGTTTGGAGAGTGGAGATTTTCTAGTCATATAATGGGTTCCAAGATGCAATGAGATTGGTATATCTGTTTGTTGTTTCACATACACACATCCACACAAAATCTCCCAAAGAGGAGGTGAAGGGTAAGCAAGCCGACATAGTTACCCTGCAACTAATTAACCGTCATATTTGTAAATATGAAACACCACTCTGTTGTGGATGCCCCTATTGACTTAAATAGCTTGATATGCAGGACTTAGATGCAATGTTTTAAAACTCAAATTTGACCTCAGAATTAGTGGAGGGTCAATTTGGAGTTCAACTTAGACTTAGCCATGACGGGGATGCATTTGAATTTAATGACTTGGTTGCGTTGAGAGGTGCATTCTACAGCCCAGTATGAGATGAATTCCTTCCGTGATCAAGATCGAGTCTCTAAATTTAAAAACAATGTTGACTATAATAAAAACCGAAATTGAATATACATATTTAGTTAGTTTTGATTCAAAATATTATGAAATATTACTAATCCCATTCTCATTCTATTTGTTGTTGATATTCGAACTCAATGTAAAGAATTGCTTGTTGATATTACAACCCCGTATGAAGGGAAGGAGATCTGGTAACGTGGTAAAAATATTCACTTTCAATCCCAGCCATAAATAAAATATTTCTTTGTCCATGTGAAGTAACATAATTTTATATCAACTTTAGACAAAGATAAAGTAATTAAGAGAAAAAAATTCTTATATTTTCACTTTTATGGGTGAGGAAGATGTATAATTCTTATACTTTTTAAAAATATTTGAGGATATAGAGTATTTTAATGTGCATTGTTAAGCGATATTTGCTTGTATTTAAAAAAAATATTAATAATAAAACTAAGAAATAAAAAACATTTCAATGTGGAATAATAAAAATAAGAAATAAAAAACATTTCAACGTGGACAATGTGGTTTATAAATGAAATATTTCAATGCCCCATCTTAATTAAAATATTTCAACGCCATCTATATAAACATTTCTACATTTTGGTCTTTTCTCAGATATATTTTTCTGTAATTTTTTCTTGAAGTCAACAATTCCAAGTTTACAATGCGTGGTCCATGCAATATCATGCCCAAACAGATTTTCAAAGCATTGAATTCATATATATCTTAACCATAGGATGAAATACTTAGAAGTGCAATTTTTTTAAAAGTATTGAACTCGAAAAGAGGTCGGCACCTCAGTATTTGATCCCTTTTAACACTTTGCTAGATTTGTGATTAAGATGGATTTACTATGGTTTAATAAAAGATAAAATATTAAAATTTTAATGAAAAAACATTTTAAATATTCCAAACTATTAAGGTTAAGCTTCATCATGTGTGTAAGGTTGAATATATTAAAATGGCACCAGGAGCAATGCATATTTGAAACTTTGAAACAAAAAACATAAATCAACGTGGTAAGTGACTTCTAGGGTACAAATAACAACATGCTACAAGCTACTAGCCTACTATATATATATGTGCCGCCTTAGTTGAAGGTTGTACTACATAAAGATGAAATGATTTAACTGTTTTGTGCCAAATGGTTTATTTCCTTCGAGTGAATCCACAAAAACATGTGTGAGGCAAATGGGGGAAGAAAGAGGCATCTCTTCAGAAACAGGTCTTAGGGATTAGGTTGAGTGAAATTAGGTATTAGGTTTAATATCTAAAAATGACGTTTCCCTTAATTTGTGTGTCGTGGCAATATGATAAGTTTGACTCAGCCGAGTTGGCCGGTTTTGTATTGTGCTGGTTGAGCTGTTTCAGTGCAGAACTGTCTCCCAAACTATTTTGAAGACTGAATCGATACAACGAAGAGTCAACTTGACGAAGTTTGAATTGGCCAAGCTTTAAAATTTGATTAGATGATGTTGTAGAGCAATCCTTAACCAATGTAAGATAACATGCAAGAGAAGAAATTTATCTTCTCCCTTCAAACATATCTCAACTAAGGGAAATAACCAGTTTTAGGAACGATAATTTATTTGTATAGGATAGAATCCACAACTAAGTGCTAATCATATCCCTGTGTGCTTTTTATTTGCTGCAAACATTATAATGTATCGTGCTTTGTTGGAGAGGTGAGGGTGATTTAGAATGTTTTTCTTGCCAAACATCGATGTAATTTACACGGAATGGTATGAGTGTGACCCATAAATCCACCATACGAGAAGGGATGCACATATCTATGGAAATAGAAAACAAAATATAAGGCCTAACTATTTCGAAACATGGATTGATATTGACCATACTCGCAAAAATATTTATTATTGCGCCATAGTGTTTTTTAAGCCAATAGATGAATCCAGCTCCACATGGATAAAGACAGAAGCATGATAAGTAGAGTATTTTTTAAAATGTAAATTGTTTTAATGATTGCTTCTGTAAAAAGCTCTTTCAAATATTAATAAGTATTTGTGAATAAGCCCAAATGAGTTTAATTTTTAATTCAATATTAATCTCTACAATTATAAATGTATATATTTGCTTGGATTAAAATGGAAGAAAATAGTTTATAAATGTATATATTTGATTTGCTTAAAAGGGAAGAAAATAGTTTAATTTTTATAATAATAAGAAAAAACTCTATGCGCAAACTTTGTTTCATAGTACCATTTGTGTAAGCTAAATTGTTATTCAATGCATAATGCATATAAGATAATAATCGTTTAAAAACATTTGTCATTTATATTAATCAGTGCACATAAATTTAAAAACACTTATTTAATGAATAAGTGTTATGATGATATTTTATATATTAGATTTTATAAAGTATATGATGATATTTTATATATTAGATTTTATAAAGTAAATTTAATAGTTAATATGATATTAATATTTTGATTAAATGTATGTGTAACATATAATTTTGAGATATAAAATATATGTGATATAAACAATAGGCACATGGAAAATAATATTTATTAGAAAATTTATATCAAGTTTATAGCGTTTAAAATAAAAATTGTTTAATGTTAGTTTATATTTATATGATAAAATTTTAGGTTTTTAGATTTAAAATTAAAATTTTATTCATTGTTGAGGCTGTAATTTGACATGCACAATACATAAAGTCATTGTGATCTTTTAATAATATGCATATTATTGTTTGAAGATGTTTTTTTAGTGTTTTTGAATACTAGTGTTCCACTCTACTACCTTGGGGCTTATTATGAAATTCTAACATGGAATCATAACAAGTCAATATCTACATTGTAAATCTTACTAGGTTACCATATGTTGACATATCTATTCTTTTTGGTGGTATTTTCAATCAAATGTTGCAAGTATTTTATAGAGATGGTAACGTAGTAAGATTTTTCTATTCTATGTAGGACCATTAACTTATATCAACATGCCCAAAGGAAGGGAAAATAAGTAGACCATGAGAATTTTTCCAACCCATTTGCTGTGTAATCTTGGGGTTTGTCATCTTAACCACTACCACAAGAAGTTCAACTAGTGTACACGTGGATGTAATGAGTGGAAAGACACTATAGGGTCATTTGTGGCAATATTAGTTGTGTGTGTGTTTTTTTTTTTACACTTGTTCTCCTAGTCATTAAACTTTGAAGTGTGAATTTTAAAATCCATGCAATATGTAGGTGTAGTTGGCAACTCAACTACCAAGAAATTTGAACTATTATGGGAAATAGTAAACTAATCTTTAAGTATTTTTTTTAAAGCTTGGCAGGACAACATCTTCATCGTGTCCGATATATTAACCTGATTGGGGTGGGGAATTGAACCAATGACTTCACATTAAGGAGTTACTTAATAGAGCACCCGATCAACGTCTATCCAAGACCCCGCATACAATCTTTAAGTAATTTTAATGGACAATTTAATGCTATATTTTCATGGGATGCGCTATCTCTTTGACAATCAACAAAAACATGATTCTTTTCAACATGACCTTGTAAGCAAGAAGAATTTATATATCTTACAACCTTATGCATTATGTGTGGGAAGCATTACTAGCTGTATCTCATCTTAGACTGTAGATATTGTGGGAAATCTTTGGTCATGTGGCTCTAATTTCTCATTGCACTATTGGATTATGTAGGCATTCATCTTCAACAATTTGAGTGCTTTCCTCTAGACAACCTATAGACACATGGGTTGTGTTAGCTCGAGAGAAAGCTAAAGCAAATGTGTGATGTAAGAAATTGTTTGATGTGTGTAGTGCTATTTCGAATCATAGTGATGCCTTCCATATGAATTCGTCGTGTGAATGCCTTGACATTTGTGTGTACTTAAAGTATACATTGAGCGAATAAAGTGACATTGATTAGCACCATGCCATTCCTATAATATATGTTTGATTTATTTATTTATTTATTTTTTCTTTTGCAAAGTGAAATTAGTAACCACATATCCTAGTATCCATTAGCACATTATAGATGAAGGGTTCAACTCTTGTCACCACCACTATAACCGTCCCCGGCCTCAGTTAAAATTGGTATTAGGAAGTGGATTGATGCACCTAGTAGGGGTCAAACTAGGGTCTCCAATTTGCAAGCACTTAGTTAAGACTATTCAGTGAATTGCTTTAGCCTTGGTTAACATATAGGGTTAATCTATTAGTTTAATTGCATTGATTTTGGTGTAAAGTGAGAGATGAAGGTTCTATTGTTGTAGTGTATACTTTTGGCTTGATCATTGCAAAAGATACAGAACTAAGATACAGGAAGATGGATTCGAATCAACCTAGCTCCCATTTTTACAGTCAATAAAACATTCACAGGTCGATCGATTTTTTTCACAGGTCGAGCAAACATCGTAGTAAAAAAGACCATCTTTTAGATTTTCAAAATAGACATTTCACTTCTGAAATAGAGGCAAAACCCTTGGATACATGTTCAAATTCAATCCATAGACATCCACAAAAAGCACAATTCTGACTCTCAAATACATTTTCATAACACCCACAGAATGGACTACAATTCCTAGCACATTGAATGTGTTGATCGACACAGTGACAATTGTAGCTCGTAAGATAAAAAATCCTACTAGAGAGTTAGCCACGAAGCCACTGCCATGCCCAAGCGTCACTGCAATAGTCGACTAGATGCAATACCTCACGAAAGCTTACCTGCAACAAAAACAAAGACAATAAGGTTAAACATAGAGAAAACTGCAAAAACCCATAAGAAATTCATAGAAATCCTGTTAAAACCACACTTCACCCCATCAAAATCCATTGGAGCGTGAAACTTCCATGTACACCACCGAATCAATTGAAATCTCCCACAAGGTCTAATGCATATGAAAAAAGCTACAGCTAGTTTTCCATGGGCATGGGGCAACATTCCATGAAACAATAAATCAACCATCAACCATGATCCGTGATCTTTTCTTCAGTGATGTTGGCATAATTACATAAAAGAGCATGTAAAACCATAAATGCAAACACTTTAAGAAGAAACAACTTAAAATGAGACCATAAAGACAATGCACCCAATATTTGATAACCAAGTTCACCCAATGTGGGCTACGTCTTCGAGACCAACTTCAAAGTGGAGAGGTCTCTTCGTTCATCTCAACAAAAAGAAAGACAAGTACATCAAAAAAATAAATCATTATACCTCACTTCTGGGAGTGACCTGAAAATGGGCTGCTCAAATCCCTTATCTGACCGCACCGGTGAAATCCTTGTGAAATTCTGAGTAAAATGAGTAGAAACTCGACCAGATTTTAACATTTTCAACTATGGAACTTGAGAGAATATTCAAGATTCCATAACACAATATTTTGGGAATATTATGAAGAATATTCTAAGGAATATACCTTGGGAATATTCCCTTAATTGGCATGCTTGACAAGTTTTGTTAGCTCTCCTGGTTCCATCGTGGCTCCAAATTCTGCTTCGCCTATTGACCTTGTTCCTCCACTCGTTTGAATGAAATGAACGGTTCAAATATTAAAGGTTCGGTGGATGTAGTGAAGCACACTACCATTGGCATTTTGGTTGGCAATATATAATTAAGGCATTGTGGTTCGACAAGGTCGCGGGTTCAAACCTCGTGTACCCTATTTTAAAACCATTCAACATATATTTTAAACCATAAGAAGTTGTTGGTGTATTTGGTGGAACGACCAATTTTGACAAATTTGGCATTTTTAACCATAACTAAAACCTCCACCAATTTTATCTAATTGTTGCTAACTTTAAACTCCCAAACTGCCAATTTTGGCGAGGGTCCAAATTGAATTGGCACCAACTAATTTTTTCCTTTTGCCAAGTTTGAATGTAACTTTGATTGAGCATAATTTTTGCATACGAATTTATATTGAGGTGTCCTTTGCACTGTTAGATTCCTTGCAACGAGATATTCGATTTGATGCTAGTTTTGATGAGAGTTGAAGACTTCAATTTTTAGGCCTTTTAGGCTCCTCCTTGATCATTCCTGTCCACTAAGAAACTTTTGGTCCTCCAAAAGTATAAATAGGAATTGCAAGTTGATGTACTCTCCCATTTCTTGATCTGCATAACAAATGTCTTTGATAGGCCACACTTTCCTTTCCTTCATCTTTATTCTTTAGAACTAGAATGATGACGGTGACACCTATATGCATATGCAAATATGTAGTGTCCAATGCATGTATCACAACTTGCAAGATTCCAAGCAAGACTTTACTTTCCAAGAGTTTATAAAACACTCATGGTCAATTTTTACACTGATTGACAATAAAACCCATATCATTTTCTATCCAACTAAAGGCCAAAAATATCACTATGTTTCATACTCAAGTGATGTTATACCTTCATCACTTTTACAATTTTTTTCCAATCTATGGGGTCTTTTTAAAAAAGAAACATGTGATTTATAATGGTAGCCATGCTGAACTACTTAAGGATGCCCATCTCTTATGTAACTAGGCTAATGGGCTTTCTTCCTGTAGTTGGCTTCCTTGTTGAACTGCTTCATTCGCTGGTTCCTTCACTAATGCTTTCATAGGCTTTTGGTTCTTCTTTGGGCATGGCTCTAGATGGGGCTTCCAACATGTGGGTTTCTGATGTCCACTTTTGGATCAAAGGCTGCAATGGTTTTTCTTCCTCTAGAATTTCTTGACCTTCTTTTGTGTCTTCTTCTTGGGTGGTATATCCTTCGTTGAATGGTTATCTTTGGTGTGGCTTTGGCAAGGAAAACTTGACTTAGTTCTTCCTTTGAAATTCTCACTATCACGGGAAGGTTGTGATGTGCTCTCAACATCCTACTCTGAATCAGACTTGTCGCTTGATGGATCTCTTGTCTTTGTGGGTTTGGGGTGAATTTCTTTAGCTTCCTCTTTGTCATAACCCAATCTTGCATATCAAGGTGGTTGCACCATTTGTATGGGATTCACAATGCCCCAACCATTAAATTCAAGGCTCTTTCCTTCAGATCCCATCTTGTTCATTAGCTCCGAATAAATTCCTATAGTGTGCTTTTCAAAAGCACCAGAATCATCATCATATTGAGAACATGAAGTTGGAGGATCACTAACACTGTTTACCTCAATTGCCAATTTTGAAGCGGGTGATGATGTTTTCGCTAAGCCTTTACAACACTTCAAATTTTCCAAGGCCTATTCCATGGCTTGTAGTTGAAGCTGCAATCCTTGCTTCTCCTCTTATGCTTCTTGTAATAGTCTTCTCAGTTCAAAATTCTCTGCTTGAATGCCCTAGTTGATATCCTTAAGTTCTTGGAGCCATGTATCCTTAGATGTTCTACCCATCATTGGTCCAACACCGGTAATCCCAACAACTGCGATATTCATCTCATCGTCTAAATCAGATTCTAGGTCATGTTGCACTATAGCAAATTTTTTTTTCTTCCCTTTGCCACCATACTTTTTAAGCTTTAACTCTGGATGAAGTTTCCAACAATGCTCCTCATCATGCCCTTCTTTCTTGCAATGCGCGCAAGAGGAATTTTTTTTCTTTTTTCTTCCTTTTTGTTGTCTCCTTTGCATGGTTGTCTTATTCATGCTTTCCCTTGTTTTCAAGATGAATGGATTTCACACTAGCTTCATCAAGAGTAGTCAGATCAAACAAAAACAATGAATGCCAAAGATAACTTTGCAAAGTGCCAATATATGTCATCAAAGTATTTGGTGAGTCTTAAAGAATATTCAATGCTAATGCTTGCTTCCTAAACTTCTTGGTAAAACTTTGAACATTTTGACCTTTACCTTGTCCCATATTTTTCCATTCCATCATGACTTTTTTTCGGTAACCCAATGGATAAAATTTCCCTCTTAATGCAAAAATAAACTCAAACCATGAAGAAGGATGTTTAGAATTATGCTAACTACCTTTTTGAAGCTTTCTCTCTCACCATATAATAGTTGTGCCTCCTAGTTGAAGAGATGCCAACTGGATCTTTTCCTCATCCTCTTAGATCTATTGTATACAAAAATACACTTCGATTTGTATAAACCAATTGTTTAGATTTTCTGCATTAGCTTCTCCATTAAACATGGGAAAATCAAATTTCACATCTAACTTAAAAAATGGCCTTTTAGATGCATCTCTATGATGTTGTTTGAACGATGAGAAGAAGAACATTCACTTGAAGGTGGAGATGAAGGCTTAGGAGGCTCTCCTTCATTTCCATGATTTACTAAAGCATTGTGCTCTGCTTTCTCTTACTTATTCTTTTCCTTCCTTTCTACTATATTCTCATAATATGCAAACAATTTATCTACCATGCTTGCCATCTTGTAAAAATATTTGTCATTCACGCTGTGGACATCATCGTTCTTCATTTTTTTCTTCGTGTTGGTGTAGCAAATAAAATAATGTAAACGATAATAATCATAAATAATTATTAGTTAATCAGTAGTTAGGTTGAAGAGACATGTCTAAATGAGACATGACTCTTCATGAAGAGACACTTGCCTAATATATAAGCAAGCCTCTCATTCTCATTTGTAAATCATACATACATTCATTCTTATTCATATGTTTAATATAATATTTGTATCCTTATGGATAACTTCATATTCCAAGTCTTCTGGAATAATTAATCTATAGAAGGAACTTTGTTCACTTCATTTGGTATCAGAGCAGTCGATCCTTTGGCCACTTCACTGCTGCACAAAGCTCGTTCTCTAGTCACCGGTTCTTGGCCATCAATCGTCATCAACCTTGTTGCTGTCATAATTGAAGCATTTCGCTACCGATTCTGGAGATTCTCCATACTACTGTCAAGCCTTTGGCCATTTAAAAGACTCGAATTTTTTATTTTTTTACGATAATAAAAAAAATAAACAAAAAAACAAAATAGCAGCAGAGGTCGCCTCAACAATCACAACTACCAATGCTTTAGCGATAAAAGCTTTCGCCAACGGTCTGCCATAGACACCAAAACACATTCGTATGACCCCGTTCTAGTGGTTAATGTCATAGCCTCAGACAACATAGCTAGCTAGCGTAACTTGTCGCGCTTTCAACTGCACATATATTCTACTCTACACTACGTCTGACACTCATTGCGGTTGACTGTTCTACCACCATTTTCTTCATGTCGCTGCGAGCCAGTGTCTCATATAATACCATCACTACATGAATAGAGAGTAAACTTGTAGATTACAACGCCGTAAAAAATCCTTGGTTTCAATCCCGTGGATATCAAATTCGAGGAGGTAGCAACCAAAATTCAAAACAGTGCGACCTTCGATAATTATACCATTTGTCATTTAATAATTAAATCAAATTCATCCAAGGCCATTTGTCATTTAATAATTAAGAGGTTGATGTGAAACCATAAAAAAGGTGATTTTATGAAGGAAAAAGATATTAATTAAAAATTAAATATTAGAGAGTAATACCAGGAAAGAAAAAATTGTAATAGAGACCTTTTTTTCCTTTTATTTTAAAAAGGATAAAAAGGATTAAAAAAGGGTTATTCAAAGTTATTCAAGCTTTTAATAGTCCACATTGATTGGAGTGTTATAGCCGTTGGAAAAAAATAAAAAATATATATATATATATATATATATATAATATTTTGAATATATAGAAAAAAGGGATTTATTTATATAAAAAAAGTGATTTAAATAATATTTAATATTTAAGAAGCAAAAATGGAGTCTAATACAAAAATGAAGGCCAAAAGATTCCCAGAAAACTTAGCCAGAGACAATAAAGCGTTGTTTAACATTAAAGGAAATCTTGCAGGGAAAGATGTTATTATTTCTATTTCTCTGGCAGAAAATGCAAATTATATAACACCTAAAATCTCAAATCAATTAGTGATCCCGGAGTCAAATATAACTGAAAAATTAGACTTTTTTGGCAACCAATTTAATGTTAAACATTGAAGATTATACATTTGTATCGCAATTCTTAGTTCACACCTTATGAAACAATCAAGGTGATATTATTTTGGGATCACCCTGGATGGAAACGGTAGGATTTGTCATCCTAAATACGAAGAAAAAGTTTCTAACATTTTCTTACAAGAAGAAGAAAATAACACTCCAAGATGTTACACTAAAACCAAATTCAGTAACGCCAGAAGATATATCAGATATTTCAAAAGTAATTTCTCAAGAAGGTAAAAAAGTATTACAAAATATGCAAAATGAAATTGAAAAAATCACTATTGACAAAAATTGTTAGGGTCCCACCCTAACCCCCTTATTTATGTAGTGGGATCGAGTCATAGTAAAGAGTCAATAAAGCCCATATTAATAATTGTAAGTGGTTAACCCACAATTAATGACGGGACCACAGTTAGTTGCAAATGAGCCATGGTATTAGAGAGATGGTATTAATAAAACCCATGGTATTGATCCATGGTATTGCATGTATGAGTCATATATAAAGGATAGAGACTCCCTGCGAGGAGCATCGTGTCTTATTTCTGTATCGAGCTCTGCTCTATTGGAGGTTGCCCCCTCGAAGAGGCCAATGAACATTGCTTTCTGAATAATAAAATAATTGCTGTTGTCTCTCACTATTCTATGTTCTGGGTATCTTTCTTCGCATATTCTGTATTTGGGTATCTTTTGCAGGTTAAGAGCATAACAAGTGGTATCAGAGCACTTTCCAGGGCAGGTGGGATCTCAATTTCTTAGCAATTTTTTTTTTAGCTAGAGACGTGTTCCGGCGTCTTTAAACCACGGGATCTATTGTTTAGCGCATAAACCTGTCGATTTGGGGAGGTATGCACACAGGAAATACAAGAGGTGGTCACGCTTGTTGGACTCCCTTGTAACCCCTGTGGGTACCCCTTCGAGTAGTAGCGCATTAGACAGAACCCCGTACGGACTGTCTTCCAAGTACCTTTTGGGTATATCGGAAGCCCCTTAGCTCCTCTACAACCTCGCCATAGATAAACTGGACGTCTTGCTGCTACAGTACACCGAGAACAACACTTGGAGAGATTACTCGCCCGTACAATAGGGTAGTCAGGTTGTACGGCTAAGGGTATGGTTGATCCTCCTTAGTTAGAGCCCTGAAACATTGGGTCGAGTACCACTGTCAGACCCTTATGTATATTTCGATCTGTAGCACCTGACACTCCTAAAGACCATAGATCCCTTTTCTATCTGGGGATCACGCATCATCTCTGCCAGATGCACTCGCGCAAAGGGGTGCAACAACAACAGACATCAGTCCTGCGGTTCCGAGTTAGCAGACCAGCCATTCCGATCTAGTAGATCCATTAGATCCGCAACAGCAATCTGTTCCGCCGCTCAGAGCTATCCGATCCGCCATTCAGATCTCTCATATCCACCTGATCTGAGTAGCTGTGTGGGGTTCATATACCAGGGCATGAATTTCGCAGGACTTTTGGTAGCATTGACATTTTGAGGATTCGACTACTGCAGTATTCCTAAGGAAGGAGTAAAACTCCGTTAGGAGTTTTCAAAAAAAAGAAAAAAGAAAAGAAAAAAGGTCTGAGATCTCCCGGGGCACTTATTGGTGATCTAGCCCATCAGAATCAGGATGACGAGCTGAGCACGGTGGTACCATTCAATTCTTAGTGAAAAATAAATAAATTTTTTGGGCGGTCCCAATTTTCAAGAACATCAGGTCGGTGCATGGTAGAAACTAGAGCTCAAGCTATGGCCAATGAGAGGATGGACAAACTTGAAGAATCCTTGCAATCCCTCCAAATTCAGCTTGACCGACTAACTAGCATGATCTCGAGCATAATCCTGACGGGCAAGGAGGAAGCCCATGAGGAGGCGTATATTGGCAATGGACACAGTGAGGGTGAGTCTAGCCACTCTCTTCACCTCGGGGACCCCCACCAACAATCCGTCCGCGACCTCCCAAGTTGGATATGCATAAATTTGATGGTTCTCACCCGGCAGCATGGATAGCACAAATGGAGCAGTATTTCAATCTGAATAACATCTTAGATAATGAGACTCAGCTTATGGTGGGGAGCATGTACTTGGACAATGAAAGGTGGCAATGGTGGGAATGGCATCAAGGTTGCAATGGACCTTTTAGGACTTGGACCTCCTTAAAAAAGGCTCTTATAGAATGCTTTGACTAGGAATCTTCCTTTTTGGGTCGTCTTACTAAGCTCCGACAGACTGCCATAGTGGATGAATATATTGCAGCCTTTGAAGCCTTAGCCTTCCACACTAGGGGTCTCTCAAATGTGTTCTACACAGAATGTTTTATCAGCGATCTTAAAGAAGCCATAAAAGCCCACGTCTTACTACACCACCCTCCCACATGGACGAAGGCTTGTAAGGTAGCTCGTAACATGGAACGTGCGTTAGCATCCCAGTACAGTCGCCCAAATTTCACCGCTAAGGGTCACCCCCCACAGGCTCACAGCACGAATCAAACACTTAAGGTTCAAAAGGTGTCACCTGCAGAAATGGCTGAAAGAAGAAAGCAAGGATTATGTTACTACTGTGATGAGAAATACTCCCCAGGTCATAAATGCAAGGAGCCCAAATTTTTTCAAATTGATGCCATTGATTACAGCTCATCGGAGGAAGATCCACCACTGGAGGAACATGAGGCGATAGAAGAGGACAACCAAAAGGATAATGTCCCTGATGAACCAGTTATTTCGCTGCATGCTTTGGCAGGGATTTCTTGACCTCAAACTCTCAAAATCAGAGGTTTTATTAAACATCGCCCAGTAGTAGTCTTGATTGATAGTGGAAGTACACATAATTTCATCCATCAAAAAGTCGCGGAAGCAGTGCATTGTTTTGTACGAGCAGTTTCTAACTTCCAAGTCCAAATTGCGGATGGGGGCACAATGAAATGTGAAGGCCGCTATGAAAATGTCAAACTTCAAATGGGGGATTATCAGTTGAAGACCCACATGTTTGCCATACACATGGGAGGGTGCGACATTGTCCTTGGTGCTGAATGGCTTTGCACCCTTGGTCCAATCACAATGGATTTCCAGGAGTTATATATGAGTTTTAAGCAGAACAACTCCACACATACCCTCCGTGGACTCCAGGCGGGAGCTCCCTCTATCATCAGCTCACATAGGATGGAAAAATTGCTAAAAAAGGGCCATCATGGAGTTATAGCTCAATTTAATGCCATCCAGGCAGTCGAAACCAAGTCTCTGCCGATTCATCCTGAGATGCAACAGAGTTTAAATAACCATATGCCGATCTTTGACAAGCCTCATGAGCTTCCACCCTCAAGAGGGGAACATGATCATAGCATCACCTTGGTTCCAGGGGCCCAACCCCCAAATGTGCGCCCATACAGATATCCATTCACCCAAAAGAATGAAATAGAAAAAATAATCTAGGAACTTTTGGAAGCAGGTGTCATTCGTCCCAGCATTAGTCCTTATTCATCACTGGTGGTCATGGTGCTCAAGAAATATGGGGAGTGGCAGATGTGTCCAGAATTCAGGGCCCTCAATAAGTTGACAATCAAAGACAAATTTCCCATCCCGGTGGTTGACGATTTGCTGGATGAACTCAATGGGGCTCAATTCTTCACTAAGCTGGATCTTTGCTCGGGCTACCACCAAATTCGCATGAAGGAAGTCGACATTCCAAAGACTGCTTTCAAAACTCATGAAGGCCATTATGAGTTCCTGGTCATGCCATTCGGTCTTTGTAATGCCCCCTCTACTTTTCAGAGCCTTATGAACCACCTTCTCAAACCATATCTCAGGAAATTTGTCCTTGTCTTCTTCGATGACATCCTCATCTATAGTTGCACTTGGGCTGCACATCTTCAGCATGTAGATCTACTCTTGCAACTGCTCTGCAAGCATAAATTCTTTGTCAAGATGTCCAAGTGTTCGTTTGGCATGGAAGAAGTTGAGTATTTGGGCCACATTGTGGGGCGTGAAGGTGTCAAGGTGGACCCCGAAAAGATCCAGGCAATGCAGGATTGGCCTCAACCTAAGACCTTGAAGAGCTTGAGAGTATTTTTGGGTCTCACAGGCTATTATCACAAATTTGTCTGCAATTATGGTCGCATAATGAAGCCCCTCACTCAACTCCTGAAGAAAAATTCATTCTTCTGGAATGAGGATGCACAACAGGCATTTATAGCTCTTAAAAATGCCATGTATTCCACTCCAGTCTTAGCACTACCTAACTTCACCAAATCTTTTGTCATTAAATGTGATGCTTCAGGTACGGGTATTGGGGCGGTCTTAATGCAGGAAGGGCGACTTGTGGCCTTCACAAGCCAACAACTAAGTGGGAAGAATCTGGGCCAATTTACCTATGAGAAGGAAATGATGGCCATTTTACATGCCGTAGAGACCTGGCGACCTTACTTATTGGGGCGATGTTTCTAAATCCGCACAGACCATCACAGTCTTGAATATTTTTTGTAGCAACGCCTATCCTCCCCACAACAAAATAAATGGCTCGCCAAAATGCTGGGATATGATTATGAGATCATTTACAAGAAAGGGCAAGAAAATAGTGTAGCAGATGCATTATCTCGCCAATTTGAGGAAGGAAGTACCCTGCTAGAAATTTCCATTCCCATTCCAGAATGGATTGAAGAAACTCGCAGGGAATGGTTTTCACATCCAGGGCTCTCCCAACTCATTTCTCAATTGCAGGCGGATCCAAATTCCACCAAGGGCTACTCGTGGCAGGATGAGATTCTTCGCTACAGGGACAGAGTCGTAATATCACCAACATCCACCCTCAAAAGTCGCATTTTGGCTGAATTGCACTCATCCCCCATTGCAGGACATGCAGGCTTTCAGAAGATGTATGCTCGCACCAGAAGATCATTTTTTTGGACAGGCATGAAAAAGGACATCCTCACTTTTGTAGCAGAATGCGATGTCTGTCAACGCCGCAAAGGGGAGACTGTTAAAGCACCAGGCACATTACAACTGTTGCCCATCCCGGCAACAATATGGATGGAAGTTTCTATGGATTTCATTACAGGTCTTCCAAAGTCAGGAAACAAGTCAGTCATCATGGTGGTTGTGGACAAAATTTCGAAGTATGCTCATTTCGGCGCCCTACCCCACCCGTTTACACCGATTTTGGTCGCTCAATATTTCATGGATCAGATCTTCAAATTGCATGGCATGCCCACTTCTATTGTGTCCGATCGCGACCCGATCTTCACCAATAATTTTTGGCAGGAACTCTTCAGGCTACAAGGCACCCAACTAAAACTCAGTACTTCTTATCATCCACAAACGGATGGTCAAACGGAAGCTGTCAACAAATGTCTGGAAACCTACCTTAGGTGTTTCACTTCAGAAAAGCAACATCTTTGGGTACAATGGTTACCTCTGGCTGAATGGTGGTATAACACCAACTATCATGCCACCACCAAAATGACTCCCTCTGAAGCAGTATATGGTCAACTCCCTCCTTCCCCTACTTCTTATATCAAAGGTGGCTCAAAGGTACAAGAAGTGGATCAACTCCTACAAAATCGCGCAACCATGCTCGCCCATCTTAGAGAGAATCTTCATCAAGCTCAAAACCACATGATGCAATAGGTAGACCAGCATCGCTCAGAGCGCCAATTTCAAGAAGGGGATCAGGTCTTTTTGAGGCTGCAACCATATAAGAAAAAATCACTCAAAGAAAAGGGTTATTAGAAACTATCTCCAAAATTCTACGGACCATATCAAGTACTTCAGCGCATTGGAGAAGTCGCCTACAAGTTGGCTTTGCCGCCTACTGCAAAAATCCATCCAATTTTCCATGTCTCATTGTTACACAGTAATTTGTCACCATTGGTCACTGTCCCTGTTACCCCTGTTTCCGTACATTGGAGGACGCATTTCGGGACCTGTGAACAGTGACATAACCTAAAAACACTTGCATTATGTTCCCCTGAGTATGTGCTTCATGTTCCCTGAAGACACCTTCTGCAAAATATCCCTGAAAAATGCCCTTTTCCCATTAGCGCGGGTCCACAATGTCTTACCCACGCCAATCACTGAAATCCTCAAAAGGGGGTGCGACCATTGGCACTCTGTCTCAGAACAACACCCGCGCCAACCAAGTTTGGTAATGATTTTTGACAAACGCGCGCCCAGATGTTTTTTCCCTTCAGATCACGAAGTCTTTTGAGGATAAAGTTTATCTGATAGAGGTCGAGAGTCATCATCTATCCTTGACATCTATCCACAACGACTTTTCGGAGATAATGCCAATCCACAATGGGTGTCCTGATGCATTGTATCTTCCTCCCTTCTCCATCTATAAAAGTCTGTCCTCATGCATTAGACAAGCTAGTTTTTGGAGTAATGCTAGTTGTGATTATGCTTGTCTTGAGTGATAGTAAGAATCTTGAAGCATAGGGAGGTTATGCTGCTGGAAGTCTGAGAGAGAGAAGGTCTATTGCAAGATATACATAGCTGCTTGCCCAGCCAGAGGAGAGGTTCAACGTCAGAACCTTGGTTATATCTTTCTCTGTTGATTATTCATTAATAAACGACTACTGTTATGGTTCCAATCTCATTGTTCATCATGATAATGTTTGATTTATTTCCTTTCTGACTGAAATATAGTTGTGTTTTAGTGGATTTTATGCTTGTATTCACTTCGTTCTTTGCATGTGCAGGTATCCATATGCGGGGATCGCAAGGATTGTGACCTGCCGGAGCAAGGGAATGGGAGTATCAACTCTTCTTCGACATTAGCGTTGGACTCCAGGTTGGTTCTCGTAATCCACTTTCAGTATGCAACTAGGAACTTGCATAGTAGCGTGATTTGATTGTTGCTAGACCCATTTTGGGCTAGTGGGATCGCCTCTGTCCGCAGAGGGGATTTACCTCTCCAACAATTTGGCGACTCCAATGGGGATTGAGAGATACAACTGATAGCTCAAATACATGATGTATGTGGTATGGTCGCAGCCATCCAGTGAATGAGTCAAGTATCAAGAATCACGCCTGGATTACAACAGACACAATCCAGGGTCTTGCGCTCCATCTCGACCCGAACAAAAGTACAAGTTCAAGCATGCGAATATATGAGCTGAAGTCGAACATGCATGAACATCGTCTGATTACCACTCATGCCTCAAGAAAGTGATTGGGAACAATTGCAGAATTCAAACCAGTCTACCTGAATTGGACGAGGAAGGGTCAATCTGGCTCCAACCTGAACAGGTTCTAGACACACGAGAAAGGCCTCTGCGTGGCCGCATGATTCAGGAAGTTCTCGTCAAGTGGAAAGACACCTCGCCGGAAGATGCAACTTGGAAACCAACCACTATTCTTTAGCAGTTTCCGCAGCTTCAGCCTTGAGGACAAGGCTATTCTTAAGGGGGAGGGCATGTTAGGGTCCCACCCTAACCCCCTTATTTATGTAGTGGGATCGAGTCATAGTAAAGAGTCAATAAAGCCCATATTAATAATTATAAGTGGTTAACCCGCAATTAATGACGGGACCACAGTTAGTTGCAAATGGGCCATGGTATTAGAGAGATGGTATTAATAAAACCCATGGTATTGATCCATGGTAGTGCATGTATGAGTCATATATAAAGGATAGAGACTCCCTACGAGGAGCATCGTGTCTTATTTCTGTATCGAGCTCTGCTCTATTGGAGGTTGCCCCCTCGAAGAGGCCAGTGAACATTGCTTTTTGAATAATAAAATAATTGCTGTTGTCTCTCACTATTCTATGTTCTGGGTATCTTTCTTCGCATATTCTGTATTTGGGTATCTTTTGCAGGTTAAGAGCATAGCAAAAATGAAGAAGTTTCTCGACTTAAAAACCATAGTGAAAAATTATTGACGCAAATTAAGAAACTTAAGAAGGATAAGAAGTCATTAGAAAACAAGGTACAACAACTTATCGAGAAGGAATCATCAAATATAGGAATTCAAGTTGATGACAAAATAATAAATACCGATCCAGTGAATGTCACAACTTAGGAAGAAGACAAGCAAGTTGAAGAAAATACACGCTTGGATGTTGCAAGTCAGATGATAAATATCCCTAGTGAATGTTCCATAACCAACTCAACAACATCTTCGCCAGAAGAAAATATAAAAATTGCCACATCCCCAATAAGGGAAAGTCAAACCAAAAAAGTTCCCTATCGACATCCAAATCATGAGAAAAGACAACTCAACCAATCTACGTATCAGGACCATTCAGACTAGAAACAACAAATTGACGTTTTAGAGAAGAATGACGTAAAATCAATCTCGTCTTATGATGCCAAGTCATTACAAAGTTGCAGTGATCAGAATACTACACAGAAAATTAATCTAGGATGGTCTGATCCCTTCTCAGTGCGACAATTTTGTTTGTCACTTAGAAGATCATATCAACTTGTATTGACGAAGATGACTATTTCGAGACAGAAAGACGTTCGAAGCTAAAAAATAGATCAAGCCTTTTTCATCGACAAGATTTGAGGACAAAGCAATTTGAGGAAGGAGGCAATGTTACAAATAAAATAATGTAAAATAATGTAAACGATAATAATCATAAATAATTACTAGTTAATCAGTAGCTAGGTTGAAGAGGCATGTCTAAATGAGACATGATCTTCATGAAGAGACACTTGCCTGATATATAAGCAAGCCTCTCGTTCTCATTTGTAAATCATACATTCATTCGTTCTTATTCATATATTTAATATAATATTTGTATCCTCATGGATAACTTCATATTTCAAGTCTTCTGGAATAATTAATCTATAGAAGGAACTTTGTTCACTTCAGTTGGACATCCAATCTCGAGGTCAAAATGCTTGAGTTTTCCTAAGCCCTCTTTGAGTTTGGCCTTGGTTATCATCCGTAGTCGCAATTCACATAAAAAATAAGATTGCTCTGGTACCAACATGATCCAATATAAGAGAACATGTAAAACCATAAATGCAAACACTTCAAGAAGAATCAAAATAATAAGAGACCATAAAGGCAATGCACCCAATGTTTGATATGGATTTCACCCAATGTGGGCTATGTCTTCGGGCCCAACTTCAAAATGGGGAGGCCTCTTCATTCATATCAGCGAAAATAAAGGAAAGTACATAGAAAAATACACCACTATACCTCACTTTTGGGAGTGATATGAAAATAGGTTGCTCAAATCCCTAATATGACTGCACCAATGAAATCCTTGTGAAATTATAAGTAAAATGATTATAAACTCGACCAGATTCTGACACTATCAACTATGTATCCCCAGAGAATATTCAACATTCACAACGATTGTTTTGGGAATATTTTGGAGAATATTCTAGGGAATATACCTTAGGAATATTCCCTTGATCGGCACACCACCAAGTTCTTCCAACAAGGTTCCGTCGACCCTCCTATTGCCATCTCGGCTCCACGTTTCGCTCCACTTGTAAACCTTGCTCCTCTGCTCATTCGAATGAAATGAACAGTTTAAATATTAAAGGTTTGACAGATGTACCAAAGCACACCCCTACTCGCAGTTTGGTTGGCAGTCTATAATGAAGACATTGTGGTCGGGCAAGGTCATGGGTTCAAAACCTGTGTACCCTATTTTCAAATAGTTAAAAATATATTTTAAACCACATGATGTTGTTGGAGGATTTGGCGGAACCACCAATTTTGGCAGATCTTCCATTCTTAACCATAACTAAAACCTCCACCAATTTTTTTTAGTTGTCGCTAAGTTTGACCCCCTAAACCGCTAAATTTGGTCGGATCCCCAATTTTGGCGAGGGTCCAAATTTAACTGGCACCAACTAATTTTTGTCCTTTTGCTAAGTTTGCCTTTAACTTTAACATAGCATAACTTTTGCATATGAACTTAGATCGAGGTGTCATTTTCGCTGTTAGGTTCTTTGCGACGATATCTTCGATTTAATGCTGGTTTCACTAAGGGTTGAGAATTTCGATTTTTAGGCCTTTTAGGATCCTCCGGGACCAAACCACCACATAAACCATGGTAAATACTCAGCGAACTAGGAGAAACAATGGCATAAATGCAACAACACAAAGATAAAGTTTAAGATCAAACAAAGAAGGAGGTCGGTTGAACAAGTATTGGGGTAGCTGAGTACCCACATGTTAGACCATAACAACTTTACATGGGCTTTTCGATAAGATCTAGCAAAAATCCTAAACACTGATACAAAGCACAAGTAAAATGTCGCATTGAAGTGACCACCCACCAGGACAAGTGGCACTACCACATATACGGTGTCGTACTGCCTCCTTGGCATAGGAAAGCACGTTTTGGGTCATGGTAGGGAGGGCACTCAACAAATGACATCCCTCCCCTACATCGTTTACCTGAAGTTTGAGGAGGTGGGGCTATGCTACATAAACTTAGTATAAATAAAGAAATAAAGGTGAAAGAAATCATTAAAATTAGATGTTTATGTTTTTTCATAAAGATTATGAGTATTTATGTTGCAAAAATAATGATCGATTACTTCTTTCCTTTTACACTGATGTCAAACTATAAAGGGATTGCAATTGTTATTGTTATATGTGTTATTGCTGTATTTTTTTACTTCAAAATATTTTTAAAATTCATAAATTTTTTTTTCAAAAAGATCAAACCAAGGAACATTAAATTAACAAACAACCATCATAAATTAATAATATTCATGAATTTATTTAGTCTTAAAAGAATCTACTTATGTGGTTGTAGTTTTAAAATTCAGCGAAAATCCATGTACAACGTTGACTACCATAGTTAGATATAACATTAAGTTTGATATTAAGTATTTGGTGAAAATTTGAGTACAAATTGATTGCCTTAAGAGAGGCTCTACAACCCAGTATGGGAACAATGTTGTAAAATATTTTGTAATGTAATGTTATGTTGACTCCAACAAATTATTTAAAATAAAATTAAAACAAATTATTTAAAATAAAATAAAATTAAAAAATAATAATTGTTAAGATAAGTTTGAGGTGGTCATTTTGATGGTTTTATTGATGGTGGTTTATAAGCCCATGTTATTTGTTATGATCAAGCCTATTTAAAGGCTTGAGGAAACCCATTATGAAATGCAACTTAGATCCATCTTAATTCTGGTCTTAATCTCTCTTGACACTTGGTAGATCCAAATTTAAGAGGGATCTAGATTGGTTATAAACTCTAGTTCAATTTTTTTTTACACATAATTATGTTATTTCTTTGTTATTTTTTGCACGTGATCCATCTTTTCTAAGTGGATATTCTTTGGAGATCTCAACCTCACGAGCAAAGTTCATTGGAGTTTAGGCTTCCAAGATAAGTTCACTAGCACGACCTATAGTGTTTTTTTAATGAAATGAAAGGAAGTGACTAACAAGAAGTCAAATAGAAAAATCATAGATGGCTTGTGACTAATTCTTTAGTAAATCAAGCAACAAATTGCAAACACTTGTCAATATTTATTTAATTTTGCACTGTAGCTTTGCAAGACTTTGTTCTTGCAAAATCAGGTTGTAAATATTTCCTCATTTCATACCCAATTCATTTCTTGACATAGGTAGATGAATGATGGTGCAATTCATGTTCCATGATGTTCATCACATATCTTTTTCCTAGCTTGCGCAACATTGCTATAGTCGATAATGGAAGTTGATGCAAGAGCATTGACAATAGGGTTATGGGTAAGCCAAAAACTTAGGAGAATGTGGATGATGGAGGTGATGTAGGGGAAGTAACCGGTACATGTACATGGAGTTGAGATGGAAGAATGGTTGATGAACCATGTACGAAAAGGAATTTCCTAGAGAACTAGTGGATACAATGGTTGGTTACCAAGGAATCCAATAGATGACTACTCGTTTATATGAACTTCAACTAATGTTTATGTTTTCAAGATGGAAAATAGATAAAATCACTAATGAAGAAGACCAAAAAAAATACATGAAGAATAAGAGTGGAAAAGACAAATAAACGTAAAATATGGAAGAAGGGAGATGAGTTTAATAAAAAATTCTCATTAAAGAGGGTACATGAAGAAACAATTCATATTTTAAGTGTTTAATGAATAATATGATGAAAACTATAATGACTAATTCTAGAAGTATACTTAGAATAAGAAGAGATGGAGGAAAGAGTGAAGGTAGGGATGAATATTGTTGGGAGAACCATGGAGTTATTGTGGAGAGATAATACGAAATGGTGAAGGAGATATTGTTGGAAATAATTGAGGAAATAGTGAGAACTGATTAACTAATTATGATGTATTTGTTATGGGCACTTAGTGTTATAAAATGAGGCCTTTTTTACACTAAAAAGCATACAAAGATGATTTAATTAATATACTTTCACCTAATAGGATAAGAGTATGCTCTTTGTGTCCCTTTATTTTGTTTGAGAGCATGATTACCATGATGTTTTCTTGAAGGCATGCTGTGAAAAGACATAGAGGAATTTAAGTTTTACAACCATGAAGTGTAGTTGAATTATCATACTAAAGTGCTACTATTTTTAAATTGAGGTATTGCATGCATGTGGAATCTAAGGAAATTTTCTTTACAATCTGTTTGTTGTGTTGATTGGTTATTCATTAATTTTTGTGTTGGCAATACCAATTTCAAATCCATGAACCTATTATTTAGGTTGTGTCTTGATCATTCGAGATGTTGTTTGTAAGCTTCAAGAGAAGCCCAAGGAATGTCAATTGGGAAGAGCCAATAGTAAGCTCATTTGAGGAGAGAAACTTCATCTCTAATTTGAAGGAATTAGAGAGGACACAATTAGAGCAATTGAAATGCTAGATCAAGTAAGAAATGCTTATCCATAGAAAGGAAAAGGAGATGGAAAAAATATTTATACATGTGATATTCAACCTGTGCCAATTTATGGCTCTAACCAAGAACACCATCTTCTAAAATATTCAACTTTATTTTTTCCAATGGCTGCAACAATATCAACCATATTGCTATATCTTCCAAGAGATGTCGAGGTAAGTCTTGTTGGCTTCAATTTTTGTTGAATATGAAGGCGATGAGCGAGTTGATATGGATGTAGTTGAAATATTGATAACCAATCTAGATTCATCTTAACTTCAGATCTATTGAGCATCTAGAGATTAAATCTCTTTTCACTTTAAATGAGGTTTTCATCTCAAGCAATTTGATTTACGTTGACATTTAGTAGATCGAGAATTAATATGGATCTAAACTAATTTAATTATTTTTATGTAATTTGACCAAATCAAAATGTTGTACTAATAATTATAGTTCTTAATTATTTTATTTTTTTTTTAATTTAATTTAATTTTTTTTAGTTGGAGAGATTTTGAGGGTGAGATCTCCACTGACATAGGGAAGGGATTCCAAGTAGGCAAATTTTAGATCCCATCTTCTTAGTTTAAGTCCCCAAGTTTGAGGCAAAGAAAATTAAGGGTTTTGTGGACTGTTTGAAACAATTCTTCTTGTTGTTGTGGATGTGAGCTTCAATTCAACTTTGGCTAGACTCAAACTCTCAACCATTCACTTCTACATCATCTATGTATTGTAAAAGTGCAGGAAATATAAAGTGGTTGAGTTATTTGTCAATAAATTTAAAGCATTCCATGTGTCGTACTTGGTCATTCAGAGCGAAGGCTTCAATTGAAAGTAAATAGTTTGTTGCAAATAAAGTGACATATGCACTTTCTGAAGGTTTGAAGGTTTGAAGGTTGGAGAGACCCTTCAACAATTGGAAGTTGGATATACATTGAATGCAATTTCTGAATAAACCAAAAAAATAGTTGATGAGGTGGTTGATTGGAGTAATATTATCATAACATATGAGCCTATTTGGGCCCTTGGTGTCATAAAATTTGCAACCCCAGCCCAGACTCAAGAGGCCCACTACGAAATAAGGAATTAGCTAAAGGATTCACCTGCTAGAAACAAGATCAAACATTGCACAATGAAGAAGGATGCAAAGATCATATGATGAAGGAGGTATATATTCTCGAGGTGATGAAAATTTGTTAATTTAATGAGATGTAATTGAGATACATGTCAAGTCGATATCAATAGAAAATAATGTTAAACATTGAAAGTTAAAGACTTGAGTTTATTTAGGGAGTTAAATTCATTGTAAAAGTGCGAGGGATCCAAATTTGAATCAAAGACGAGTTTGAAGGAAATTAAAATCGAGTAAAGGCTCAAATTCATGAAGAGTAAATATATTGATGTGTAATTGGTTACATGAACAAGGGTGCATGATCGATACTACCCAATACTCCAAACTTATATTTATGGTCAAGTCACTGCATAAGAGTTTGTATAAGAGAAGTTAAAACCATTCAATGTATCAGTTTCATTTGTTTAGGTTGGGAGGTATTCCAAGTTTGGTCACAAAAGGCTTTGTGGGAAAAGAACCAAAGTAGAGGGGTTTTATACCCAAGAAGGGGTTTAAAATCTAAAAAGAAAATTAAAAAGAAAATTGTTAATTCCTAAGGTCTAAGAGGACTAAAACCCTGAGATTTAGAGGGTTTCTAAGAGGCATAAGGAAAGACTACACATTCAAGTGAGAGGGGGCTCATTTGATGAAAGAGGTTGGTAGAGATGTCGCTAATGAGAGGTTGAACTAATAGGATAAGTAGGGTTACTAGAGAAGGCCAGACTTGATCCACAAGTGTAACCATCCTCAAGTGGGAGTCAAGTCTACAAAGAGTTTGGAAAACCGAGAAGGTCAGTAAGGTAGGGCCAAGATCCCTATTCTGTAAGAGGAGAAGGGCCGAGCCTTAGAAGAGGAAGTCGTAAGATTTGTTTTCTCACAGAAAAGACACGCTAGAAGCATCAAGACACAATGAAATTGTAGGAGGTATTATAAGGCAGAGATAAGGGTTGTTGCAGGCCTGGTTAAGGTAGCAGTAGACTCGTTGACGGTGCTGGACCCGCCAACATGTCAGAGGATCCCCCCGGTAAGAAGTCCCAACTAGACCTCAAACTATTTGGTGTAGGAGTCCCAATAGTGGGTAGTACTGTAGAAATTTTGAATAATATGACACTTATTCACAAAGATTATCCCGATTATATACTATTGGGGAATACATGCATAATACATAACATCCTCTACGTTGATCATCAATTTAGCAGCATTAAAAACAATGAAACATCAATCGCATGCACACATTAACACAGTATGTAACCCGGGGAAAGCTTACAGCTAAAAACCCCACACTATCTGTATATTAATGATTGAGAACATGTAACAATACATAGTACAATACTCCTCTCAAGTATCCAGCACTATCTCTACCTGTTACACACAAAACTAGCTCAGATCTGACCAAGTCACAGGTTCAAATCTCCTCCGCTGCTTTACCTGCCTCTATTGCACAATACCTTGTGAAAATCATGTGAGAACAGGCTATATCACTGGGCATATACTCGTAAATCCTCACGGGCATACTCAATCCATTGATTGTGCAAGATCTCATGCACAACTATAGTCACAACTGATAGCAATCTCAACCTCTAACACCTGTCTCCACTGAACTATACATGCATTGAGTTAATTGATGTATTCTTCAGTTGCATTATGAGTTAATAATTAGTGAATTAATTTAATCAATTAATTCACATCGCTCATCACTAGTCTATTTGTAGTTAGACTAATTACAACTAGTTTAACCAAGTCAAACTGAACACAACTCCATCAACTCCACATCCAACTCCACAGAACTCACATGCATGAGTTCTAACTGATGTCCTGCATGCAATAGCTCAACTGACTCATAAGAAAAGCATATTTCCTTCTAACAGTAGCATGTGCCACATCTGTAGCTCAAACTGAAGTGCTCCAAGAGGATCAGATAATGTTGATAGTCTAAATATTATTATGAGACAATAATATTTGACTTTTCTATTTTTAGCCTAGCAGTCTAAAAATAGACTTTGATCACACCGCTGTGAACCAGAAATAGAAGTCCATCTATTTTTCCCAAGATGACCAATCATCCATAAACAGCATCCTGCAACTCATAGACCATGATCCATATGTCTAAAAATAGTCATAGTCTAAAAATAGACTTTGCGCCATAATTTGCCTGCGGGCCCACTTAGTGAAGGCGACTCCTTTCCACTAAGCTCCATCATCTTGTTGCATTCTCAACACTCCCTCTCAACAAGATATGGATTATCAGCAACCCCTATACTGCCTCGGTGGTATTTGAATTTGCTCCTGGTGAGAGCCTTCGTCAAGATATCAACATCCTGATCCTCCGTTGGAATGTATGAAAGTAACATGATTCTCCGTCGCACACAATCTCTGATATGATGGTACCTGATGTCAATGTGCTTAGATCTATCATGAAATACAGGATTAGCCGAGAGTTTAATGCAACTCTGGTTATCACAGTAAATCACAGTATGCTCCAAGTGAGAACTGAACAAACCGACCAGGATCTTCCTCATCCATATAGCCTCACATGCAGCCAAATTTGCTACCATATACTCGGCCTCTGCTGAACTGAGTGCCACGGATCTCTGCTTCCTGCTGTACCAAGAAACTGCTGTCGACCCGATACTGAAGACCCCTCCTGATGTGCTCTTTCTGTCCGTTGGGCTCCCTGCCCAATCTGCATCCGTGAAGCCACATAGCTTCACCTCATCCTCCTGTCTGTACCACAATCCATATCTCAATGTGCCTCTCAAATAATGCAATACATGCTTGCCTGCCTTCCAGAAGAGCTTGGTAGGCTTAACCATAGCTTGTGAAAGCTGGTTAACAGCATAACATATATCGGGTCGTGTATTGACCAGATACATAAGCGACCCCACCAACTATCGATAAACAGTGGCATCCACTTCTTCTGCCGAAGTGGCATCCTCCTTCCTCCAACCTCTAGGAAGAGGAGTATCAACAGGCTTGCAGCCATGCATGTTGAACTTCTCCAGTATCTCCCGAGCATACTTACCCTGAGAAACAAATAGCCAATCACTGCGTTGCCAAATTTCCAATCCCAGGAAATAATGAAGGAGGCCCAAGTCCTTCATTTCAAACTCCTTAGCAAGATCATCCTTGCATGAAAGTATCAACAGCTCATCACCCGTTAGAATAAAATCATCTACATAAAGTACAATGATAAGCAACTTACCCTCCACCACAATCTGGTATAGGTTAGGATCTGCCTCACTCTTGGAGAATCCAAGTCCGGTGAAATAGCTGTCTATCCGTGTGTACCAAGAACGTGGTGCTTGTTTCAACCCATACAGGGCTCTCTTGAGCTTGCACACATGCAACTCGCTGCTGAAGATCTCAAAACCTTCGGGCTGCTCAATGTACACCTCCTCCTCAATGACTCCATTGAGGAATGCAGTCTTCACATCCATCTAATGAATGTGCCACCCCATCTGTGCTGAGAGAGCAAGAATCGTCTGTATGGAAGAATACCTTGCGACAGGTATTCTCCCGTAAAGGTCTCCTCATAATCGATCCCCTCTATCTGTGAAAAGCCTCGGGCAACAAATCTTGCCTTGTATTTCTCCACACTCCTGTCAGCTGCCTACTTAACTTTGTAGATCCATCTTGAACCAACCACTGATTTCCCTTCTGGTCTAGGAACAATCTCCCATGCACTGTTTCTGACAATCGAATCATACTCTTCCACCATGGCGTCTACCCATGCGGGATCCTCCACAGCTTCCTCGAAAGAGGATGGCTCAGTCACAACACATTTTCTCACAAGAGCCATGTATCCAGTGTACCGATCAAGTGATTGTCTCTGCCTGCGTTGGGCTGTAGGTGGTCCTATAACTTTCTCTGCATCTTGAGCCAGTCGCTCAGCTTCTGTCAAGCGCTTTCGCCCTCTGATGGTTGGCGCTGCATGAGTGGTCTCTTCCACTCCATGAACCTCGTCTTGTGGCTGATCCACGTCCTGAAGCTTATCCTTAGGAACTAATAGCTCCTCATCTGCATGCAAGTGTGGCTCCCTCTCAAGCGAACACTTCATGGCTTTCTCCTCCTGAAATTTTATATCCCGTCGCACAACAGTCTTACCACTGTCTGGAAAATACACACGATAGTTGTGGGGCGTATCAGTGTACCCCACAAATATCCCAACCTCTGCGGTCGGCTCCAACTTATTCTTGGCATCCTTCGTCACATGCATGTAAGCGTTAGCACCAAAAATCCTCAAATGAGAAAGATCAGGCTTCTTACCAGAATAAGCCTCCTCGGGTGTACTCATGCCAAGTATCCTGTGAGGACAATGGTTCTGCACATATACTGATGTATTGCATGCTTCCGCCCACAAGTGAAGGGGTAGGCCCTGATCATGAAACGTCGCCTGTGCAACACCCACAATCATTTTGTTCTTCCACTCAGCAATCCCGTTCTGCTGTGGGTTATGGGGATCTATGAGCTCTCTTCGAATCCCTTCTGCACTGCAGAAATCCTTGAACTTGCGAGAGATGTATTCACCACGATTATCGCTCCTAAGAGCCTTCACCTTCTTCCCCAACTCCTTCTCGACCAGTGCTTTGAACTCACAGAACTTTGAGTATGTCTCGCTCTTCTTCTGCATGAATAAGATCCAGCACTTATGAGAGAAATCATCAACAAAGATCACAAATACCTGTGTTTTGCTGTCGAAGCTAGTGAGAAAGGTCCACACACGTCTGTGTGAATTCTCTCAAGGATCATCGTGGCGCGACTATCCTTCTCGTGAAAGGTGGCTTTCACAAACTTTCCCAAAGTACACCCCTTGCACTAATCTGATTGCGCAAGAGTGCCTTTAGGAAGCCCTGTAGTGATCTGCTGCAGTATCTTCAAGGCTCCATGGTGAAGGTGTTCCAATCTCCTGTGCCACAACTCGCCATCATCCCGACTCACCAATCCTTTTGCCTTGCATGCCAAGTCTGTGCATCCATCTACATGCAACTGATAAAGGTTCCTCACTCGAACCCCTATCTTCTGGGTTTCTCCAGTTGTCTTGTTGCGCAGGAAAGCCTTTCCCTCGCTGAAAACAACATCATATCCCTTGTCTTCTAACATCGCCACAGAGATAAGATTCTTCTTCAATCCTGGAACATGCATCACTTCCTTCAATACGAAGGGTTTACCAGACTCCCTCTCAAAGGAAATGGTACCGATACCGGTCGCACTGTATCTACCATCATCGCCCATTTCGATGTGCACTCCAAGATCTTTTTCCTCCAGATCAGAAAACAAATCTCGATCTCTTGTCATGTGAAAAGACACACCACTATCCAAGAACCACACCGATCCCATCACACTTGAAACCAAGCATGCGATCAATGAAAAATCAAGCTCAAACTGCGAGGCTAGAGCCTCTCCTGCTGTAGATCCAGCAACTTGCTTGTTCTTCTTCTTCTGCGGACAATTAGTGGCATAGTGTCCGTGCTGGTGACAGTGAAGGCACTCCACCTTGGACATGTCCTGGTTCTTGCTTTTCGCACCAGACTGAGAAGCTTTCTTGCTCTTCCCCTTCTTTGCTTTGGCAGCCAAAGCACAATTTTCTTCATCAGGTCCCTTTGATGAAGATTCGTCCCTGGTATTCCGCCTGATCTCCTCCTGCACAAGATCTGACCAAAGTCTCTCCCATCCTGGCAATTTCTCCCGACCATTGATAGAGTCCTGATAGGAATTCCAACTCTTCGAAAGACCAAGGAGAGCCAAGCTCACCAATTCCTCATCATCGAAAGTCACCCCCACACTTCCCAACTCATCTCTGCACTGAGTGAACTTCGTGAGATACTTGGGCATACTGTCTCCCTTCTCACATTTGATGTTTCTGCGTTTATCCTTGAGCGCCAGCTTCCTCTGATCACTCATGCTTTGGAATAGATCTGTCAACGCTTTCCACATCAAGTATGGAGAAGCCTTACCATGCAGGCTGGACACAATGTGATCCTTCACGCCCTCCAACAGAATCCTTCGACACTTTGCTATCTTCTTTTGCAAAACCTCAGCTTCGGCAGCATCAGTAGGCTTTGGGACTTCAGCCTCTATGAACTCCTTCAGCCCATTATCATCTAACATTGCCTCCATCCTGTCCTTCCATGCAATATAGTTCGAGTTTCCCTCAAGAACATACTCCAATCGCAATCTGTTGAAAGACATTGCAACGTTGACACCAAGAAAACACTACTGCAAATTCGAATTCCACTAGCTCCAAACTCAACCGCCTCTGATCTAGAATTCGTGAGAACAAAGTATTTCTCGTACAGAGATTGACTGTATGGGCTTTTACTAGATATCTCACATTCCAAAGGAAGGATGAATCCAGAGGCTACCTGGCCCGATTACAGACTCCGCCTGAAGAAATAAGATGTAAACACTTTCTGAATAGTAGATCTGATGATCAACAACTCTGATACCATGTAGAAATTTTGAATAATATGACACTTATTCATAGAGATTATCCTGATTATACACTATTGCAGAATACATGCATAATACATAACCACCTCTATGTTGATCATCAATTTAGTAGCATTAAAAACAATGAAACATCAATCGCATGCACACATTAACACAGTATGTAACCCGGGGAAAGCTTACAGCTGAAAACCCCACACTATCTGTATATTAATGATTGAGAACATGTAACAATACATAGTACAATACTCCTCTCAAGTATCCAACACTATCTCCACCTGTTACACACAAAACTAGCTCAGATCTGACCAAGTCACAGGTTCAAATCTCCTCCGCTGCTTTACTTGCCTCTATTGCATAATACCTTGTGAAAATCACTCACCTTGAAAATCACGTGAGCGCAGGCTATATCACTGGGCAATCCTCATGGGCATACTCAATCCATTGATTGTGCAAGATCTCATGCACAACTATAGTCACAACTGATAGCAATCTCAACCTCTAACACCTGTCTCCACTGAACTGTACATGCAATGAGTTAACTGATGTATTCTTCAGTTGCATTATGAGTTAATAATTAGTGAATTAATTTAATCAATTAATTCACATCACTCATCACTAGTCTATTTGCAGTTAGACTAATTACAACTAGTTTAACCAAGTCAAACTGAACACAACTCAATCAACTCCACATCCAACTCCACAGAACTCACATGCATGAGTTCTAACTGATGTCCTGCATGCAATAGCTCAACTGAATCATAAGAAAAGCACATTTCCTTCTGACAGCTGCATGTGCCACATCTACAGCTCAAACTGAAGTGCTCCAAGAGGATAAGATAATATTTATAGTCTAAATATTATTATGAGACAATAATATTTGACTTTTCTATTTTTAGCCTGGTAGTCTAGAAATAGACTTTGATCACACCACTGTGAACTAGAAATAGAAGTCCATCTATTTTTCCCAAGATGACCAATCATCCATAAACAACGTCTTGCAACTCATAGACCATGATCCATATGTCTAAAAATAGACATAGTCTAAAAATAGACTTTGCGCCATAATTTGCCTGCGGGCCCACTTAGTGAAGGCGACTCCTTTCCACTAAGCTCCATCATCTTGTTGCATTCTCAACAAGTACGGTATCGCCTTGACCGCGGTTGCGCAGAGAGGTAAGTAAGATGTCCTTGTTGGTAGCAAGGGTGTGACCTTGCAGCAAGTCAAGGAAGGCGCATGAAAGGCTCTAACACACAGAAGGGGGAGTGAGTGTGCCACTTAGAAACTTATGATAGCACGCAACTTGAAATAGAACACACAAGAAGTAAGACATCACAAGATGGAAAGAAGGATAGCCGAAGATCCAAAGTGATGGGTTATATCAGCAACACGCTTTGATAAGATTCATACAAACACATACATAATAAGCCATACATACATGCATAAATAAAAACTACATATATTATTAGAGTAACCAGGATATCCGAACTACAATAACAACATATGCATGAAACGTGTTGGCTCTGTTATATTAAGAAAGTGAAATATCTAATCATACATACAACCAAGACTTCAACTAGCCCCAATAGCGGAACATTACAGTCACTTCCGCCTGCTCCTCCAAAGAGATGTACTAGCTCTGCACTGTGGAGAAGTCAAGGCTCATTACAATACACTCCAAGATTTCTCTAAGTTACACCTATGGGAAGCTTGGCTCCCAAAACCCTGTACAATGAGTTATGAGGTTATATAAATAGCAAAGGGTTGGGTGACCCTTGAAATTCCCCTTTGTGACTCTTCACCTACCCTCATGACTCTTCAACTACTACAAGACTGTTACATTCTACTATTGACACTTGGTCTTTCACTTTTACATCATGTTACACTAAAATCTACACATGCACCCATGTGAGACAAAATATACTTGAGTAAGCCATGTAAGACATCACTAAGACTTGAACAACTATGGGGAGACTAAATCTTTGATTAGGTGATCAGTATTTAGCTCAAAAATAAAAGTAATCAGAATCACTCAAAACATAAATGATCACGCCTGTCTTGGTGAAACGATCCCAACGCAACTCATTTCACTCAAAACGGAGCTCATATGAGGAATATATTGCATTTTTTCCACTTTTCCAAACAGAAGAATTTTTGCAAAAAAAGGTATAGTCATTGCACAGTCAGCAGTCCGTACTGTTGACATGGTAGGTGACTGGGTAGGTCAAGGTTGGTCAATAGCTAATGGTGTCTCACCAAGTGGTGAATTGTGGTTGGTCGACGGGTTGCTGAGTTGGTGGTTTCTTACTGTTGGAGGAAGGACCAATGAAGAGGGGACATGTGGCAAGCCCAGAGGCTGCCACGTGTCCCTCCCCAAAGGCCTGGGTATCGACGCACAGTGGTAAAATTTTTATGGCAGGTCAACAGAGTCGAACCCGCGACCTTGCCCGCATAGTTCCAACGTATTACCACCACACCACACACAAATTACTTAACATATAAGGTTTGCAGTTTGTATTTAAATTGTAATTCATTGAAAGTTGGGGGGAAGAGAGGGCCAATGCCGTGACCAACCCTCTCTCATCTGATCACACCACGAAAACAGGCGGTTAACGCTACCATAACCGTGTCTTATTAAGCGCTAATCATGTTTAACGTTAATTAATCTGATATTATCCACTACTTAATGCACAGTTTAGTTTGGTGGTCCCCCAAATTCGGTGCTAACTCCAGATTTAGCGGAGTTAACTGGAGTTCCTCTAGTTTTAGTGAGTTTTCCTAGGGGAAATTTTTTGTGCCATAACTTTTGCAATTTTCGACCAAATTGGGATCAGGAAAAGGAATTCCTAGATGAATTTGATGTTATGAGCACATTGAAGCATGTTTCAAGAGCAATAGAGCATTATAAACAACAATTTTTCCATTTTGAGCTAATACACAGGCCCAAGCCATGGAAGTTGGACCAAGGAGATGTAGCCTAGGAGGGGTGAAATCCATCAAAACGCTATGTTAAGTGTTCATTTTGATGGTTTGTTGTACGTTTTTTTGCTTTTGTTCAACACTTTACTTTCATGCTATTTTTCTCATGAATTTAACATAAAACTTGACAAAATTTACTTGTTCATTGACAAACACCATAAAGGAAACCTATGCAGATGAAGAAAATGATAAGCAATTGTTTTTAATTCTGAAGTTGAAATTAGCACAACAAAACTAACATTCAACAACAGATCAAGTTGGTATTAGAGCAAAGGTTATTTGCTTGATTTCTTGAGTTTTGTGCAAGTAGGGTTTTAATGGTTTCAAATTTGTGATGCTTACAAGGTTAAAGTTGCATAGAGGAGAAGGGAAACTATTGGTTGAAAATCCTGAGGTAATGCCTAGAAGAAGGAGAGCCACAAGGCCACAATATCAAGCCAAAGTTTCAATCCCAGCTGCACTTGAATCACCTCAACTTTTACCTTCAATTGAGATTGAGGAGGTACAAGTAGTACCAGAAGCTGAGCTTGAATCTATAGACATCATGTCTGGAGCAAGAGAGACTGAAGGTATTTCAAAAGAGGAAGGATTCAAGAAAGCTTTCTATGACTTAACTAACATGGTTAGAATACTTTTTGAAGAGAGGAATACTAGAATGGCTGGAGAGAGTTCTAAGCCCCCACATGGAGAGGGAAGCTCAGGAGATCAAAAATATAAAAAGAAGGATTAAAAGGGTAATGGAGGAAATCCTCCTTCATCTCCACCATATTCATCTTCCTCATCATATTCATTATCCTCATCATCTCAAACAACATCATCTTCCACTTCCACCACATAAACTGTTCATACTCATTCAAAAACCTCAAAAGAAAAAACTACCTTACTCAAATTGGACATTAAGTTTGAACTTCCCATGTACAATGGTGAGGTGAATTTTAAAAAAGTTAGGCAATTGGATTCGACAATTGGAGTTTTTTTGTAGAATTCAGAACCTTCAAGAAGATGACATAAAAATCCAGTGGGCTTCATTGAGGCTAGAAGGAGCAACGCTAGTTTGGTGGGAAGCAAAGACTCAAGAGGAAATGTGAATTCATGGTAAGATATCCATTTCTTGGGTTGAATTTGTTTTTGCAATTACAAGGAAATTTTATCCTTTAACCTATATTCAAAAAGCCATTATGAGTTGGAAAAAGTTTAGGCAACTCAAGGGCCAAATAGTTCAAGACTATACCTAGGAGTTTAGGAAAAGGGCTTTGTTGTTAGGAGTAAACTTGAATTTCAAAGATACACTCTTGAAATATATTGGGGGTTTAAATTCCTACTTAAAGCACACTATCCATATGTTCAATCCAAGAAACTAAGACGAGGTATGTGTGCAAGCCACACACCTTGAAGCAAGAGGAAAGAACATTTAGGAAGAGGGTAGTAAGAAAAAGCCATTCAAGGGTAAGGAGAAAGAGAAGGGTGGAAAATGTAAAGGAAAGAAGAATGCAAGTGTGAAGAAAGAATGGGAGAAAACTATATGCCAACATTGTTCCAAAGTGGGGCATGATGAAACCCACTGTTGGAAATTACATCTCTAACTAAGGCCTAAGAAACCAAACAAGAAGGGAAAACAAAAGATGACCGCTACCACACAACATGATCTTGGATCCGATTATGGTGATGAGACCAAGATTTCAGCCATGGTCACAAGAGGAAAAGTGTCTATTGCAAGCACTAGTTCCTTGCATAGTCACAACAACACTCCAAATGAAGAATCAAGGATAGAGTTGTTCCATGTAAGGATAATTTCAAATCATACAAAGATTGATGCATTATTTTTTAGTGGGTCACAATTGAACTTAATTTCAAAAGACTTGGTAAAAGAGCTTAACTTTGAAACTCTACCTCATCATAAGTCATATCCCTTGGGTTGGATAGTCAATAATGCAAATTTACAGGTTACAAGGAAATGCTTATTCAGGTTTGCCATTACTGAAAAATTCATTGATGAAGTTGAGTTAGATGTAGTTCCACTTGACATCTCATGAACCATTTTTGGAAGCCCATATTTGTATGATAGGAAAGAAGTGTTTTATCGTCATGAGAACAATTATATATTTCTCAAGGATGGAGTGGATTACATTGTGAGATTCCATCGCAAAAAGTTAAACATTTCTTTGGTTAATTCAGGGCAGATGAAGAGACTAGTAAATGCAGGTAAAAATTTTGTGCTTCTTATGATCAAGAAAAATAATGATATTGATTATGAATCTTTTGAAGGTTGTGATGATAAGTTAAAATCTTATTTGTTTGATGTGGTAATAAAGCATGGTGAGATGTTTCAGGAACCAAAGGGGTTACCTCCCAAGAGGGGAATTCAACATGAGATACAACTGCAACAGGATGTTCCACTTCCAAACATTGGCATGTATCACATGTCGATCATGGAGATCATGGAAATCAAGAAGAAAATTCAAGAATTTCTGAACAAATGTATCATACACCCATCTACTTCTCCATGTGGTTCACCCACCATTGCCTTGGTGCCAAAGAAGGATGGGACTTGGCGCATGTATGTGGATTTCCATGCACTGAATAACATAACGGTGAAGAATCGTTATCCACTCCCAAGAATTGATGATTTGCTTGATCAATTGAGGTATGAAATGTATTTCACTAAGTTAGACTTACAAAGTGGTTATCATCAAGTTAGAATAGCTGAAGAGGACATTGGAAAACCACATTTAAAACTAAACAAGGATTGTTTGAGTGGCTTGTTATGCATTTCGGTCTTACAAATGCTACAAATAATTTCATGAGAGTTATGAATGATGTATTGAAACCATTTCTAGATGATTTTGTCATTGTTTACTTAGATTTTATTCTCATACTCAACAAATCCAAAGATGAACGTGTCATGCATGTGAACAAAGTACTTGATGTCTTGAGAAAAGAACAATTATTTTTAAAGATGTCATAGTGTGAATTTGGCAAGACTTCTTTAGTGTATTTGGGACACATTGTTGGAGGAGGTGAGATAAAGATATACCCCTCTAAGGTTGAGGTCATTATGAATTGGCCCAAGCCCAATACAATTATAGAGGTAAGAAGTTTTCTTGGGGCAACACAATATTGGAGGAAATTTATTGCTAATTTTTCTTCCATTGCAGCTCTGCTACATGCATTGACTAGTGCCAAGAAAGTCTTCCATTGGGGAGATGTACAAAATAAATCATTTGATTCTTTAAAACAAAAGATCAGTTTAGCACCGGTATTGGATCTTCCAGATCTTAGACAACCATTTGAGATTCAAATGAATGCTAGTGATTACACCATGGGAGTAGTTCTTATGCAGCATGGTAAGCCCATTTCATTTCCTTTTGAATTTTTTAATGGTGGTGTGACTAACTATCCCACTTATGACAAATAAATTTACGCATTGGTACAAAGTGTTAAAAAATGGAAACACTACTTGATGGGGAAGGAGACCATTATCCATACTGACCATCAACCATTGTTGTACTTATAGTCACAGTCAAAGTTGTAGCAATCACGACACTTCATATGGATGGGTTTTCTAAAACAGTTTCATTTGGTTATCAAGTACAAAAAGGGAATCTACAATAAGGTAGCTGATATTATTTCTAGGCATATTGTAAGTTCATCTATTATACTCAAGCACAATTATATTTTACATGAGAGTTACATTGAGCAATATGCATATGATAATGAATTTCAAGATGTGTATGCAAGCTTGAGGCAAGGAAACCAAATTGAAGAGTTTGATTTCCATGTACATAATAATTTGTTGTATCACTTGGAAAAGTTATGTATTCCTCAGGGAGAAAGAAACAATATCATAAGGGAGGCGCACACTTCATTGATTGTTAGACACTTTGGTGTAGGCAAGAAAATAGTGAATCTCCAAAGGTATTGTTATTGGCCACACATGTTTTATAATGTATCTCGTTTCATTAGAGGATGTTCTTTGTGTGCAACAAGTAAGCCTAGCAATAGGAAACTAGGATTGTAGATTCCACTTCCGGTACCTTCATGTCCATGGGAGAGTATCTGAATGGATTTTGTAGGAGGTATTCCATTGTCAAGGAAAGGTCATGATTAATTATATGTGGTTGTAGACAGGTTCAACAAGATGTGTATTCTAACACCATGTAAAAATAAAATTATAGCTGAACAAAAAACTCATATTTTCTTTCAAAATATTTGGGTTCAATTTGGTCTTCTTACTTCCATTGTAAGTGATCAAGATTCTCAATTTGTTGAGAATTTTTGGTCAAATTTGTGGGACATGATATTCAAATTTTTGGTTGAAGAAGAGTACAACCTTTTATCCGAAAACAGAGGGACAAACCAAAGTGGTCAACAGGACAATCATTCATCTTCTTATAGGATATTGCAACAAACATCCCCAGTTGTGGGATGAACAGTTTCATTACATACAACATGTATACAACAAGGCAAAGCATTCTTCCACAAACACATCGCCATTTGAGGCATGTTTTGGGTACTTGCCAAGATCGCCATTGGACTTCATATTTTGAGAAATATATCGCTGTCGATGGTCATAATGACATCAATAAGGCAAGGAAGTTCATTTAGAAAATTCAGTTGATACATCATACAGTGCAAGAACAACTTGAAAAAATTCAAAGAAGCTACAAGGCAAGGCATGAAAAACACCGTGTCAATCATAAATTTCAAGTTGGAGACGAAGTTTGGTTATTTATTAGCAAAGAGAGACTTCAAGGGGAAGGTAACAATGCATTTAAGCTCGATTGCCTCCTTATATGCAAATATACTCTATTGTTAATGTTGAGAATTGGTAACAATGCATTTAAGCTAGACTGCCTCCTTATATGCAAATATACTCTATTGTTAATGTTGAGAATTTGACATTGTTTGAGCCTCCTTTGGTTGATGATCAAGGAGAGCATGTTCAGCTGCCATAAATAGATGGTTTCAAGCTAGAATATCTTGATGAACTTCAGCAAGATCTCAAACTTTACAGAAGAACCAGAACTTCAAAGAGAGGGAATGTCGAATACCTTTGAGAGGGGCTGAAGGGACAAAATCATTCTAAGGCAAAATGGATGCAGATCGAGAAGGTGAGGGAGCTGTACCCTCATGTGTTGAACAATTGATAGTATCTTTTGGGGTCCAAAAGGCTTTGAGTGGGGAGGAGTGATCATGTGATCAGTATTTAGCTCAAAACTAAAAGCGCTCAAAATTGCTCAAAACCTGAATGATCGCATCCGTCTCGATGAAACGATCCCAATGCAACTTGTTTCACTCAAATTGGAGCTCGTATGAGGAAGATATTGTGTTATGTCCACTTTTCCAAACAAAATAATTTTTGCAAAAAAAGATACAGTCACTGCACAATCAGCAGTCCGTACTACTGTCGTGGCAGGTGACTGGGTAGGTCAAGGTTGGTCAATAGGTAATGGTGTATCACCAAGTTGTGTGTTGTGGTTGGTCAACCAGTTTCTGAGTTGGTGGTTTCTTATTGGTGGAGGAAGGACCCGATGAAGAGGGGACATGTGGCAAGCCCAGATGCCACCACGTGTCCCTCCCCAAAGGCCTAGGTATCGGTGCATATTGGTAAAAAATTTATGGTAGGTCAGCGGAGTCGAACCCGCGACCTTTCCTGTACAGTTCCAACGTATTACCACTACACCACACACAAATGGCTTAACATATAAGGGTCACAATTTGCATTTAAATTGTAAGTCATTGATAGTTTGGGGGAAGAGAGGGCCAACCCCAAGGCCAATCCTCTACCATGTGATCACACCACAAAAACCAGTGGCTAGCACTACCATAACCATGCCAGATTAAGTGCTAATCATGTTTAATGTAAATTAATTTGAGATTATCCACTAGTTAATGTGCAGTTTAGTTTGAAGGCAAGTTTGGCAGTCCACCAAATTCGACGCTAACTCTAGATTTGGCGGAGTTAACTGGAGTTCCTCTAGTTTTAGTGGAGTTTTCTTAGGGGAAACTATTTGTGCCATAACTTTTGCAATTTTAGACCAAATTGGGATCAAGAAAAGGCATTCCTAGATGATTTTGATGTTCTGAGCACATTGAAGTAGGTTTTAGGAGCAGTAGAGCATTGTAAACAACAACTTTTCCATTTTGAGCTAATACAGAGGCCTAAGCCATGGAAGTTGGACCAAGGAGATGTAGCCCAGGAGGGGTGAACTCTTTCATCAAAACACTGTGTTAAGTGTTAATTTTCATGGTTTGTTGTACATTTGTTTTTTGTTGTTCAACACTTTAATTTCATGTTATTTTTCTCAAGAATTTAACATAAAACTTGACAAAATTTACATGTTCATTCACAAACACCATAAAGGAAACCTATGCACATGAAGCAAATGATAAGAAATTATTTTTAATTCTGAAGTTGAAATTAGCACAACAAAACTAACATTCAAAAATAGATCACTCTTCGAAATCCTCGCGATGATCGATGGTGGCGAACTGATGCCAAGCTTGGTAGTCTTTTATAGTGTCTGCATGCTCCATGGTGACATCCTTAAAGCAAACTGTTGTCTCCATTGCATCTGAGTACACTGATTTGGCACCTCTGTCCAACTCGTCTGATAACATGCACATCATAGTCTTGAGTGCAATCGAACCAACAACATAATGATACATAATGTCTGTGTTGGTGGCTACGTGCATCAACTGATCAAAGTACATGTCAAGCTCCAGTCGGACTTGGTTCTTTGACTTCGGATCGGTGAGTGTGCCAATGGATGGGATCGCATGCGTGTGCAAAATGAAATCCATGCTCTTGAACACCCTGTGCATGTCAAGCCTACAAACTAGTGATGAACTACAGGAGTTCTTCAAAGTTCCAGATCTAACTCCGGATGCGTGCCTTCAACTCTACCGCCTTTGGCTTCATCATATTTGGTAAGTGCAATGGGGCTCCATTGTACTTCATTTTCCATGTTTGCATGTGATCGACAACAGTGTGATATCTGACAAGATGCGTGCTCTCCTAGCACATTGTTGTTGCCAACCATTGATATGGACAACTGACTTATGCACGGTGACGAATCTGGAGTAAAACTTCCATATGACTGTCTTGAGAGATGATACTTCATCCAATATTTCTTTCCTCAACTCTACTCTGGCGGATGTTGTAACTTGTTCTCCTCCCTGCTTGGCCACTTGTAACTCCTTATCCATGCGCTTGTTTTCTGCTATTAGGAATCTCACACTCGAGTTGGTGGCTTCGGCATAAGATTTGGTAGCATTGACCAATCAAGCTAGATGCTTGTGAACACTGGACATGATCACTTGTTCTTTAAACTTTTTAGGAGATACATGGACATTCAGAGTAGGCACTCTGCGTGACTGCACAACTCTGTGTTGTGACTTGTCGAAATATATGTTGTGCATCTTCACTTCTAGATTGTCGTCAAGGATCTCTGTGTCTCCTTGATCGCTTGGGACTTGATCTGCTTTCGGATGTAGTGAAGCTGGTGGGGTGACCTCTTGGTCTTGAGGCATGAGGTCAATATCCTAATTTGAATATGGCTGAACCATATCTGTGTCCACCTTCTCTAGCATCTATTCATTCTCTTCAGCCAAGTCCTGCTCTTGCGACTCCTCACCCTATCTACTTTGTTCCAGTTGCTCGTATGAGTCTATAACATGTATGGGTGCAGTTTCATTAATACGTGCATGTTTCACCTCCTGCTGTACTTGTTCCCGCTACATTTCCTTCTCTCTTATGTGCAACTCCCGTTCTTCCTTGAGTTGCCGCTTCAAATCCTGCAACTCCTTTTCTGTTTCCTTCATCCTCTATTTCTCTCTTTTCCTTTGCACGATCCTTCTGTCGTGATGTCACCTCTTAGCCTTGATGTCCAAAGCTGCTTTCAACACAAGTGGATCTGTTTTGAACTTGTAGCTTTGCTCTGGCTCTGTGCTGTCAAGAACCTTCCTCTTGCCTCTGTCACGTACAGGTCTGCTACCCTCTGCTGATACTGATGGTGCTGCTCTTTGAGATGCTTCCTCCTTCTACTTTGTTAACCACTCTATAGCTATGCTAACTAGTTCATTAAGCCTTAAGAAGTGATAAAAATATCTCCATGGGTCTTCCTTAGGCCAGTGACATGCCCTGTGGATCCAAGGATGTTGCTCTCTTACACAGTGGTCCTTCACTAAGCAATGTGGGTCATACAGATTGAAACTTCTAGTGCTGAAGGTGAATCTCTTGAATTCCTTTGTCTCGGTCTCAACATGCTTGAGATTCCGGATCTCATACAAACCGATCTGCAAAGGAAGAGCGGGCCAAGGTTCCTTCTTCTTCCTCTGTAGTTTAGCTGACAACCCTGTCAAGATGTGATACGACACTTCTTGCATGATGAGCTTATCCATGGAAAACTTCGGTAAAACATGTGGAGCCTTCTCTACGCTGTACATCGATATAAAGGTGCCAATGGGTGAGGCATACCACTCTGCTACATCGATCAATGCCTCCATCACTTCCTATGACATGAAAGGTGTATCCTACTCAAATATCATCTTGTACATCGGGGTGACGAAGTGGTCAGCTAATTGTATGATAAATCCATGAAAGCTGCATTCAGAGAAAAACCTACAATAAGTGTGCACAAAGGTTTCCGAAGGTTTCCATGCCCAACCCAACTCTAGGAATTGCTGACGGGAAAAAAATGCATCCAGTATGTAAGTGGGTATGTATATCTTCACTTGCTGACCATTGGGCAGATTCCAAGCTTCTGTTACTTGTTACTTCAACCTAAGTGCCAACATGTCAGACCAGTTGCAAGGTCTTCCTTCATTGGCCAATTGATCCAACACGATCACCCAACTCTGCGGGAATGTTTCTGTGCTCTCTTGGCCATATAAGAGGCATGAAAAGATGACCACGAGCTGATATGCCTTCCGCAGTGTCTTCGTCTTGTAAACCTTGCTAGGTGTTATCCTAAACTTGGCTAGCTCTTTCACCCAACTCTTCAATGTAGGTTTTAACCTTGTACAAAAATTACCTGCATACGAATTCTAACAACAGAAAATAAACAATAGTGAGAACATAACACATAAAACACATATACATAGAGATTTTCCCCTAGATCCCAAAACAGGAATACCATCTTGATTTTTCATTATGTTACTTTCAATGTTACAATACATATATATACATGCTGAAGCATCCAATACCATGGAATGAAAACCATCACGCCCAAAACCATGTGTGAATACCATGCACAAAACCATAGGTAGGTTCGGCCCACCTAATATAGGGTCCAAAAAGAATTTCCTTGGGGCACTGCCCCGGACCCCGTAGAGGGGGGCTACCCACCCCCCTCAAACCCCCTGTGATGCCCCCATTGCGCAATCGATGTAACAAAGGGGGGGCTCTGCTCCCCCTCTAACCCCCTAGTTAACTAGGGGGCTAGTCATGGAAAGAATATAACACAACCCAACATTCAAGATATCTCTTGAGTTTTCACTATTGCTGGATCTGGTAAGGGTGTATCCATCATCATCACTAGCTGTGGCAAGTGATACATCTCCTAAAAATCCTTCGCCGTGAAGGTAGCATGTTTTGTTCCACTGGCACTACTCAACACCATTGTCTCTGGATCAATATGCAAGACAATCCAGTGGATCATGTTCATGCATGGAAACGGGGATACCTGCATGCAATTTGGTACAAGCCAAACTTGTGTATGTTGACATAGATTTCCCTCAAATGTGCCTGAGAATGTATCATTGATGTCTTGTCATTTCATTTTGATATCCTTTTCTATGAATAACTTGGTGTCTTCATAGATAGGCAAGCTCATAGACACTTTCTCAACTGCATCTCTAGTTGCACTCTCAACGGTGTCCTTTGACCTACTCTCTTTGATGCCATTGTACCTGTACTGGTGAGAGACAGACATACACCTGTGATACCTAGAGACAGAGCAACACTCATGGAAATAATTTTGTTAGTTGAAAACCAAAACAACTTGAGGACTGACATGCAACATACCGAGGTGACTGATTGGGAAGATTGCGCAATTTTCACCGAGGGGATGGGAGACTGACTACCAAAACTGTGAAAGGCATAGTTTGGGATGTCAGGAGGCTGAATGATTGTTGAAACTACGCAATGCACAGTATAGCCTGGCTTGCTGAGGACTGCAACTGTGCAATGCGCAGTTTCAGTCAGTAGTGACTGCAACCAACAAATTTCATTTGTGCAATTTCTGGGGCCAACAAGGCACTGCCTCTCAAAATTGGGCAGAGCAAGCCTAGAGGCCAATTATGGGCTAGATTTGTGCAATTTCTGGGAGGAAGGCAAAGCTTTCACTCTCAGAAATGCACATTACTAGTCGGGCAAGGCAGCCCATTCCCGTTAACGGGCGACTGAAAACATGAAAAGGTTGAATACATGGTGAAGTTGAGTGAAAACAAGAGTGAATTATCATGCATGCAAACAGTGAGTGTAGGATTAAAAAAGGGAAAAGAAGCATGTGTGTGAAGCGAGTTGCTGCAATGATGACCGTTAGTGCAGAAACAATGTCATGCATGCAAAAATAGTGAGATGCAATGAAAAACTTGAAACAATGCTTATACAAGCTAACATGCATTAAAACAACAACAAGCATTCAACAAAACCAAGCAAAAAACTTTCACACAAAGCGAAAAAAAAGCGACAGGAAAGCAACAAAAGACATGAAAAGTGGACTTACTCAGATAAACCTGAGTTGAATGTGCCGAATGCTCCTAGATGCGATGTGGGATGTCAGAGCTACAAGATCAATGTGAGGAACAAACTATGATGCATAAAATAAATAAGTTTTGATAATATCAAGGCTTATGATGCGCATGCCACAAATCTAGGAAAAAGCGACACTTGGTGGGAGGTTTCTAAAACGAATTTTTCATGTAACCTCTAGCTGCTAAAAATGGATCCCTAAAATCTAGGGATGATTTTTTTCTTTTTGCTTGTTTTCTTTTTCAGGAAAAGAAACCCATGCATGAATATCAATATTGCTCAGCCCTGGAGGGGACCGATCATGCTGGGAGCACATGCAACAATTTGCAAGCTTGGGAATGACATTTGCGCAGTTTTTGGGTTGAACAAGTCTGGTTGTCCCGCATGAATTATGCAATTTATGGAATGAAGCCTTGGCTGTCAATCAAAATTGCACAATTTTTGAGATGAAGCCCAGTGTTGGGCTGCATTGCATAATTTTTATATGGAAGGCTGCCTAGATGGATCACACAATTTCCAGAGGGAAGGCTGGTTCCTCTACAGAATTGCACAATTTCATAGGTGAGCATCACAACCTAAAAATGACTAAGTCCTGGAGTGTCAGCCTGTGGGTGGGAGGCAAACAAGTTGACAAGCACATGCTGGTAAGTCACTGAAACTCAACTGAAGCATTTGTACTTGGATAGTGAAAGACATGCTGCTAAGGATGGTTGGTAGGAAGGCTCTAAAACGAAGCTAAGGAAAATTTTTGGAGGGTGGTTGTAGCCGCTACAACATGACCTAAAGTATAGGTCAATACCTTGCTACAAGTTACAACAACACAAAAAGGAAGTTGAAGTTGTGATCAAGTCTGTGGTAGTGTTTCCAAATATGCTGATGCCAAGGAGGATTGTTGCTAGTGTGGAGAGGGTTCCTAAAGAGCTTAGGACAACATACACTATGCACTAGTTGAGGGTTTCTTCAAGAACAAGTCAAATCCCTATTTTTTTTCCTAAGCATCCAAATTTTGGGCATAGGTATGAGGGATAAAAACCTAATGAGAGGTTAATCTATCATAGTATTTAGGGCCACATTCATCTAGGATTGTGTGGATGTATCCGAATAAAAGAATTTTCAGACCATGTTAGATAGAATTCAATAGGATACCTGTGTTGGGTATGACTTGTACATAAGAAGAGTGTGTTTAATGTGATGAGAAGGATGGACTATGACCTGTTAGGGTTTTGAATGTTAGTGGTTTTCCAATAGTGGCCTAATTTTTGTGTAGAAGGAGCAAAATAATGGGTAATCCTACAAGCACTAGATCAATCAAGGAGTGACTGTATGTGGGTAGGTCTGAAATACCTAAGCCAATCTTCTGAAGTGGCAAGTGGTCATATCTGGAAGGTTGAGCACTATTCACAAATGAAATTGTGAACAATGGTTTTTCATATACAGTATGCAGCAAATTGAATTTCTCAAGTACAATGACCTAAAGGAGCTATGTTGACTATTAGGAGGTACATTGTTGGAGCCCTAGTTCAGGATTTTCAGATGGGTAGACTTTAGTGAAAAGAGGGGAGTTCGAGAAGACCCAATGAGAAGTCATCCTAATGAATCAAGAGGGCTCCTAGTTGGTAGATCGATGAGCCAAAGTTAAATGACACAAAAGGAGTTGTGATCAGTAGTAGTGGTAAGATAAGTAGGTGAAACTGTAGTTGTAGTGGTCAATAGAAGGGAAGGAAATAAGACCGGCCAGATGTTTTCAGGTCATGTGGACTAAAAGGGCTATGGGGTGCCACATCAACAAGTAGGTCAAGTGTGTCTTTTTCAAGGTAATTTGGTGGTCAAATTGCCTAACACCAAGCCCTAGTTGTATCCTTGTATTAGGGATGTATGTAAGGGCTAATATCCATGGTATGGGAGCCCTAAGACTATTGTATTCTATTTTTTAATATAAATTGTAGTGGGTCTGAAAATTTAAAAATTGTCATGTGCACTAATTAATTCACTGATGTGTGTAGATTCCGCTATGGAAAGTATTATTGTTCTAGCATTTGAGTGTGTTTTTGTAAAAAATTTTAATATCCAAACCACATTCTCATGTGTCGTGGAAACCCAACATGTCAAAGTCACGAGTATGGAAGACAAAGGCAAGTTGAGAGAGTCATAGTCATATGTCATTGTTGTAAGTCTAAGTGAAAGAAAAGTTAGGTTATTATTTACACAAAATTGATTTTGTGTTGGAACTGGCCGTTCCAATAATAGAAAAGTTTTTTGTTGTTGTTGCAAGTACTAAACATTATGATGATATCAATGGAAAAATCAAGTTGTCTTGTTGGACATTGCGCAACCCAACAAGAAACACATTTTGTAACTATGAAATTTCAGGTGAATGAAAAATATTACAGGTGCAAAGAACAAAAGGAAACCCTTAGAACAAAAATGAAAGAAGAAAAATTTCCAACTGTAGTGGGCATAAGTTGTTGATACAAATCCATAGTTGTGATGTCGATAGAGTTGTCAAGAGAAGAGAGTAGAGTGGTGAGGTATTGTGTAGTAGGGTGAAACAATTTTGTTATTGTAGAGGATGTTTGTAGTCCATAATGAGCACAAAGAAGTTCATAAGGGAAGAGAGAGAAATGACTATGTATAGTCAGGAAAAAGAGTTTAGAAGTAAGCCACAACAAAGTGAAAGAATACATAGAAAAAGATGATAGGGATAGTTGAAGAATATTGACTCCTATGTGTGAAATAGAGCAAGAGGTGAGTGAACAAGATAGGGACAAGGATGCAAAAAAGGAAAAAGAAATGAAGTGGTGAAAGACAAGTATTATAAAACAAAAAAAGTGCAACACATCCCCTCACATAATGATGGGTGGTCACTATGTTAACTCGAGACTTAGCATGCGGTTAAGATTTTTTGTTTTGTTTCAAATGCACACATAAATAATTATTAATCTTATGGTTTCAAAAAGTGATAGGCATGATGCAGTATTTCTCAGGGAGATGTATGGTGTGAGTAAAAGTTTGGGAGGAATACTTATGACTCATGAGAGAAGGCTCAACAATGGGCCCATAAGTATATGAATCCATTAATTATGTTAGAGCCATAAATTGTTTTCCATTAATTGTGTTCTTATCGGGTATCCACCCTCTGAGTAGCACATCGACAACTTGTAGCTTTGCAATTGGTAAATATCAATATTATAATGTTAGTTGTAGTTGTATTCAAAATATCGACATCTTCATGATGTTTGTATATTCTTGTGAATGGGTTTATGGTTCACTGGAAAATTGTTCGAATTTTATAAAATTGCTTTAAGATTTTGATGCTTGCACCCATCATCTGTTGGAATCCTCGAAGTACTACATTTTAAGAGTTTGATATTGTTGAAAAATATGTAACTAAGTTCAATATTCATTGATATGAAATGTACTTTTGATTCTTGTATTTTGTAAAATGAAAGAAAAATTATTATTATTATTTTTGGGCATGGGTTTCATGCTCAAAGTATTTTATTTTAGAGGTCGACTACCCATTAGGTGCTTCTAGGGTTTGTCCTAGGTAAATAATTCAAAAGAGACATTATCATAAGATGAAGACCCCTTCAAGCACATTGTAACTTGTAAAAATAGTTATTTTTTGTATTTAAAAGTGTCAAAATACCCTTCAAGACCAAGTCATCCTAGAAGCTGAGAAGTCGGCCATTTTGAGGAGCCACATCCACCTTAAGAAGCCTATATAAAGGATGGAAATCAAAATCCTTGGGACACATTCACCTCTCACTCATACAAGTAAAGGATAATCACAAGAAGGCTAGCGAAGAAGGAGGATGAAGAAAATAAGTTCCTGGGTTAATTATCTCTCACACATGCAAAGAAGGAGGGCTAGGGTGTGCTACTTCGAGGTCAAAATTCTCTATCTGTTACAAAAGGATCAAAGTTTCTAGAAGAAGGGCCTAATAGGTCACCTTCTAGCCCTAAAAAAGGAAGCAAGGAAAGCAAATTTGTTGGGAGGCCTTGCAAGGATAAATTTCACTCACACACGTGGATGCAGTAGTAGATGCAGGGGGTCAAAAATTTTAGACCTGCAGTAGAGGCTGAAATTCTGAAGCTAGGGTCGAAGTTGTGCTGCTGGAAGAGATTTGACTGGGTTTGACTTGGACAAAGGAAGCACATGGTTCGAAGAGGTCGAAATTAGTCTTGGTCTAAAGGTCTTGGAATTTGTCAATTGAAGAATCTATAAGAAGAGAAGATATTTATGGGTTTTCCTCTCAGGTGGAGAGGTTTTGGCCCTGGCTTGCAGCCTATATCATATGTTCTTGTGTACTATTGTTCTTCTTGTTTTGTTAGATGTTTGATGATAAGACCAAACGTAATAATAAGAAAAGAAGCTAATAAATACGAAAAAGTAAAAATATATAACAATTAGTTATCATAGAAAAAGAAATCGTCCTAACTTCTACCCTATAGATGTCTCAACATGGTATCAAAGCTAAGTTTGGCTAAGGGCATAATGAATATCTCTACTACATTTAAGAAGTTCCTAAAGAAATTTTTGAAGGTAGCACATCATCTCAAGAATGGCATCAAAGAAGAATGAGATCTCTTATTTTCGCTTAAGAAGGAAGTGACCAAGACATCTACAAAGGAATAAGGACTATTCTCAACACTCAATGACACCTTTAAAGATGAGATTATCTAGGTAATTGATAGTGGAGCATCAAGACATATCAATGGGAAACAAAAGCAATTAAAACCATTGTCAAAAGGAAACTCCTATCACTCCGTTGATCTTGGTGACAATAAGAGATACCTTGTAAGAGGAATTGGATCTACGTCGCTAGAGCTGGAGAATGAAGGAAATATTCATCTCAACAATATCCTGTTTGTTCCAAGTTTTCATAATAATATTCTTTCTATTTCATGTTTATAAGATAAGAGAGACAAAATTTCTTTCACAGATGGAAATGTTGTAGTATGGGCTAAAAATCAAGCATAGAATATGCAAGGTTGATCAATATCTATGAAGGAAGAATCTATAGATTGTTAACTCTCCTTGCTCAAGATTTGGTTCACATTGAAGTTAGCCTTTGTGAAATTTGGCATAGAAGATTTGGTCATATTCACTAAAAAATATTACCAAACCTAAATTCAATAGTGGATGGAATCCCCGAACTAAAAGAAGATCATGAAGGAGTATGCAAGGGATGTGCATTAGGTAAAAAATACCAAGAGACCATTTGGAAGCAGTGCTTCAAGGTTAAAATAAATTCTTGATCTCATTCATTCTGATGTCTGTGGTCCTCTGAATCATAAGTCTCTTGGATGTCATCTATACTATGTAACATTCATTGATGACCATTGAAGCAAAAATTGACTTTATTTAATGAAATCCAAGGATGACGTATTCATCAAATTTCAAAAAATTCAAAGTTGAAGTGGAAAAACTTACAAAAAGGAGAATAAATATTTTAAGGTATGATAATGGAGGAGAATACACATCAAAGGAAACAATAGCCTTTTGTAAGGAATATTGGATTAATAGGGAGCTGATAGTCCCATATAATCCTGAACAAAATCGAGTTGCAGAACGAAAAAATCAATTCATTGAAGAAAGTGTAAAATCCATGTTACATGATCAAGATTTGAGGAAATTTTTGTGGGGTGAAGCTACTAAGACAATTGTATACGTACAAAATTTAAGTCCCCATAGGTCACTAGATAACATGAATCCCGAAGAAGCTTTCATTGGGAAGAAACCAATCATAGATAATCTCTGAATTTTTGGGTGTCCTCTCTATATTCTTATACTGAAGGACAAGAGAAATAAGTTGGATCCTTCAGGCATGAATGGAATATATGTTGGCTTCATTAACTCTTATAAGGCCTACAGGATCTACATAAAAGAAGGAAACCGAATATAATTTAATCGAGATGTCATATTTGATGAAAGTATTGCATTCAAGAAATAAAAGGATCTCCCTATGGACTTTGATGATGAAGAATTTCTTGTATTTGAAGAGGAAGGTACTAGGGAGTAAGAAGAATCAAATCATGAAGAGGAAGGCCCCAGTGAACTCATACAACCTATGGTAATTCCTGAGACTACAAAGATACCTAATTGGTTGAAATATACTCTATTAGATGCAAAAGGACATGGTGTAGCTAAAGGAACATTCAGGGAAAGTAAGAAGCCCAAAAGATATTTAGGATACACATATATGACGAAATCAATAGAAGCAAAACAATCCACCTTTGAAGAAGTTGCTAATCCTCAAGAATGGAAGGATGCCATGAATGAATAATAATGAATAATGGGGTTTGGGGGATCGTACCTAGGCCTGAAGACAAATCTATGGTGACTTCCAAATGGCTTTACAAGATAAAACATGCAGCAGATGGAAGTATTGATAAGTATAAGGCATGATTTGTGGCTAGGGGCTTCTCTCAACAAGAAGACGTTGATTATGAAGATACATTTTCTCCAACAACAAGGTATACAACTATATGCTCGCTGGTCTCTTTGGCAACATCGATGGGATGGAACATTCATCGAATGGATGTCAAGGCTACATTCCTGAATGACACAATTGATGAAGAAGTCTATATAGAGAAACCATTGGGATTTGAAGTGAAAGATAGAGAGGCTTATGTTTTTTAGGTTGAAGAAGGAACTATATGGCCTTAAGCAAGCACCAAGAGCATGGTATGCAATGATGGATGCATACCTTCAAATATTGGGCTTCACAAAGAGTTCTACTGATCCTAATGTTTATATCAAGGTTGTGAAGAATGATCCCATAATAATTCTTCTATACGTGGATGATATTCTCTTGACAGGTGTAGAAGGTTGAATTCAAGAATGAAAGAAGAAACTAGCAACATAATTCAATATGAAGGACCTTGGGATGATGCACTACTATTTGGGACTAGAAGTCTATTAGGGACCTGATGAGATTTATCTAGGTCAAGGAAAGTATGTGATAGAGATATGCTGAAGAGGTTTGACACTATGGATTGAAAACCTATGAAAACCCCCATGATCACAAACTTGAGAAGGATAAGCAGTTACGAATTGAGCCTAATGGATTTGACTAGGTATAGACAATTGATTAGCTCATTGATGTACTTGGTAAATAATCGACTATACATATGTTTTGTAGTAAATGTTCTTAGTTAGTTCCAATTGGAGCCAAAGCATGATCATTGGATAAAAAGAAAGCACATTCTGAGATATTTGCAAGGAACAATCCACTACTGCCTAAAATATGATAGGAGGAATTATGTCCACTTGATTGGATATACAGATTTTGACTAGGGAGGCAGTGAGCAGGATGGAAGGAGTATTACATGAGGATGTTTTAGTTTTGAATCCTCCATGGTCTCATGGATGAGTTGAAAGAAATAATTGATTTCTTTGAGTAGTGTTGAGGACGAATACATTGCAACCTGTGAAGTAAGCATAGAAGTTGTCTGGTTGAGGAAGTTGTTGTCCAACTTGTTTGAAGGACCAATGAACCCTATAGTGATACATTGTGATAACACCAACTATATAAGATTGTCTAAAGATCTATTGTTTCATGGAAAGACAAAGCATATAAATAATAAGTATCACTACATTCATAAGCTAGTACCATATGTTGTATTGTATCTACAATATATCTCCATTGATGAAAAGGTAGCTGATATATTGAAAAATATCTTCCTAACAAGAAGCTTGTGTATTTGAGATACAATCTTGGTATGGTTGATATATCCTCCCCATTAGAGAGGGAGATATAGGAACATCATTCTTGTCTTCACTTGGGAAGAAATAATGGAGGATTGGGTAAGAATCTAACATCAGATACTCTTTGAGGATGAGGGAGGGAATTCAAGGTAAAAGTATTCGAGGACCGATATTTTTTGAGGACTAGCTATCCAAGGTAAGAATAGTTCTGGAAGGGCACACTATATGAACACCTAAGTGGAGTATGTTCCTTAAGATACAATGATGATGATGTCTATAAATCATTGGTCTCGCCAGCATTGTGCTCTGATCTTGCAGAGAGATAGAGCTATTAGTCAAGGCCTTCCTATGTGACAATGATGGTTGTTATGATACTAAACATATGGTTTACCAATCCAACTATTCTTATGAGATCTCTTCAGATTGAGAATGTCCATGTACCATTTGTGAATACCGCCCTAGTTAAGATGGAGCATTGAAAAATGTGTAACTAGGTTCGATCTTCATAAATATGAAGTTTACTTTTGATTCTTATGTTTTGTAAAATGAAAGAAAAATTATTATTGTTATTTTTTGGCATGGGTTTCATGATCAAGGTCTTTTATTTTAGAGTTCAAGCACCCACTGAGTGCTTCTAGGGTTTGTCCTAGGTCAAGAAGTCAAAAGAATCATTGTCATAAGATGAATACCCCTTCGAGCTCCTTGTAACTTGTAAAAATAATTATTTTTTGTATTTAAAAGTGTCAAAATAATATTCAAGACCAAGTTGGCCAGATAGCTAAGAAGTCAACCTATTTTGAGGACCCACGTCCACCTTAAGAAGCCTATATAAAGTAGGGAAGTCAACACCTTAGGACACATTCACTTCTCACTCATACAAGCAAAGGAGAAGCACAAAAAGGCCAGCGAAGAAGGAGGAGGATGAAGAAAAGAAGTTTCTCATCTAATTCTCTCTCACACATGTGAAGAAGGAAGGCTAGGGTGTGCTGCTTCAAGGTCAAAATTCTTTATCTGCTAGAAAAGAATCAAAGTTGCTCAAAGAAGGGCCTAATAGGTCACTTACTATCCCTAGACAAGGAAGAAAGGAAAGTGAAGTTTTTGGGAGGCCTTGGAAGGAAAAACTTCGCTCATACGCGTAGATGCAGTAGCAGATGTAGGGGGACGAAAATTTCAGACCTGCAGTAGAGGCCGAAATTTTGAAGCTAGGGGTCGAAGTTATGTTGCTGGAAGAGGTTTGACTGGGTTTGAATTGGAAAAAGGAAGCACATGATCAGAGAGGTCAGACTTGGTCTCGGTCTAGAGGTCTTGGAATTTGTCAATTGAAGAATCTATAAGAAGAGAAGAGATTTACGGGTTTTCCTCTCAGGTAGAGAGGTTTTGGCCCTAGCTTGTAGCCTATATCCTATGTTCTTGCGTAATATTGTTCTTCTTGTTTTGGTATTTGTTTGATGGTAAGAACAAACATAATAATAAGAGAAGAAGCTAATAAATAATAAAAAGTAAAAATATATCACAAGAAGTTATCATAGAAAGAGAAATCAACCTAACTTTTCCCCTATAGATTTCTCAATAGATATCACGTCATTCAACCAAAAAATCAAGTACTTTTTGTCCATTCATTGGAGAAAAAAGAAACATGAGAATGGAAATGCCATCCAATGTGGTAAGAATGAAGCCATACAACCTTAAGCCTTCACTCAATAATTACAAACTTGTTACAATACATTTAATCACTGTAAATATCACACCAACTCGGTTCCTCGTATTCAATCTTTCAAAAACTCTGATACACTTGCTATGTGTTTCATTTAATATGTCATATTATATTAATAAAATGTTCATACATACACTTGTGCAAGAAAATAAAACCATACAAGTTTAATGAATAAATTCAGTGGAGAGAAAGGGTAAAATAAAAGAAATGCCTATCCAATGGCTATCCAATCCAAAGGGAACTGTGGTTACGCTGAGGAAAAGAAGAATCAAATTCCTCTTCTAACATGTTATAATGGTCCAGGTGGATATTGGTGGCCACCCGCCAATTCCACTTGGACCCCCACCATTGTTTCTTTCAATTTTTCAGTTTCCTTATTTGTAGCACAATTTACTATTTTTGGTAGTTTTTCGGGTACTGAACTTCTGGAGCCATTTTGAGGCCCTAAACGACGTGTTTTGGGAAAAATGGGAGCAACATGGGTCCATGGATTGATGTTTCTCTTCACAAAGTTGTAGTCCTAGGATAGATCATTCTAATGAGGTATTGTGCGCGTCAAACGGAGATAGTATGCCAAAGTTACGACCCCAGGATGTTGATGTACCAATTTACCCAAAACGGGGCCCATAGTTTGGCGCTTCATCTCATAGGGTTAGGGTTTTGGATGTTTAGGGTTTTCCATTGTTTCTCAACAATAAATAGGCCTTCGAGCCTCATTGTAAGATAGTTCAGAGGCATGTAGCCGCCACATCTCTCCTCAAAGATAAGCTACCATCGCCTGAGCTATTTTATTTCCATTTCTGTTTGTAAGCATATTTCAGTATTTTACATTAATGAAATGAAGTATTATTTCTACTGTATCTCTGTATGTATGGTTATCTTTGTAAGTCGTTGCATTCATCCAGATCATTGGTATCAGAGCGGTCTGCTCTTTCTCTGTTTTTCTTTACATGTCCCCAACGAGGTTGGGTTATAAGGAGTTAGGGCTTTAATAGGTTGAACCTTTGCAAGACCAGCCTCGAAAATCCTGAGGGCCTCCGATGGCGGATGAAAAGAAAGATGAGGAGGCAGGAGATCCTATCAAATCTTGCTCGAAGAGGCCCTCGAGTGACAAAGGAATGCGATGATGGAGAACTTTGCCCAGATTCTTCAGCAACTACTCAGGGGCGACACATCTACTTCCAACAGCTACTCTGGAAGTGCCACACCCTTTAAGGTACAAGTTAACTTTGACATTCCAATATTTGAGGGTCAGATAGATGCAGATGTTGTAGATAAATGGTTAAATATTCTAGAAGGGTATTTTTCCTTTCATGATTTTTCCGGCCGGGAAAAGATTACTTTCTCTCTTCTCAAAGCCGCCCCCCACATCAAGGATTGGTGGGAAACCTATTGCAAGCAGAAGGATGAAAGTACAACCTCACTTTTTTCAGCCGCATCCACTTGGAATTCATTCTGGAATTCCATCAAGGAGCAGTACTACCCTGTCAAAAGTTACGAGGATAAATACATAAAGTGGACCACGCTGCGACAGGGAAGGGACCAAGACGTGCTAGAGTTTACCAATATTTTTTATACCCTTCGCACAAAGTTGGGTATCAAGGATTTTGAGCTAGATTTGGTACTCAAATACCACGGTTGCCTACATAGGTACATCCAGGATGAGATGGAGTTCCTAGATATCTCCTTGCTTGGCACGGCGTACTGATACATTGTCAAGATCGAGCAAAAGTTTAAATAGAAGAAGTGAGACTTTGGATCTGCAAATTTGAAGCAAGGGAAAGGTGCCCCGAAACCACTGAACAAAGGACAAAGCCAAGGTGGGTTGGCCCAGGACAACCCACCAAATCCGTAAGCAAAGAACAACACCGCAAAGTCGAAGAAGGACACGGGAAAGTGGTGTGAATTCCATAAGAGCTCCACTCACAACACAAGTGAGTGTCGGGCCAAGAAATCACTAGTTGCTGAGCTAAAGTATTCAGAATTAGATGCATGTTTAGACTTTGAGTCAAAACCCAATAAGAGGAATGACAAAGGGAAGCAGATTATCGATGTGGAGCCGAACGCCACCATTGCCACTAGGAAGATCTAGAAGGAGGAAATTGAAGATACAGAGGAGGAGGAGCACCTCTTCCACTCCCAGATGTGGGTAAAGGGATCCCCACTAAAGTTCATTGTCAATAGCGGGAGCCAAAAGAACCTCATTTTGGCAGAGGTCGTGAAGCAGCAGTGTTGCCTTCCATACAACATCAAGCCCTTCATGGATGAGGCATTGTGTGACGTTGCTCCCCTTGATGTTTGTGTTGTATTATTAGGCCAGCCATACTTTTGGAAGCGACATGTTGTATATAAGTCAAGGCCTCATTCTGTTATTGTTACTTTGGGAAATAAGTTGTATAGGATATTAGAGGTAGCACCACCTACCGCCATCTCTTTGGTTACTGAAAAACAATGCAGTAAGCTTGTTTCCAAAATTGGGAAATTTTGTTTTCTTGATGATATGCCCTCAAGGAAAGAAGAAGACGGTGGCCACGACCTCCAGACAGGGACCCTCCGCACGACAACTACAGATGGACAACATTGTGGAGGAGTACGAGGACATCTTCACCTCCCCTGCAGGGGTTCCTCTGCACTGTCAAGTCAAGCACTCCATCGATTTGACCCCAGGCATGCCGCTGCCCACTGGACCAATCTATCGGTGCTTCGTTATGGAGAACGATGAAATGAAGAGGCAGATTCAGGAGTTGTTGCACAAAGGTCACATCTGACTGAGTTCATTGCCTTGTGGGGGCCCGATCATGTTGGTACAGAAGAAGGATGGGACTTGGAGACTCTATATTGACTATTGGGCGCTGAACAAGATCATTGTATGGAATAGGTACCTGATCCCATGGATTGATGACCTTCTAGACCAACTAAAGGGGGGAAAATATTTTTTCAAGATCGATTTGAAGTTAGGATATCACCAAGTACCAATCGAACCCTCAGAAGTGTGGAAGACGGCCTTCAAAGCCAAGGAGGGCCTTTTTGAATAGTTGGTTATAAATTTCGAGTTGACGAATGCTCCTGCAACCTTCATGAGGCTAATGGATGACATATTGCAACCATTCATCAACTAATTTTTAGTGGTATACTTGGATGACATCTTGATCTTTAGCCAAAGTTGGGAAGAGCACCTCCACCACATCCGATAGGTTCTCAAAACAGTGCGGCAACACAAGTTATGTGCCAATTTGGAGAAATGCACTTTTGGCATGAACCAAGTTGAGTATCTGAGATACATTATCGATGAACAAGGGGTGCATGTGGATCTAGCCAAGATCCAAGTCATTCAGGATTGGCCATCTCCAACCACTCTTATAGAGCTTCGCAACTTTCTGGGTCTTGCCAACTTCTACCGCACATTCGTGTTGGGATTTTCTCATATCACTTAGCCCTTGAGTCAAGTCACCAAGGGAAGAGAAAAAGAAAAATTCTTTTGGCCTAAATTTCAACAGAAGGCATTCACATAGTTGAAACATAGCCTCTGCTCAACACTGGTGCTCACATTACCAGACTTGCAACAACCATTTGAGATTGAGACATATGCCTTTGACTATTATATTGGGGCAGTCCTTACTCAAAACGGGCATCCAGTGGCATATCACAGAGAGACACTTTAGACACAGTCCGAAAGTATCCCACTTATGACAAAGATATGTATTCCATTGTGTAGGCCTACCGACAATGGAAGCATTACATTTTGGGGAAGGAAACGGTCATCCACACAAACCATCGGCCCCTGCAGTTCATATAGACACAAGAGAAGTTGCAGAATGATCACCATCATAAGTGGTCCACATACCTGCAACAGTTCCATTTGAATATCAAGTATAAGAAGGGCAACACCAATAATGTTGTAGATTGCCTCAGTCAACCACTGATCATGGCATTAACCACCGTGCTCAACTCTTATGGGCACGAGACTTCTGATTGGCCACTTCTCTACAAAAGCGACCTAGAATTTGGCCACACATATTAGACACTCTTAGAGGGTCATCATGTTCCATATTTTCACCTCCAGGATGCCCTGTTATGCCACCTGGGTCACCTTTGTGTTCCTTCAAGCGAGTGTGCAAAGATGATTTGGGAAGCATACTATAGTTGGGCTGCTGGGCATTCGGGGTCGAGAAAACATTGGCAGTACTGCAAAAGTATTTCTATTGGTCGAATCTTCGACAGGATGTCAGAAAGTACATTAGATCCTGCACTGCCTGCGCCATTGCCAAACTGAACATCAAGAAGCAAGGCCTCTATACTCCGCTGCCTACCCCTAGTCGACCTTGGGAATCCATCTCCATGGATTACATGTCAGGCTTTCCTTCTACTAAGCATGGAAACGTATGTGTTTTTGTGGTCGTCGATAGGTTATCAAAGATGGCCATTATGGTGGCCTGCAAGAATAATATCATAGCAGAAGCCACTGCTAAACTCTTCTTTGAATGGGTGTGGGTACACTTTGGGATCCCATAGTCTATTATCTCAGATCAGGACATCAGGTTCCTTAGTACATTTTTATCCAGTCTCTGGTCGATGTTGGACACCAAACTCACTAAGTCCACAACCTTCCATCCCCAAACTGGTGGCCAAACAGAGGTTGTCAACAGGATGATCGTACACATTTTGCACATGTACAACTCAAAGCATCCACACACATGGGATGAGAGCCTCCCCTATGTTCAACACAACTATAACCAGGCTCTCCATAGCTCGACTAGGCACAACCCTTTTCAGGTGGGCTTGGGATTCTAGCCATTATGTCCCATTGATGTGGCCATGCCATTTGTAGCTACTCAGGCAGATTCAACTCATGTCCAGTCCGAAACAAATAAGGCAAACAACTTCATTGAGCACATCCAACATATCTGCCAGCAGGTCCATGACATTATGGAGAAATCAAATGCCAAGTACAAGCAGCGACATGATCAACATCGGGTGCCACACAAGTTTCAGGTGGGCGACAAAATCTGGTTGCATTTGTAAAAGGAACACCTTACCAAAGCCTATCAGAAACTCAGACCACTCCGATATGGTCCTTACACCATTTCCAAGGCTGTGGGAGATAATGCATTTGAGCTCAACATTCCCCCATTCCTTGGCCTGCACCCAGTGTTCAATGTGGACCGCCTTTGGCCATACTTTCCACCATTACTAGACACATCCGACATTGCAGAACAACTCACACCAATAGAGTTAAATCCAGATTGCATGGAACAAGATGCAACTGATCGAATCATGGACATGCAGATCAAGCAGAAGATCCAACTATATCGAGTTGTCAAAGCAGGCCAACTCCTTCACCAGGGCAAGTGGCTCTCCAGGGACCAAGTTCAACAGAAGTTTCATCATCTCATGGAGGAACTCAATGCAATGGAGGCCATTGCTTCCTAAGGGGGAGGAATGATCCAGGTGGATATTGGTGGCCACCCACCAATTCCACTAGGACCCCCACAATTGTTTCTTTTAAATTTTCAGTTTCCTTATTTGTAGCACAATTTACTATTTTTGGCAGTTTTTTAGGTCCTAAACTTCCAGAGCCGTTTTGAGGCCCTAAACGACATTTTTCAGGAAAACTAGGAGCAACATGGGTCCATGGATTGATGTTTCTCTTCCCAAAGTTATATTCCTCAAATAGATATTTTTAACGAGGTATTGTGCAGGTCAAACGAAGATTGTATGCCAAAGTTACGACCCTGGGAAGTTGATGTACCAATTTACCCAAAACGGGGCCCATAGTTTGGTGCTTCATCTCCTAGGGTTAGGGTTTTGGATGTTTAAGGTTTTACATTATTTCTCAACAATAAATAGGCCTTCAAGCTTCATTGTAAGACAGTTTAGAGGCATGTAGCTGCCACATCTCTCTTCAGAGATAAGCTACCATTGCCTGAGCTAGTTTATTTCCATTTTTGTTTTTAAGAATATTTCAGTATTTTATATTAATGAAATGAAGCATTATTTCTTATTTATCTCTGTATTTGTGGTTATCTCTGTAATTCGTTGCATTCCTGTTTAAATCCGGATCATATAAGTAACATGTAAACTTTTTACATACATTTGAACCACTACAGTGAGACCAAGGAAACCAATATCAATCCCAAGACTTTTAGAATTTGAACAAACTAGACATGCACAATGAATTAAGCAGACTTGAAGCTTGTAAGAAAAATTTTGAACCCTCGATTGTACTTGATAAAGCCGATGTATTACAATTGATTCATCTGCTTGCATGTTTGAGGTTTGTCTTCAAGAGAGTCAATACTTTAAACAAGGTTATTGTTGGAATATATCCCTTTGGAATAGAATATTAGGGAGAGAAGCGAATGTCTGACAAGGTTGCAATCTACTTTCCCTCAAGCTTGTTTCGAATTAGACATGATGGGAAAGAAAACTTTGTTTTAACTTTGAAACTATATAAATTATGGTGTTGCAAGATGAGTGGATTAACTATTGATTTGTGTAACTCTTACTAACCTATGTTTTAGTTTTGCAAATAATTATAAGGTATAAGAAATCATCACCATACAAATATCCATGGGTAGTTTGGGTCACCTAATTTTCTATATGTAAACTACGAGCAACAGGTCCCATAGTATTCATACCCCTCTACAAACACAAAAAATTATACTTTGTCATTATTGCGCTCCTTGCAAATAGGGAAAACTAATTTACCTAGATCTCTCCATTTTGGGGGTAGTATTTAGCTAGCCTTCCAATGAGCTAATTTTCGTAGGGTGTAGCATGCTTCCACTAGGTCCACTTCCAAAATATGAAAAATAAATTGGTCCAAGTTGTTGCTCTGCATTCATATTCATAATATTAATGGTGGAGGTGGTATGATGATTTGAAACCTATTTATGAGCACAAGGGAAAATGAGGGTCCTGTTCTTGGGAATGATTCATGCCTCCCAAGTTAAGATAAAGGAAAGATGCTTCCATGAATGATGGATTTTTTTTTTAGAATGGAGTCCTTGTTGGGGTATGGATGATAAAAGGAAGTTACACTAACATTACCAAACTCAATTTGGGAAAAATTGATGAGGAAAAAAGGGCCCAGAGTTTGACTTGAATATGGACAAAAATCACATATAACAATGAGAAATTTCATAGTTAAGGAATTACATATCGTATTATGTTCATGCAACCAAATTCTATCTTAATGTATAAAGAATCTATCAAATTAAGTTTGGTGGTTACTAACGATCTGCAATATTTATTATCTACTCTCTTTCCATTTTACCACTTCAATGCTAATATTCAAATCGACATAAAACTACAAAAAGGGCCATGCATATTAATCCATTTACACAAAATTAGTTTGAAAACTAGTTCTCTTTCTCCTTGAAATGCAATTCAAAATCGTTATAAGAATTCAAAACTATATAAAAAATAAACCTTTCCGAAGATGAAGTTTATACACCAGATAAGTTATTTATGCATCATTCCCATATCCCAATCTATAATATTCTAGGCCAAAATTATGAGGGCAGTCTTCAACAAATACTTAAATGCTTAACTAAGAAAATTGATAGAATGTTACATAATTTAAACCATGTATTCAATACATTATTAGGGCTTACTATGTGAATATCATAACTAAATCACAATACCATGCATTCAAAATCCTAATGATAACAATAAACTCCTAAAGTCAAATTCAAATTCAACGGTCAATGGGTAGTGAACGGTCAAGGTTTGACTGCCACGTGGCAGCACAAGAAGGTGACAAGTGACAGGATGCAATTGGGTACGTTGGGACCAATCCCAAGGTGACACATGACCCTATCAGAGGGCATAAAATGGCAACATTCCCATATCCCAATCTATAATATTCTAGGCCAAAATTATAAGGGCAGTCTTTAACAAATACTTAAAAGCTTAACTAAGAAAATTGATAGACTGTTACATAATTTAAACCATGTATTCAATACACTAGTAGGGTTTACTGTGTGAATATCATAACTAAATCACAATACCATGCATTCAAAATCCTAATGATAACAATAAACTCCTAAATTCAAAGTCAAATTCAACGGTCAATGGGCATTGAACGGTCAAGGTTTGACTGCCACATGGCAGCACGAGAAGGTGACAAGTGACAGGATGCAGTTGGGTACGTTGGGATCAATCCCAAGGTGACACATGGCCCTATCATAGGGCATAAAATGGCACATCCAGATACGTCAAAAGTTGTTAAGGGTCCAGAGGAGCTAACCAGATTCAAACCTGTGACCTCTTCGCTACAAGCTCTACGCCTTACCATTGAGCTATGAATGTATTTTGTTCATGAAGCCTCTACCACATGTATTTAGGGTTTGTGATATGTATTAAACGAAAATAAAAATTCAGAGTCCGCCATTAATGGCGGCCTTGCCATATCTCTGCCTAACCTCTACCATATCCATACGCCAACATATCATAACTAACCTCCACCATATTTAATATACACTGCCATATCTCAGTTATAGTTAATCCTCCCGCCATAACAAAATATCATTAATATTTAATATGGTTGTGATATATGGTTTGGGTTTGTTATAATATGGATATGGTTAGATTAATGTGGAGCGATAAGGGTTGTTTAATATATATATTGTTATGGAGGGAAGGTTGATTAATGTAATATTGTTAAAACAAATATTTATTATTTAATAGGCCTATATTTGGTTAGTCACAAACATTATAAATATGTAATGTTATTCCATGGAAAAGATAGAAGTGAGCTGGGCATTTTTGAAGAGTTTAGATTTCATGCAACAAAGGAGTTCTTGAGCAGGTACAAACAACGAAGTTGAGAACTTTGAAGGCATTTTCTCGGAGATCCGGGAAGCCTTTTTGAGAACTGAGAGTTGCTAAAGGATCTTGAGATAGAGAAGATTGCAGCTAGATTGTGCAGGATTGTATCTGAAGCAATTTTTTTTATTATTTATTTTTTATGGTTTTGAAGTTTTTAATATAAAGGCCTCCCCGCTGAAGACCATGGCCTGAAGATGTAGGCTTGAAGATAACCAAACTCTATTAACAAAATTTTGGTGTCGTTGTGTTAATGTGTTTGCTGTTATGTTCCCTAAATTGTTGTTATCTCCATTTTCAAGTTCTTGTTCTCTATTTCAAGTTTTAAACCAATTTTAATGGTGTTTTTAAAAGTCATGCATTAACACTTTTTAAAAGCTAATAAATCACATTTCAATAAAATATCAGAATTGGGATCATTTGGTATTAGAGTGAATTATTGATAATTGTAATTTGTAAGTGTGCATGATCACTAGGAGAAAATCAAGGCTTTGTGAAGGAGAACTTGTTGAAGGAGATCTAGAATTTGGCTCGAGAAGAAGGACAACTCGAGGATAAGAGATGGCTGAAGAAGGAAGGAATGATCATCCTTTTGGATCTGAGGCAGGCTTTGTGGATGCTTTCATGACTTTGCGAGCCATTGTTGAAGAAATGTATTGAGAGTTTAAGAAAGTAAAAGGTGAATACGTGAAACCTAAAGACGAAGAGGGACATCCATCACAACCTGGAAAAGAATATGAAAGCGATAAAAAAGACCATATCACTTCTCTCTTGACTCCATCTGAAGCTTCAAAATCGTTGTTGAAGCTTGATGTTAAGTTCGAGTTACCCATGTGCAATGGAGAAGTTGACGCTGAGAAGCTTGCCAAATGGTTTAGGCAAATGGAGGTTTATTGTAGCGTGCAATGGATCAATGAAGATGAATTCAAAATCAGGCTAGCTTCGCTTCATTTAGAAGGCACAACATTGATGTGGTGGTAGAATAAGTTACAAAAGGTACTCAGCTTATCGGTAAGATTTTTCCATCATGGTCTGATTTTATTACTGCACTTAGAAAGAAATTCTATCCATTGGGATATAAGGAAAAAGCTTTAATAGAATGAAAATGAATAAAAATTAGGAAAGGTCATTCAGTACAGGAATATACAGATGAGTTTCGTAAGAAGGTGTTGATGCTAGATATTCCTTTGTATACTCAAGAAACTCTAATGAAATACATAGGAGGATTACCTGAGTATGTTCGAAATACTGTATTTATGTTCCATCCTACATACAAGCAACTTACATTGAAGCAGGTAAACTAAGAGTTGGGGTATCATCAGAATCGATATCCAGAAAGGAGATCAAGGGAAAAGGAAAACTGAAGAAAGAAAACTACAGTAAGATGGAGGTTGAAAATATCTCTTGTAAACACTGCAAAAAAGAGGGCCATGATGAAGACCATTTTTGGAAATTGCATCCTGAAATGAAACTGAAGTGGACTAGAAAAGGGAAGCAAAAGGTTGCAATAGTAGTGAAACCAATGGAACTAACGTCAAATTCAGACGATGAGGTGCATATCGCATCACAGATTATGACCAGTAAATCTGATGAAGGTAATGATTCTAACAGTTCCAGATGCAAGTTATTTCATATAAGGGTTTTTATGAAACATACAAATATCAACACATTACTAGATAGTGGATCTCAAGCTAACCTAATTTCAGAAAAAGTGGTTAAGCAATTGGTATTGAAAACCATAAATCATCATAAACCTTATACTTTAATTTGGATGAGAAGAAACCATAAATTGCGAGTGACTAAGAAATGTATGCTACCATTTGCAATAACTTCTCAATTTAAGAATAAGGTGATGTGTGATGTGGTAAAACTAGATACATGTGGGATGGTCTTGGGTAGCCCATATTTATGTGATCGGAAAGAAATAGTTTTCAGGGAACATAATCAATATCACTTTTTCAAGAAAGGAATTGAATATATTGTACATCCTCACCCCATAAAGCCAGATAAATCTCTTTTCACTGTGAAACAGTTAAAACAAGAAGCTTATGTCAGTAAAAATTTTATTCTACAAACTAAAGTACCTAAGCATGAGATCATTAAAGTTAATCACAAACAAAGGGACATGCTTAAGGAATCCAAAATTGTACATCAACAAGAGTTGCAACATGATAAGTTGAGTTTTGTTTCATCTATGAAGAAAAAGTAGGGTATGGTTTCATCTATGTCAATACTTTCAATGTTTTTAATGGGTTTATTAGTGTTTAGTGGTTCTTGGATATTAGTAGAAAATATGAATGTAGATGTGGGTGAAAAGGGACTTGATATACTTTGTAGTTTGTGCGATTTACTGACAATTGCATGGATGAGTAAAGTGTACAGATTCCGAACATGGTGGGCAGATACCGACCAAGTGGAAAAATGGTACCCACATTTGTTTTATGGAATTTAAGACTTTTGGTGGTCCAAAAGGTCTCAGTGGGGACGAAATGATCTGAAATTGATCAGTGGATGACCAAGGATCCAGAAAAGGCCAAAAATTTGAAGTTGTTGGATTCGAGCGAAAGCAACACAATCACGTAGAGCTCATAAAAACAATTCCAACGCAACTTGAATAGGGGAAGACGAAACCATATGTGAAAGTTATTCAAAGTCAAAACTTCAAAAATTCAAAGTCAAAGTCAACCAGGAGGTCAACCTTCAATGGGAAATCAACGATCAAGGTTTGACTACCATGTGGTAGCATGAGAAGGTGACAAGTGGTAGGTTGCGGTTGGGCTCATTAGGACCAATCCCAAGGTGACATGTGGCCCTATCAGAGGGCGCCACGTGGCACATCTGGATTCGTCAAAATTTGTTAAGGGTCCAATAGAGCTAACATGATTCGAACCCGTGACCTCCTCGCTGCAAACTCCACACCTTACCATTGAGATATGCATGTGTCTTGTTCATGAAGCCTCCACTGCATGTATTTAAGGTTTGTGATATGTATTAAATGAAAATAAAAATGGCGGAGTCCGCCATTAATGGCGGCCCGTAATACCTTTGCCAAGATCTCCGCCTAACCTACACCATATCCATTCACCAACATATCATAACTAACCTCCACCATATACAATATACACTACCATAACTTTGTTATAGTTTATCCATCTGCCATAAAAAACTATCGTTAATATTTAATATGGTTGTGAGATATGGTTTGGGTTTTTTATAATATGGATATGGTTAGATTAATGTGGAGCGATAAGGGTTTTTTAATATATATTGTTATGGAGTGAAACAAATATTTTGTATTTAATAGGCCTATATTTGGTTAGTCACAAACATTATAAATATGTAATGTTATTCCATGGAAAAGATAGAAGTGAGCTTGGCATTTTTGAAGAGTTGAGATTTCATGCAGTAGAGGAGTTTTTGAGCAGGTATGAGCAGCGAAGCTGAGAACTTTGAAGGAATTTTATGGGAGATCCGGGAAGCCTTTTTCAGAACCGAGAGTTGCTATAGGATCTTGAGATAGAGCAGATTGAGTTGGATTGTGTAGGATTGTATCTAAAGCAATTATTTTTTATTTTTATGGTTTTGAAGTTTTCTATATAAAGGCCTCCCCGTTGAAGACTAGGGTCCAAAGATGCAGGCTTGAAGATAACCGGACTCTGTTAACAAACTTTTGGTTTCATTGTGTTAATGTGTTTGCTGTTATGTTCTCTGAATTGCTGCTATTTCCATTTTCAAGTCCCTGTTCTCTATTTCAAGTTTTAAAGCAATTTTAATGGTGTTTTAAAAGTCATGCATTAACACTTTTTAAAAGCTAATAAATCACATTTCAATAAAAGATTAGAATTGGGATCATTTGGTATTAGAGTGAATTATTGAGAATTGTGATTTGTAAGTATGCATGACCACCGAGAGCAAATAAAAGCTTGGTGAAGGAGATCCAGAATTTGGCTCGAGAAGAAGGACAACTCGAGGAGAAGAGTTGGCTGAAGAAGGAAGTGGTGATCATCCTTTTGGATCTGATGCAGGCTTTGTGGATTCTTTCATGACTTTGCAAGCCATGGTCGAAGAAATGTATCGAGAGTTTAAGAAAGAAAAAGGTGAAGACGAAAAACCTAAAGATGAAGAGGGACATCCATCACAACCTAGAAAATAAGATGAAAGCGACAAAAATAACCCTATCACTTCTCTCTTGACTCCATCTTCTCAAGCATTTTGGATCTTTTTGCAAAGTCCAATTTCTAATATATTTCAGTGAGTGCCTCATGAGAGAAAGGAGTGGCATTCTCTGTTATAGGAGCTTGCATCATTTCGTCTATATCTTGGGGAGTTATGGTGAATAAAATTCCTCTTGTAGGGGAAATAACAACTCTTTGGCTGGGTAGATAACAAGCATTACAGTTCCTGAAAAATTCAGGGGTACTATGGGTGTGGGTAAAAATGTAATGGGGTAAATTGGATTCCCATAGTCCCATATCGTTAGATTTGTCCATGAATTTGTCTTCAAGCTAGCATTAGATTTCAAATAAATCCAACTCACACAAGGTTTCATGAATTTTGTAATTTGTCCGCCAAAGGAATATGATGAAAATCGATCGGAGGGTGGATTCGAGCACTCACGGGTTCTTCTTTTGCCTTATCTTTAGGAGGCATGATCGGATTAGGCTGAGATAGTGGTGAAATATGGATTGTGGAGGTTTACAGGGTGTAGAGATGGACTTGGATTCGAGAAGACAGGAAAACAGAGGCACTGGTTTGAAAGGAAGTTAGCTAGTGTGATCCTCAGATGGGTGAAACTGTTGCAATTTGAAATTGGCAAACCTGTCACAGAAAAATGGCATTAGCAAAGTGTGAAATTGGTAACCTGTGAATGGGTGCAAGGAGGGACTTTATAGTTTTCCGCCTTTCCGTTGATGATGGTGCAAGTCCATTACATTAACGATTAAGTAATTAAATTACTTAACAGGTTGATTTGGAGGGAGTGGATGTGATTGGCGGGAGCAACGGATAGATGAGGTGGTGAGAGGGGATTGGTGGGAGTGTAATGGATAGGGCGGTGGTTTCGTGTGGTAGAGAAAACAACTTTCGGAGGGGGCCTGAGGTGGTTAATGGTTTTGCTGGGGGGGGGGGGGGGGGGGGGGGGGGGGGGAAATCATGAGATGGAGACATGTTGCTGGGGGTCCGGGCTTTGATACTTCCCATTTTGGAACCCCCCCCGGTAAAGTTCAGATGGTGGGGGGGCCAAAACATAATATTGGCCTTCGGATGCGATAAAGGTGGGTTCAGATGAGGTGAAAGGTGGCGGTACTTTATTGCGATGTGATGGGCATATGGCGGGGTAGGGAAGTGAACAATATATATAGGTGGAGGAGTGATTTTGGAGTGGTGAACTTAGGAATAATGGAATAACGCACCAAATATCTTTTGATATAATGAACCTTAAAATAAAACCTTTGTCCCTTTGCTTTACTCCTGCGCATGAAAATAATCTTTAACATTTGACTTAGGATAAAATTTTCATGCTTTTCCTGAAATCACCATTGTACTTCTACCTACCCTCTCATTTCAATTCTTTTTCTAAGCTAACATTTTCTCTTCTTGCTTTGCAGGGTGCATTTAAACTAGCAGACCCAAATCACCTTTTTTTAATGAAAATCTACCTTATCCTATCACTTATCTCACCATTGATTCAGATTAAACTGTTGAATCAATTTTATTTCTACCTAGCTATTGATTTACCAAGATTAAACTATTTGGTAAATCTTTATTCACTAACCTATTCAACAGAAATTGAAATGTGTTCAATCATGATTAAACTGTATGATTTGAACAGAACTTTAGTCATTGTGGCATTCAAAAACAATTTGCACACAACCTTATTTGATAATGAACTAAAAGAACTAACTTATCAGTAGTGGCATTTAGACTTGCAACACTTTCTGTATTATTTTCTATTTTTTGTTTTGTGGGATTCTTATTTCCTTTTTTTCATATATTTTTGGAAATAATTTGAATATTGAAATTTATGTACAATATGAAATTATAAATACAAATACTCAATCACCTTGAGATCCTATAATTTATAGGACCCTAACAATCACCTTGAATGTTCACAACAAATTGCTTCATAATTGTATGTTGGATGTGGGAGCCTCTCAAAACCTCATGCCCAAGATGTTCATGGTGGAATTAGGATTTGATATGACTAAACCATACCATAAATTAAACTCTTTTGACTCTATAAGCATTAAATGCCTAGGCCTCATTAAATATTTGGTGGTTTTTCTTAGTCAAATACTGAACAAGAGTTTGGTTATGGATATCGTAGTAACTAACCTCTCGACCTCTTATGGCATGTTGCTTTCTAGGCCTTGGGCTGGGAAGTGAGGTAGAAACCTCCAAATGGACTTATTATATGCCACCATACTAGTTTTTGTAGGTTTTAACCCTGTATAGAAATTACCTGTAAACGAATTCTTAAAAAACATAAAATTAACAATGGCGAGAGCATAAAACATAAAACATATATACACAGAGATTTTCTCCTGGATGCCAAAACTGGGACTACTAGATTGATTTTCATTATATTTCTTTCAATGTTACAATACATATATATACATGTTGAAGCATCCATAAACCCTAATCCATTAACCCTGGACTATAACATAAATGTAGTTCCCTTGACCGGATCTACAAAATACCATGGGTAGAAAACCATCATGCCCAATACCATGTGAAAAATCCATGCAAAAAACCATAGGTAGGTTCGCCCACCTAATATAGGATCCTAAAAAAAATCTTGGGGTGCTTCCCCGTACCTTGTGCAGGGGGGATTTCCCCCTGCAAATCCCCCAACAGGGGGGGGCTACCACCTGTCGCAGCGAAGGGGGAGTTGGTTGACACCCCTCTAACCCCCAGCTTCACGCTCGAGGATAGTTGTGGAAAGAATATAACACACACCCAACATTCTCCAACTTGTTGTTTTCTTTCCATAGGGGGGCATAGTAGATCTTAGTCACTGGTCCAGCCTTGCAACGCCCATTGTTTCTCTACACCAAGAGAACTTTTTAGTCCTCATAGACTTTGTCAATGCATCTGCAATATTATTTAAAGTGTCCACCTTTACCAGTAACACCTTTTTGTCCTCAACCATATCCCTTACAAAGTGATACTGAACATCAATGTGTTTTGTCTTTGAATGCTAAGCAGGGTTCTTTGCCAAGAAAATTGCACTTTAGCTGTCACAGTCTAACCCTATAGCTCGTTGTACTAACCCCATACTTGAAAACAATCTCTGCGACCAAATTACTTCCTTGCTTGCATGAGTGCCTGTCATGTATTCTTCCTCTGTAGTTGAAAGTGCCATTACAGACTCTCTTACTCATCCAACTGATTGCACCACCAAATAGGTTAAACACATACCCACTTCTAGATATTCTCTGATCTAGATCTCTATCCCAGTCAACATCGACAAAGCCACAAATATCCAAATCTCTATCTAATACTGGTCTTCCTTGGTAGCAAAAACCATAATCACTAGTGCCATGCAAATTCCTGAAACACCGCTTCACTTTTGTCCAATGATCCTTCTTTGGTTTTGACATAAACCTGCTCAATACTCCCACTGCATGTGCAATGTCTAGTCTAGTGCATACCATTGCTTACATCAGGCTACCGATTGCACTTGTGTATGGAATATGGGACACGTCCTCTTACTCTTCTTGTGTCTTGGGATATTGTTCAACAGGTAAATTTACACTTACAAGAATAGGAACATTTACAATTTACTATCCTGCATATTAAACCTTTGCAATATTGTCTCGACACACTTCCTCTAGTTTAACCATATCTTCCTCTTTTCCCAATCTCATTTAATTTCCATGCCCAAAATATAGTTTGCAGCACCAAGATATTTCATGTCGAATCTAGAGGACAATTGGGTCTTAAAATCCTTGATAATTTCTTTGTTATTTCCAATCAGCAACATATCATCCACATACAAGACCAAATAAATAACATGGTCACCAATTAATTTAAAATACACACAGTGATATGCTTTTCTTCTGGTGAAGCCAACTCCCCATATAAATGTATCAAATTTATGATACCACATCCTTGGTGATTGTTTTAAACCATACTGAGACTTTTTTAACCTGCATACCAGTTATTTCTTACCCTTCACAGCAAAGCCTCTAGGTTGCTTCATGTAGATCTCTTCTTCCAGATCCCTGTGAAGAAATATTGCCTTCACATCCATCTGTTCTACCTCAAAATCAAAAGAAGAAGAAATAGATAAAAGTAATCTAATAGAAGCCACCTTGGCAATAGGAGAAAATATATCACCAAAATCAATTCTCGACATCTGGGAATAACCTTTTTCTACCAACCAAGATTTGTATTTCTCCACCTTTCCTTCTGCATTCATCTTCTTCCGAAACACCCATTTTCTTCCAATGGGTTTCCTTTCAGCTGGCGACTCCACCAAATCCCAAGCCTCATTTTTCTCTAAAGATGCCATTTCATCAACCATGGCCTCTTTCCAAAGTTTTCCATCCTCTGAATCTACTGCCTCCCTCACAGTTCTGGGATCATCATCAGAAATAGATAAAGAAAAATTTGAACAGAAAGAAGATGGACTATACCTTTGTGACTGCCTTCTTTCTCGAACTAATCTTCTCATAGCTGGAGTTTGTGGCTCTTCATCTTCTGATTCCTCTTTTGTTGTAGAGTCTAATTCTTCCTCCTTTAGCTCAAACTCTATCTTCTCAAGTTACTTTGATAGGAGTTCATGTTTAATAACATATTTCACCTCTCTAAACACCACATCTCGGTTGTACACAACCTTCCTTGTTTCTAGGTTCCAAAGCTTATAACCTTTCAAACCATCCTTATACCCAATAAAGATGCAACTTTTAGATTCACTACCCAACTTGGTTCTTTTCTTGTTTGGAACATGTACATATGCATCACAACCAAATACCCTCAGATGTGAAAGAGAGGGTTTCTTACCAGTCCATACCTCTTGTGGAGACTTATCCTTCAATGCTGATGAAGGTGATCTACTGACCACGTAACATGCAGTCTCCATTGCCTCTACCCAGAATTCTTGTCCTAACCTGACACCATTGAGCATGCTTCTTGCCTTTTCCATCAACGTCTTGTTCATTCTTTTTGCAACTCCATTTTTCTGAGGTGTGTATGGAGAGTCTTCTACCGTGCTATACCACACTTTTTATAGAAATCTCTTCAAAATCCTTCTAGTAGAATTCTCCATTGTTATCTATCCTCAGATCCTTTATCTTCTTCTTTGCCTGGTTTTCCATTAGAGCTTTAAATTATTTAAACTTGTCAAAGACTTCAGATTTCTTCCTGAGGAAATATATCCATGTATTGCTTGAGAATTCATCTATAAATGATACATAGTACACAAACTTACCCAACGATAGAACAGACATAGGTCCAAACACATCACTGTGCACAAGCTCTAATATCCCTTTTACCCTCTTAGCAGTAGAGGGGAAACTCACCGTATTCTACTTCCCATATGCATAATGTTCATAGAAATCTAAATCCAAAGATAAATTAGACATACCTTCTACCATACCATTACCATGAAGTATTTGAAGGCCCTTCTCTCCAATATGTCCAAGCCTTTGATGCCATAGCACAGTGTTTTCTACAGAGACCACTAGATTTTTTGATCCACTTTCAGGAACCACATAACTATTGCACCCATCAATAAAAGTGCTACCTAGAAGTTTGTACAGAGTTCCAATCCAAAATCCCTGCATCAATACTAGTGCTCCCCAAACCATCTTGCAGGTATCTTTATCAAACATTATTTTTACACTTGCATCATCCATCTTGCTTACAGAAATCAGATTTATGGCCAATGCAGGAATATGCAAAACACTGAGAAGTGTTTTAATCCTTCCACCTTGCAACTTCATCTTGACTTTTCCACGTTTGATGATTTTAGCCTTCTTGTCATCCCCTAAGAATACATCACCACCATCGTATTTCTCATACTCACAGAACCACTCCCTGTGGAAAGGATGCACCTGAATCAATCAACCATGCCTCATGGTGTACATGTGTTCTTGAAGAAGAAGCCAAGTACACATCCCTACCTTCATCTACGGTGGTTTTCACCTCTACAGAAGGAGCATCATCATATCCCTTTCCTTTTTCAGGAGATTTATATCTATAATCCTTTTTGAAGTTCCTTTCCTTTCCACATTTCAAGCACACCTTTACAGGTTTTATTAGAGATTCAGATCTCCCTCTAGATTTAGATCTCCCACTCGAGGACTTATTTTTGTTTATGTTCTAGGACCGTCCTCATACAGACAAGGAATCACCATTCTGGCCCTCCATATTTTTTCTTCTCATCTCCTCCAACAATAAGGATGAAACTATTTAATCAAACTGCAAGGTAGTTGTATTGCTACCTATTGCAAAAACCAGACTATCCCACAAATCTGGTAGAGAAAACAGCAAACTAAAGCACTTATCTTCATCTAAAATTTTAATATCAACAACTAACAAATGACTTACCACACTATTAAAGGCGTTTATACTCTCTATCACCAAGTCTCCATCCTTCATCCTTGGGTTATACAAATTTTTCCATAGGAACAGTTTATTCACCAAAGACTTAGATTCGTACAAAGTCCCTAACTTGTCCCACAAATCCTTCGCTGAAGCTTCCTATGATACATTCAACAATATTGAATCTGAGATACACAACCTTATTGGGCTCTTTTCTTTTTGATCCAAATTATTCTAATCTTCATCAGACATTGTCATTGGTTTAGTACCTGGATCTACCGTGATCCACTGATCTTTATCCATGAGCAGATCCTCCATCTTGAGTTTCCATAACTCAAAACTATGACAATTAAATTTCTCAATCTCTATTTTCCACTTCTCGCCATCTTCTTTCACCACAAGAATCAATCCCGCAAATCTCCCACTGAACAGGGTCTACTACAGGCCCGAGAAAAAACCCTCAGCAACAAATGTGTCCCCTTGAAGCCAAAACATCTCTGATGCCAAATATAAGTTTTAACCATGTATAAAAATTACCTGCAAATGAATTCTTAAAAAATATAAAATTAACAATGGCGAGAGCATAAAACATAAAACAAATATACACAGAGATTTTCCCCTGAATCCAAAAACCGAGTCTACTAGATTCATTTTTCATTATATTCCTTTTAATGTTACAATACATATATATACATGTTGAAGCATCCATAAACCCCAACCGATTAACCTTGTATTAGAACATAATTGTAGTTCCCTTGACGGGATCTACAAAATACCATGGGCAGAAAACCATCATGACCAAAGCCATTTGCGAAATCTATTCACAAAACCATAGGCAGATCTGCCCACCTAATATAGGATCCAAAAAACATTTACGGGGTGTTGCCCCGAATCTTGTGCAGGGGAGCTAGTCATGGAAAGAATATAACACACCCAACATTTTTAGAGGTCAAGAATGAAGACTCTATTGGGAGGTTAAACTTTCGTATTTCTTAAATGATGAGAAGAAGTCTTAGAACCTACTCGTCTATGCCATAAAATGGTTTATGGGTTATTATAACCTATCTCTAAATTTTGAAGTCATGAATGAGGTGGGATAAAATCCTATTGAGATGGAAGAATAACACAAACTAAATTCAGTATGGAAAATGTTTTGTGATGGTGCATATTCTTAGGAGGGAACATGAGCAAGAGTGATTCTAATAATGCACATAAGACATAAAATCTCACTATCATTTAAACTTGAATTTGTTGCCTCGAATAATGTTTTTGAATATGAGTCATTGATTCTAGGGCTAGGAACAACCTAGAAAATGGGAGTAAAAAATCTTGTGGCCTTTAGGGATTCGGAGCTAGCGGTCTTACAAGTAAGAAAAATTTACACCACAAAACATCCTCGATTGATATTGTATCGCAACGTTGTTTGGGATATTGTTGACAATTATTTTTGTGATTTTAACATTACAATTGTGCATATAGAATATAAACATGTAGACACATTGGTGATAGCGGCCAATACTTTCAAACCGCATCCTAAGCCAAAGTTGAAGTACGAAGTAGAGGTGTGATCCAAACCTTCCATTCTATATAATGTCAAAAATTGAAAGGTATTTGAATACGACCAACAACTAAGGAGGATTCTTGAATTGATGAATGAGTTTTTAGCCATCAATATTAAATTTGAAGGAGAAGTACCTAAGATGGGTTAAGAAGAGGAAGAATCACAAGATGGCACCGCTAAATTCATGAACCACATTGGAGGTAATGAAGTGATCCAAATAAGGAATAACTTCATCCTGAAGAACTGCTTCCTCTGGAGCAAATTTTTTATTACAATGACGTGCCTACCAAACCAATTTTTTTGGCCAGAAAATGAGACTATTGAGGAATATAATCTCGGTACATAAAAAACCCGCAAAAGTTAAAACTTGACAAGCCTTCACCACCTACACGTAAAAAGAGGCACATTGATCTATTTAAGTAATTTAAAGATGTTTTTGCATGGAGTTATGAAGATGTAAAAACTTATGACACCTCCATAATTCAACATAGAATACCATTGAAAGAAAACACTAAGCCTTTTGTGCATAAACTAAGTAGGTTCAATCCAATTTTGTTGCCAACAATTGAAAAGGAGATCTGGAAGTTATTGGAGGGAAATATTATTGTGCCACTAATAAATTCGCAATGGGTGGAAAATATGGTACTAGTCATGAAAAATAATGGTGATATAAGCCTCTATGTGGTTTTCAGAAACTTGAATCAGTGTTCCTTAAAAGAATTTATCCATTCCCCAACATGGAACTTTTGCTGCAAAATATTATAGGAGCATCTAGAATATTAATGATGGATGGATTTTCAATCTATAACCAGATAGAAATGCATATAGATGATAGAGATAAAATAACGTTCACAACACCATGGGGTACATTCATGTACAACGAAATTCCATTTAGTCTAGTGAATGCAAGAGCACATTTTCAAAGAGCCGTGCACATTTCATTTGTTTGCGGGAGAGATAAGTTCATATTCATCTATATAGAGGACATTACCATGTTCTCAAAATTAGTAGAAGATATTTTGGAGCATATGAATCAGACTTTCCTAAAGTGCATAAAATTTGGTCTATCATTAAACCTCAAGAAGTCATTACCTGATTTGCAAGAGGGAAAGTTTTTGGGACATATTATTTCCAAGGAAGGTGTTAGAATAGACCTGGACTGTGTATAAGATATATCAAAAATTGGCCTACCCCAGAATAAGAAGAAAGTTGAATCATCCTTGGGAAAGACTAAATTTTTGCGTAGGGTCATAAATTCTCCAGACCTCCTAAAGCATATAACAGGTATGCTAAGAAAGAAAAGTGATGTGAAATGCACTCTAGAAGAATGAGAATCATTTCAGTGGATGAATAAAGTTATCATGGAAGCCACGGTCCTAGCAAGTCCCAATTTTTCGAAGGAACTCCAGATCTTCTCTTTTGCACCTGAACATACCATTGTGGCAGTTCTATTACAAAAGAACGAAGAAGGGTATGAGAAACCCATAACATTTTTCATTCACTCTTTGAGATATGCAAAGATGAAATACATCATTTTAGAGAAGCATGAATATGTTATGGTAAATTCATTCAAAGAATTTTGAGAATATGTGTTACATTCCAAAGTAACAACATATGTGCCTTCAACACTAATAAAGGAGATATTCACACAACCTGATAGTGATGGTAGATGGGGCAAATGGATAGAAAAGTTGCCAGAGTATGACATGGAAATCAAGCCCACAAATCTTGTCAATGGCTAAGGGTTATCTAAATTCTTCATAGAATCCAACCATGTTGCACTAGAAATGTGTACTAATGAATACCTTTGTAACATATGTGGAGAGAAGAATCCACCAGAACCTTCTTCTTCAGATGAAGAGAATCCACAAGAATTTGTTCATCCTGGAAGAGAGAATAAAAAGGAACCTCTCATTCTAGTAGGAAGGAATCCACAAAAAACCTTCTTAAAGGACCTCTCAAAGTTCCAAAACCCTTACCGGTATCATGAGATCATATTCTTCCTGCAGAATTTGGAGTGTCCACCTGAATTTTTTAAGGTCAAGTGCAGGTCTTGGAAATGAAATTCAATTAAGTTCTACATTTTGGAGGAAGGTTTATATTGGAAATATCATGTTGGAATGCTGCTTACTTGTGTCACTAAATACCAAGTATGAGAGATCATTTCAAAATTACATCGAGACGTGTGCAAAGGAAATAAATCATGGAAAGTCATAACCTGCAATATTTTGAGAGAAGGATATTATAGCCTTCCCTATTAAATGATACAAATGTTATTGTTTGGATATTTTTGTAGATGTATTTTAAAGAATCACGAGTCGAAGATGAATCCACAACAGAGATTTTAGATCGATGTTTTGGGTCACAATCAGGACCTATCATTAGGATAATATGTCGACAGAAGGAAAGGTAAAAAGGATAAATAAACGAAGAAAATAGAAAAACAAGGAAGAAGAGAGAGGTCGATTGCACAACAAATCAATGAAAACAAAGTAAAAATAATAAAATAGTAATAATATAAGAATAATTCTAAAAAAATAATAATAAAATAAAAAGGAACCAAGGATTAACAGATAAATTAAGCATATTAAAATAAAGTAAAATAAAAGAGGAATAAAATAAGGAAATAAATAAATAAAACAAAGGAATAAAACATATTAAAATAAAAATAAAAATAAAATAAGGAAAATAAAATAAAAGAGGAAGGGAAGGAAAATAATAAAATATAATAAAGAAAGAGGAATGAAATTCAAAAGATAGTAAACACATAATAATGGGAGAGGAAGGGAAGGCAAAAATTGAAAGGAGGGATAGAGGAAAAGACAAAAAAAAAGGGAAAGAAAAGAAGAAAAAAGAAGAGAGGAAAACGAGAAGGTAAAGGAAAGAGAAAGAAAGGAAAGGAAGGAAAATAAGTGAAAAGAAAGAAGAAAATAAAAGCTAGGGTTATTTGTTAGATATTAAAGGGAACTAAATTCTATTGACTTCAATTCCCCCATCCCTATTTAGATTGTTGGGATACTTTATAATCTCTAATTCTTATTTGAACTTGTACTTGAAATAAAGAGCCTACTTAGTGACGATCTTGGTGTCTTCAACTCATAAGTCGTGTTTAGTCTTAGATCAATGTTCAGAAAGAGCGGAGGAATGTGTTCTTTCTTTGTTTATGTCAACCCCATGTTATTTCAATCTTATATTAAATGACCAACCATTTTCTCCAATGTAGCACAATCCACAGGAGTAATTAATCTTGTAGACACCTTTGATATGCAATGAGTCAATCTTATCTTTCACATATCTCCTCAATGTGTCGGATGGTCTCAAGGGGTTTAGTGTATGCTATAATTCCATTTCTTTTAAGGACATTAGTTATCTTGTTAGTGGTATGGATATATGGGAAGAATAATTTACCATTAGGGAATGGAGAATTAAGGGAAGGGGATTCTCTTCTAGCTTGTTGTTGTTCAGGCTTTCCTGACTGTAAATTTTTTACAAGGAAATAAAAGCTTTGATCTCTACCATTGAAACCAATCAAATTTCAAGCTCCATTCCAATAGTCAAGATTGGATTTCATTGGAGAGATACATTCAAACTTGAGAGGGAAACACAATTATATGCTCATGGCCGCTGACTATTTCACTAAGTGTGTGGAAGCCATCCCAACCTGTAAGGTCAATGAGCGGGTTATCATTTCCTTCTTGGAAGACAACATTATCTCCTAATTTGGGTGTCCCAGGTGTGGAGCTCTGGAAATGTATGTTTTTGACAAACAATTTAGTGACTTTTCGGTAGCAATTGTAACCCTTTCTGCATAATGAACTTAAAGAGATAAAGCATTTTTAGTAGAATATGTGAGAATTAGTATGAAAACGTAATCACTGATAATTGTTATCTTTTCATGCAGAAAAGGGTGGAAACGAAGGATTATTGTTTAAGAGGAAAAGACAAAGGAAGAGTAACTGCTGTCCCTTTGGGAGGGAACCAGATGCAAACGAGATCAAGCGGATCGAAGCAGAACGACCCGGGAAAGAAAGAAGAATTATCGATTCGGCGAAGCAGGGAAAGGAAAATCAAGGAGTAACGGCTTGGCGAATCCCTCAGGATCTTTGATCCTGAGGGATCGCTGTCTTGCTTATTTTTGCTACCTAGATACCTCCGCCATTTCTCTTATAAAAAGGGGCAGCAGTGTTAAGCTCGGGAGACCTTTTTTCATATATGTAAATTTAAGTCTCAGTTTGAACTTTGATCATCGAGTCTCGTTAAGACTTGTTTTTGCTGTACTTTTGTTGATGCATTAATACTAAAGACCTGGTGCTTTATTTCATCTCTGCGTCTGGAGTAATCTAAGGCGGTGTATCCTTGGAAGCTAAGGGCCCGGCTCCGAAGGACACTTGCTTTTGTATCATTATAATTTGGTTTTTGTGTGGATTGTTTATATAGTTTGGTAATCTGACGTGTTTGTCATATGCTGTTCCATGCTCTGTTACGACTAATTCATTAATGGTTTCATTCGGGAGATTTATGTAAGTAACTCTGTATCGTGTAAATGAATCTCTTCAGAGTTGATTGCATGTTCACTATTTAAGCCAACTGTTTCTGTTACAGAGCCTTCATATTAAATATTGCTATTGGATTCATTTGAACTCTTATTCGTGGGAACCCGAAAGTAATATTATTCTATCTGGAAGCAGAGTCATATTCTCTGGAAACATCAGATTGCTATAATAAGTGTGTTGTGTATATATGATAAATGTTGTTCCATAATTCAGTTGTGAATATTGCCTCATAAAGTAAGGTTCATTGGAATTGCTTTTGACGATTGTTATTTGATTGTGGAATGAGAGTTCAGTTCTAACTCGCGAGATCTAGTTTACTGAGTTGCTGTTCCATTTATTGCCGTTCCATTTACTGCTGTTCCATTTCAGATTTGCTGTTCCATTTTCCGTTTGCTGTTCCATTTTACTTTTTGCTGTTCCATTTCCTTGCATTTACTGTTTTGGTGTGAGAGAAGGTCTAAAGCTGTAGTGAGTCAGAAAGTCGCTGCTTAGCTCCCAGATCTTTGGTCCATGCTCTATTTTTCCTTCATCAGTTTCTAGAGGGATGGGTTATTGCTTCCGCACCCTTGACTGATAAATCGTTTGGTGTGGTTCCTTTATTTTAAAAACAAATTAGTTATAGTTTAACATCCATTTACTCTTGTATTTTCTAGACACTGTACTACGAAGCATTACTCTGACGAATAGCCTCAGATTGAGCTACTCTTTGCAATAACAAAGCGTTCCCAGATTGACTTATTAATGTAGCATAACTAGAGGTGAAAGAGACCCTTGTTACAGCTCTACTTTTTGGCGCCGTTGCCGGGGAAAGAGTACAGCCATTTGTCTTTTACAGAGTAGTGTACGAGTCTGCTAGGGGAGAGTTGGATTTTAAAAACGGAAGGTAAGAACCTGCGTACGGAGCATGTAAAAGCCCTGCTCCACCGTCCGCTTTCCTGGTAGAATTGTGGGTTGAATAGAATTTGGTAGTTTATAGAATGAATGACTAAGCAGAAAAAGCCAGAAAAAATTATCAAACCTCCATTCAAACCCGAAAAAGCCAAAGGGCCGGTAACCCTTGGCCGAATGACCTTCATAGACGAAATCTATAAGAAAACTGAATCTTAGCCATCAGTAGGTTTCAGAAAAACCAATTCCAAACAGCCTACTGGTTCCCTTCAGGCCACAGGGTCACCATCTATAACCTTCACTGAGGTGCATAGTCAGACTGATGAACAGGACTTTCAAGAAATTGAAAATTCTATTCCAGAACGACTGCAGGAAGGGAATCTAAGCAATCTTTGTGAAGGAGAAGGGGAAACAGGAGAAGTTGAAGGACCAAGATCTCCTAGGATAATCCATCCATTAGAAAGCCCAGATAAAGGGAGCGCTGTAAAAATCATTGAAGGGATTCAATCTCCTCAAGTAGCAGGAGCTTCCATTATTCCGGACAAAGGAAGTGCTATTAAGACAACCAAAACCGTACCTTCTCAGCCTAAGAATACCCTTTTAGAAATCCCTGAAGGTTATTGGCACATATTCGATCCGATGGCGCAGAATCAACCCAATACTCAAACTTCTACATTACAATATCCTATAGTGGATTCCGCAGCAAATGCTCCTATGAAAGCAATTCCCCTTCAACACATTCCTACATTTCATGGACTGACATCAGAAGACCCGGACGCATTCTTATTTGAATTTGATGTCTTATGCAGGGGATATGATTACACCACTGACCCCCAGAAATTAAAGTTGTTCCCCTCCACTTTGAAAGGAGCAGCCTTAAGATGGTTTATGGGTTTAGGTGGTGGGGTTATAAATAACTGGGAGCAGATGAAGGAATCTTTTCTAAAGAAATATCAAGACTATTGTAGGTCTAGAGAATTGAAAGACGAAATATTCCAAATGATAGCTAGACCGAATGAAACATTAGAAGAATATGTAGAACGTTTTCAGTATAATTTACAAAGGTCGCCTTACGCATCATTACCACTGCCTGATAATGTGTTAAAAACTGCATTAATCAGAGGCATGAAAGAGCAGTGGATCGAAACATTAAATATCATGGGAAAAGGGGATATTTATCAAGAAAATTTTTCTGACATCATTGATCTATGTATCAGAAGTTCGAGAGGCAGCACAAGGATAAAACCAGCAGAATATGATCGGTTTGTCAGAGATAACAAAGCACCAACAGAAGGAGTAACACGTGTAGAACTTGGCAATTTATTAGAAAATTTTAAAACTGATATTCTGGGGACATTAACTACACAACTTGATATTGTGCAGGCTAAACAGAAGCAGATTGAGGCAGAACAGAATTTGGCGATCTTCTGCCCCCGATGTAGAAGAAAGCATAGCCACAAGGAATGTCCACTGGATACAGTTCAAACATGTGCCATCTGTACAAAAGATCACCTTACCGAAAGTTGCCCCTCACTTCCTGGATTGAAAGCAGTATATAAGGAAGCAGAAGAAGAACCAGAATCAACATACTTTGTTAACCAGCGTCGCCAATGGCAACCAAGGCAATCAGGTATGTTTTCAGACCCGACTTCTTCTTTTCAGCCTCCACAATATAGTATGTGGCAAAATCAATCTCAACCCCCATTTCCGAACTGGTCATCACAACCATTTCCTTCTCCAAATCCATGGATGAATCAGCTAAGCCAATTTGGTTGGCCAAATTTTCCTTACACTCCACCATATTGGCAAAATAACTCATACCCTCCGCAATGGACCCCCCCTACTTCACAAAGTTCACCCTAGCAGACAAATTGGCCAAGATCGACATATCAGCCAACAGGAACTATTCCACTCCCTCAACCGACTCTGCCAGCTTTGCAACAAAATCCCCAGTCTAATCTGAGACCGCAACTCCCAGCCCAACCTAATCCTAATCCTAATAATAGGCCGGTCCAGTCTCTCCAAATCATAGAATCAGCAGAAATCGGACCTGAACTGAGGGAGTGCAATGATCTTCAGTTAAGATCTGGACGAATAATAGAAACAGAGGGAGATAAAACAATGCACATTGAAGATCAGTTACCAATAGAACAACCGTTACAACAAGAGAGCGTAAATAAGGAGCAGACTCATCATCAAATAAATGAACCCGCTCCTCCCTTCCCAGAACGATTAGTCTTACCACGACCTGTACAGCAACCAGACTTTGACATTCTGGGGGAGTTACAAAATCTGTACATAAGAATTCCATTCCTCCAAGCCATTCAAGACATCCCTATATACGTAAAAACTATAAAAGAATTGTGCATAAAGAAATCAAGGAGGAATCCAACCACTAACCCAAGAGTCCAAGTAGTCGGTACTTTATCTGACTTGTTATCAGGAATACCCATTAAATATGAAGATCCGGGAAACCCAATAGTAACTGTTCAAATCTATGGACAGACTCTGACTAATGCTTTAGTTGATTTAGGAGCTGCAATTAATATTTTGACAACTTCTACGTGCCAAAAGCTTGGGATTACATCGGTAGAACCCACTTCTACTTTGTTAGAATTGGCTGACCGATTTGTAGTGCGACCAGAAGGAACTCTATACGATGTCATGGTCTCTGTAGATTCTTGGGAATACCCGACTGACTTCCTGGTAATTAATCCAAAAACCCGACTGGATGGACACCCTCTAATTTTAGGTAGACCCTGGCTGGCCACTGCCGATGCGTACATTGGTTGTCGGCAGGGGAATATGACAATAACCAAAGGACCAAATATCAAAAATCTAGTCCTATATCCTCCAGCACAGCCAAGTCTTGCAATGATAAAAACTAACCAGCACCCTGTATCATACCTTACTGACAATATCAGATCACCATTGACTATACAGAAGGCTCTAGACTTTAAAGATCAAACAGAAGATGATGCCATCAACAACTTCGTTAGTCAAACGGAATCTAGACCTCATGCACAGTGTTTTATGATAGAAGCTGCATTCGAGAACGAACTGGAAGAAGACCCCTTGAAAGATACACATGACCAAACGATACCTGTGACTTCTGTTGCTAATAGTAAAGTAGTGGAAATTGAACCGGGAAAAACACTAAACATTAATGCCAACCTTACACCGGACCAAGAAATTAAACTCATCCATTTGTTACGAAAATATCAAGAAGCATTTGCATGGGACTATCCTGATATGAAAGGGATTGATCCCCAATTGTGCACCCACCATATTTACATAGAAAAAGATGCAAGACCTGTCCGTCAACCGCAAAGAAGACTCAACCCCCATCTAAAAGATGTTGTGAAAGCAGAACTTCAGAAGCTTTTAGATGTTAATTTTATTTATCCTATTTCTGATAGTAAGTGGGTCTCTCCACTTGTGGTTGTACTCAAGAAGAATGGGAAATGGAGGATTTGTGTGGATTATAGAGAGCTAAACAAAGCCACAAAAAAAGAACATTTTCCCCTCGCATTCATAGACCAAGTACTGGACACGTTAGCAGGAAAGAAATTCTTTTCTTTCCTAGATGGCTTCAGTGGATACAATCAGATTCAGATTGCCCCTGAAGACCAGGACAAAACTACCTTTACTTGTCCTTGGGGAACGTTCGCTTATAGATTTCTACCCTTTGGCCTATGTAATGCCCCTGCCACATTCCAAAGGGCCATTCTTAGCATCTTTGCAGACTTAATAAATGATGGGCTTGAAGTCTACATGGATGACTTTACACCATATGGAGATGATTTTGACCCAGCTCTAGACACTCTAGAAAAAGTCCTACAGCGCTGCATTGCTACCAGGCTTTGTTTAAGCCACGAAAAGTGTTATATGATGATGACAGAAGGGCTTATTCTAGGGCACTACGTCTTAGCAGCCAGCATTCAGGTATATCCGGCTAAAATTTAGATTCTTTTGCTTATTCCCACCCCCACTACTCAGACGGAGGTACGCAGCTTTCTTGGATTTTCTGGGTATTACAGACGATTTATAGAACATTATTCACACATTGCTGCACCTCTATATGCACTAACGGGTAATGTTGATTTCATGTGGACAAAAAAATGTGACCGTGCTTTCCAGGATTTAAAGAAACTCGTATCAACAGCTCCAGTCCTTCGAGGACCAAACTGGAATTTACCATTCCAAATCTCATCTGATGCCTCAGACACAGCAATCGGTGCAGTCCTTGGACAGGAGGAGGATAAAAAACCTTATGCTATTTATTATATCAACAAAAATTTAACCCCTGCTGAATTAAATTACACTGTCACCGAAAAAGAATTCCTTGCTGTAATACATGCTGTCAATAAATTTAGACATTATATCACAGGCTATCCCGTTGTTTTATATACAGATCATTCTGCTATTAAATATTTAGCAAATAAGCCTGTTACAAATGCCAGAGTAACAAGATGGTTGATCTTATTGCAGGAATTTGATATCACAATCAAAGATAGACCCGGCAAAGAGAACCCTGTAGCTGATTTTCTCTCACAGATACCAAAACCAATTGAAGCAGCAGCAGTAGAAGACCAATTTCCGGATGAACACCTGTTTGCTATTGCTGCTCAAACACCCTGGTATGCTGATGTTGCTAATTACCTTGCAGCAGGTAAACTACCAAAGCACTTAACCCCTAATGAACGTAAGCAGATTGTTTAGAAGAGCACTCGATTTTCATGGATTGGGGGCTATTTGTTCCACACAGGGGCAGACATGCAAATCAGGAGATGTATTCGAGAAGATGAAATTTTTGACATCTTAAAAGCCTGTCATGACGGACCATGTGGGGGACACTTTGCAGAAAAAAGAACAACACATAAGGTACTGCAGATAGGATACTACTGGCCTACAATTTTTAAGGATGCAAAAAAATTCGTTCAAGCCTGTGACAGCTGCCAGCGAGCAGGACGACCTGGTCAAGCCGACGAGATGCCTCTGAGGCCACAATTGGTTATTGAACCATTTGAACGGTGGGCTCTTGACTTCGTTGGACCCATCAACCCATCATCAAATCAGAGAACATATATCTTGGTAGCCACAGAATATGTTACTAAATGGGTTGAAGCGGAAGCGTTACCTAGAGCTACAGAAGATTCGGTAGTTCAGTTTCTATTTCATTTGTTTGTACGATATGGCCTTCCGAGAGAAATAATTACAGATGGAGGACCTCAATTTGCCAGAAACAAATTAGCTGCAACACTTAACAACTATCACGTCCAGCACAAAATTACTACCCCATATCACCCACAGGCGAATGGGCAAGTAGAAAGCAGCAATAAGGTAATAGAATCAATTTTAACAAAAACCATTGCTTCACACAGGCGTGATTGGGCCGCCCGACTACCTGAAGCACTCTGGGCCTATAGAACCACCTGGAGAAGTACCACTGGTTATTCACCCTATCAATTAGTGGTTGGGAAACAACCTATTTTCCCCATAGAATTCGAAATCCAAACCCTACGAACTGCACAGGAAGTTGGCCTAGATTTAAGTGAGGCACAAATCAATAGACTACAACAGATTAATGAATTGGACGAAATAAGGCTCTCTGCATTACAGAATACAACACTTATTCAACAACAGCGAGCTAAATGGCATGATGCACTTATCAAGAACAAAGTCTTTCACGAAGGGGACTGGGCTCTGTTATATGACTCTCGGTTTCAGGATTTCCCGGGGAAACTGTAGACTCGATGGCTGGGGCCTTATGAAATCCAGAAAGTACATGATAATGTGACCCTTACTCTCATTACAATCGATGGTTCTGGATATGCATTCAAGGTAAATGTCCATCGAGTTCGTCTCTATCGCAGGCCACTCACTCGGGAATCCTTCTGTGATCAGCTACGTCAAGATACTGACATGAAAATTTTAGGAGAGGAAGTAAAATATTCCTCACCTACAATTCAGTAAGGAACTCATTCTTTTGACTTGTACATAAGTTCTTGTATATACATTTTTTAATATTTCTTTGATCTTTCTTTCTTAAAGATTGCTCTTTACAGTCAGTATGTTTTTGCTGTTCCTTTTTTTTCAAACGGAACAACATTTTTGAGTTTTTGCTGTTCCTTTTTCAGAAGGAACAACAGTGGTTTGCTTTTGTGTCTTTGCTGTTCCTTTTTTTCCAAAAGGAACAGCAGGTGTGGATTTTTGTTGTTCCTTTTCAAAAGGAACAACAGTTGCGAAGTTTTGCCGTTCCTTTTTCAAAAGGAACAACAGTTGCTTGTTTTCATGTTTTTTTGCATTATTGTGTTTTTGCTGTTCCTTTTTCAAAAGGAACAACATTTCGTGTTTTTGCTGTTCCTTTTTCCAAAAGGAACAACAGTCCGAGTTTTTGCTGTTCCTTTTTCCAAAAAGGAACAACATTCCGAGTTTTTGCTGTTCCTTTTCCAAAAGGAACAACACTTCGAGTTTTTGCTGTTCCTTTTTCAAAAGGAACAACAGTTTGTGTTTTCGCTGTTCCTTTTTCAAAAAAGGAACAGCATTTCGAGTTTTGCTGTTTTGAGTTTTGCTGTTCCTTTTTAAAGGAACAGAGTTTTGAGTTTTGCTGTTCCTTTTCAAAGGAACAACAGTGGTGAGTTTTTGCTGTTCCTTTTCAAAAAGGGACAGCATTTGCGAGTTTTTGCTGTTCCTTTCCAAAAGGAACAACAGTTGACAATTTTTTTAGACAGCACTCATGATCTTAGGAGAACGACATCCCAACTATTTGCTTGCATGGATCCTTCTCTTTCAAAAGGAACACCATAGTCATATCTTTGTCTCAGTGATGATTCATAATTGAGGATGCTTTTTCACCCATTGTCTCTCCAGTCTTTGAGATACAACTATACACTTATGCAATGAACATCAATTACAACATGCCGAAGTCAGGATATCATAAAATCGCTATCTTTATAGAGCCTAGTATTGATAAGAGGACAAGAGGGGGGACATACTTACTTCTCATCCCCGTTGTCATTGACTTATTCCCATTGCCCTGGTTGGTTATCTTTATCATGGCGATTTCCTTATTTTTTTTTTTTGATTATTACATAAGAATAAGAACAGAGGATTTATATTTTCCTGTTGGGATGATAAGACTTCTTCCGCCATTCCCACTCTTAAGGAGTGCTGAACCACCCTTATGTGTAAATATATAAGAAAAAGTACTGAAAAAAACAAAAGAAAAAAAAAAAAATGATGACGAATGTGATTTATTGTCAAATGCAGGATAGGGGGTCTCATCAAGAGCCAGCCTACCATGATCATCAGGTTGGAAGCGAAGTGGCATTCCCAGCATGGCCACCATACCAGGGATATGGTCCAAAGGTACACTAACTAAGCAGACCTTGGAACAGGGGGTCTCATCACGAGCCGGCCTGCCCACGTTTCGCGCCTTCCTGGTGAATGGCATTATGGCTACCTGGTTACCAAGCCAGCATAATGACCTGTATTTTGACTAAATATTTTTATACACATACAGGATCATGGTTCCGGGGGCGAAATAAACAACTCTGCCAAGGTTATGGACACCTGTTGGCAGCAGAGCTCTGTTAATGGTATCGAAGTCATAAATGGTTACACCAACAGGGATAATATTAATACCTCTTTATTTCTTCTATTCTATGAATAATTGATATTTTATTCCCCGATTAACATATCGCATGAATACTCATTACTCCCAATCATGGCAAAGGAACTGACAATGACCCCTCGGGACTTCGTACGAGTGACAGACGTCCCATCCCCCGGCCTCGCATCATATTATGAAAGCTCTTATGTAAAACACGATCCACCTTTTTGCCTCGATTTCGGTATTTAGTTGTCTATCCAAAACATGGCGTAATTTTATATGTTGTTCTTTATGACTGGTAACGCGATGGCTACTGCTCCTCTATTTGACGGCTGGGGCAGCCTATCACATCGTGGGGGGGGAAGGTGATCTCATTACTCCACGGGGTACGTGTCACCACACCATTCGGGGTAGATAGTGTACGAAGGAATGGCATGGTTTAATGGTATGATAGTTCTATTTTACGCAAAGTTGCCATCCACAATCCATTTTTGCTGCATGCTCTGTTTTTTCGCGACGATCACCTTCTCTGCATCCCAAAACAGCTCAGACAGTTGCTGTTCCATTAAAAATTCTTAGTAGAACCATGGGAGGTAAGGCAGTCCGAAGCGAGCCCCAGGAATTGACAGCCTCTGCTGCTGCTCAGGAGATCCTGGAAAAGGCTGGATGGCTGAATTATTTCAATCGCCTACAAGAACCAAACGAGACAGTGGCGTTGGAATTTCTGCAAAACCTGCAGGAAGACTACTCCACAGTAAGAGAAAGACGGATACTGGTCACTGACGATGTAATTGCAGAAGTTTCAGGCCTACCAGCCACCGGACCTGTATGGACGCTGAAGAAAGAAAGACTGCAGAAGATTATAGAGATTTTTCAGGATGAAGGCCAAAGCTTGACAGTGAAAGGGAAGGGAGTTCTGCCAGCTACGTTAGGAGAACCCTGGACCGAACTAGCAAAGGTAGTACAGAGCTACATTACTTGCGAAGGAAGGAAGGACGTGGTAAGACCTCGCCATCTTAAACTCTTAGCTGTTTTAAAAGAAAAATGTTCTGTAAATATGCCTGCACTTTTAAATTCGCTATTGCATGATGCGGCCCGAAGCCTGAAAATGGCCCAGCACGTAGACGCAGTTGTTAGCCACCATGGATTGATTCGATTGATAGTGAGCCATAGTCTCACTCAACAGCAGAGCAGCTGGGAGGAGCTCATTGCAGTGATTGAGGGGGGATTGGTTGCACCACCCCCAAAAACTAAAACTTCCTCCAGCACGCCAGAACAATCAGAGAAACGCAGAGAAGTGGCAGCTGGAAAACGTGTCGCTCCGAAATGAAAGCATTCTTCAGATACACCGGAGCGACCAGAAAAACGCAGAGAAGTGATAGCAGAAAAACTTGTTGCCTGTACACCTGAATAGCCAGAAAAACCAAGGAAATCAATTCGGTTATCTCGAATACGAGGGAGGCTGGAAAAGATTCGGAAAACCAGCCAACCAATTGAGATTACAGATGAACCTCCAGAACCAGAAGAAATACCTTCTGATGAAAATGCTGGACAATCTGGGGACGAGGCTGAACAAGCAGGAGAAGGAGGAAAGGAAGGAGAAATGCACTCTGAAGCTGAACACTCCAAGGCAGTCACTAAATAAGACAATCGGGAGGAGGAAGTAATAAAGCCAGAAAGCAGCCCGCTGCGAGACCCTGTGGGCGAAGAAGAATTGGCCGCAATTCTGGCTAGTTTGGGGGAATATGGCCAACCCTCTAGCCCAGCAGGTCCTCCTGATGGACCGCCAGAGGAAGAGATACCCGAGAATTCACATGCAGAGAACCAAGGAGAAGAAAATCCACCCGTTCATGAGGAAGAAATAAGGGATACCAGCCGGGAACAATCTGTTCCCGAAGCACCAGAAGAAATGCTGGACATAGGGGCAGATTTAAGGGCCAGGCCCAAACCCTCTGTCGAGACAAGGGAAATCAAGAAATTGAATACTAAATAGGAGAGGCTACTGAGCACTATAGCCTGACTCCGACAGAAAATTCGCATTCTGAAAGCTAGTATGAGGATACAAAGGACCACACAGAAGAGGAAGAGGACCGCTACAGCAGAATCCCGTCGAACAAGAAGTCGAGGGACCTACACTCGCACTGTTGGTAGAAACCCGATTAGAAGACCTGCAGCTGTTCCAAATGACGCTGAGGAACAAACTGCTGTTCCAATGGCCACTGAGGGACAAACTGCTGTTCCAATTGCTACTGAAGAACAGACTGCCGTTCCATTAGCAGAGGAACCACAACAACCTTTTGTTCATGTCAAGAAAGAAAAGGAGAATAAGGAGATCCAAACAGAGGCACCGCCCTCAGGGGTGATCCGGGTTCTGAATTCTAAGCAGCATAACAAAAAGGTTCAGGTAAAACTCCCGGCCTCTACGGCCTTATGGAAAAAGGATCCAAAAACAAGAACCTTGCATAAAATGATGAAGGAAGCTCAACAGGAAACTGAAAGATTGAAGGAACAAACAGTCCCCCGGGAGAGATATGAAGAGTTGCAGTAGCAACTTCGGAATATTAGTCAGTCCGAGAGCCAAGCCTTCGAAGGCTGGCAAAAAGAGCAGGAAAAGGTTGCAAAGGTAACTCGTCGATTAGATATTGTTGTTAGGCAGATGGACACTGTGTGTTCCTTGTATAATGACGTTCTAGCCTGTAGGGCCCCTGCTAAAAACTATGCTTTATTTTTGCTTGAACGATATTTACGATTAAAGATAAAAGCTGTCAGGGCAGGTGCCCCTATACAAATCAATACCCTTAATGATTTCATAGATTGTTGCAAGCATTATGGAATTAAGGTCCAAAGATTATTATGTGAATTTTACTTGCATAACCTCGTGCTAGACCAGGAAACTGATTTAAATCCTGGCCCTTTCGTTGGGGACATACAATTGCAAGCCTTTGTTTCCTTCGGGGTTAATCAGCTAAAATGGCTCAGGGCTTATACCACTTTCCAGAGACAGGAAAATAGCCTAGACTTGTGGGTGAGAGCCGAGCCTAGAGACCCAGTACGGTTATGGAGAGCACATAGGAACCTTATGAGAACCCCGGGTGTTATGGAGACATTAGGACCCATGCATGAGGATTTAATCAGACAAAATTTGGAATATTTTCTGACTATTAAAGACCTTGCTACCGATGCTGCAAAATTCCGATATCAGATTTCGAACCCAAACATCCAGCTCAGGGAACCATTCAGATATGAAAATTTTGAGCTGGCAGCCAGCCGTTTGAACCTTTATGGCGAGCAAATTTTGCAAGCAGGGCCATCCTGGTTAGGGTATCGATTTCGTAGTCCAATCATTTGGCACCCTGCACCCGGATACCAGGCCTTGTATGAAATGCCTGAAGGTCAAACAAATCAGTTTTTTGATGATTTGGTTGCTCATCACGGTTGTAGGTCTCCACACGAGATTCCCTCTCCGGCCTACTCTCTTACTGCTTTGCATATCAACTATAATGTTTTCATGAGGGCATGAAACAGGGTAAGCAGGGGGGTGTGTGGAGCTCTGGAAAGGTATGTTTTTGACAAACAATTTAGTGACTTTTCGGTAGCAATTGTAACCCTTTCTGCATAATGAACTTAAAGAGATAAAACATTTTTAGTAGAATATGTGAGAATTAGTATGAAAACGTAATCACTGATAATTGTTATCTTTTCATGCAGAAAAGGGTGGAAACGAAGGATTACTGTTTAAGAGGAAAAGACAAAGGAAGTGTAACTGCTGTCCCTTTGGGAGGGAACCGGATGCGAACGAGATCAAGCGGATCGAAGCAGAACAACCCGGGAAAGAAAGAAGAATTATCGATTCGGCGAAGTAGGGAAAGGAAAATCAAGGAGTAACGGCTTGGCGAATCCCTCAGGATCTCTGATCTTGAGGTATCGCTGTCTTGCTTATTTTTGCTACCTAGATACCTCCGCCATTTCTCTTATAAAAAGGGGCAGCAGTGTTAAGCTCGGGGGACCTTTTTTCATATATGTAAATTTAAGTCTCAGTTTGAACTTTGATCATCGAGTCTCGTTAAGACTTGTTTTTGCTGTACTTTTGTTGATGCATTAATACTAAAGACCTGGTGCTTTATTTCATCTCTGCGTCTGGAGTAATCTAAGGCGGTGTATCCTTGGAAGCTAAGGGCCCGGCTCCGAAGGACACTTGCTTTTGTATCATTATAATTTGGTTTCTGTGTGGATTGTTTATATAGTTTGGTAATCTGACGTGTTTGTCATATGCTGTTCCATGCTCTGTTATGACTAATTCATTAATGGTTTCATTCGGGAGATTTATGTAAGTAACTCTGTATCGTGTAAATGAATCTCTTCAGAGTTGATTGCATGTTCACTATTTAAGCCAACTGTTTCTGTTACAGAGCCTTCATATTAAATATTGCTATTGGATTCATTTGAACTCTTATTTGTGGGAACCCGAAAGTAATATTATTCTATCTGGAAGCAGAGTCATATTCTCTGGAAACATCAGATTGCTATAATAAGTGTGTTGTGTATATATGATAAATGTTGTTCCATAATTCAGTTGTGAATATCACCTCATAAAGTAAGGTTCATTTGAATTGCTTTTGACGATTGTTATTTGATTGTGGAATGAGAGTTCAGTTCTAACTCGCGAGATCTAGTTTACTGAGTTGCTGTTCCATTTATTGCCGTTCCATTTCAAATTTGTTGTTCCATTTTCCGTTTGCTGTTCCATTTTACTTTCTGCTGTTCCATTTCCTTGCATTTACTGTTTTGGTGTGAGAGAAGGTCTAAAGCTGTAGTGAGTCAGCAAGTCGCTGCTTAGCTCCCAGATCTTTGGTCCATGCTCTATTTTTCCTTCATCAGTTTCTAGAGGGATGGGTTATTGCTTCCGCACCCTTGACTGATAAATCGTTTGGTGTGGTTCCTTTCTTTTAAAAGCAAATTAGTTATAGTTTAGCATCCATTTACTCTTGTATTTTCTAGACACTGTACTACGAAGCATTACTCTAACGAATAGCCTCAGATTGAGCTACTCTTTGCAATAACAAAGCGTTCCCGGATTGACTTATTAATGTAGCATAACTAGAGGTGAAAGAGACCCTTGTTACAGCTCTACACCAGGAGGCTAATCATAGATAATTCTTAGGCATTTAAGTCCTTTAAGGTGATGTAGTTATGTCAATATTGTAACATAGAGTTGGTGCATTCCACAACATACTATTCCAACGGAAATGGATTGGCGGAATCATGAAACAAGAACCTAATAGGATCATCAAGAGGATGTTGGAAAATAATATAAAAAGAACTAGGATACAAATCTCAAATACACACTTTGGGAAGATAGAATTAGCACCAAAAGAGCCATCGTCACCTCACCTTATCAGTTGGTGTATGGAATGGATGTCATTTTTCCTATGAATATTACCTTGCCAATGATGAAGTTGCTACAGGAGGAGGATATATATATCATCCCAATGCAGAAGATAATATATAATATGATAGAATTTCAACAGCAAAAATAAGACCTTAGAAAAACTGAATCCAACCAGCAGAAAATGAAATTTGTCTTTGTTAAAAGAGGATAGGAATGTGACCTACAAGATGGGGACTTAGTACTGAAATGGGACTCAATTTGAGTCTATAAAGGCAAGCATACCAAGATTGATAATCTCTGAATTGGACCATTCCAAGTGCAGGAAAATCTGAATAACCATACATATTAGCTAGAAATGCTTGATGGAGATTTCCTCAGGAACTTTGTCAATGACAGGTTTCTAAAAGAAGTTCTTCACCTGAATGTCATATTTTCATGACTATTTCTTCTTTTATTTAAAAAAATGAAAAAAATGAAAATGAAATGATGATTCTTTTTTATCCTCTAGAGTTATTCTCTCAAGTTTCCTTTTGTAAGATTACAATTTTCTATTTTAAATAAAACCATAAAAAGATAGATGTTGTGTCAAGAAGACTCCACAACCCAATGAAATAAGAAATTGAAATTGCAAGTTCTCAATAGAACATACGGGCTTGTTGTCCCCCATGGAACTGCTGCTGGAGTTAAAATATAACACCCCTGTAAAATTTTGGGCCTAGAATGTTATGCTCATAACTTCCAAATGATACTCAAATACAGAATATGCGAAGAAAGATACCCAGAACATAGAATAGTGAGAGACAACAACAAATATTTTATTATTCAGAAAGCAATGTTCACTGGCCTCTTCGAGGGGGCAACCTCCAATAGAGTAGAGCTCGATTCAAAAATAAGACATGATGCTCCTCGCAGGGAGTCTCTATCCTTTATATATGACTCATACATGCAATACCATGGATCAATACCATGGGTTTTATTAATACCATCTATCTAATACGATGGCCCATTTGCAACTAACTGTGGTCCTGTCATTAATTGCGGGTTAACCACTTACAATTATTAATATGGGCTTTATTGACTCTTTGCTATGACTCGATCCCACTACATAAATAAGGGGGTTAGGGTGGGACCCTAACATGCCCTCCCCCTTAAGAATAGCCTTGTCCTCAAGGCTGAAGCTGCGGAAACTGCTGAATAATAGTGGCTGGTTCCCAAGTTGCATCTTCCGGAGAGGTGTCTTTCCACTTGACGAGAACTTCCCTAATCATGCGGCCACACAGATGCCTTTCTCGTGTGTCTAGGACCTGTTTAGGTTGGAGCCAGATTGACCCTTCCTCGTCCAATTCAGGTAGACTGGTTTGAATTCTACAATTGTTCCCAATCACTTTCTTGAGGCATGAGACATGGAAAACTGGATGGATTTTTGCAATAAGCGGAAAAGCCAACTTGTAGGCTACTTCTCCAATGCACCGAAGTACTTGATATGGTCCGTAGAATTTTGGAGATTGTTTCTGACAACCCTTGTCTTTGAGTGATGTTTTCTTATATGGTTGCAGCCTCAAAAATACCTGATCCTCTTCTTGAAATTGGTGCTCTGAGCGATGCTAGTCTACCTGTTGTTTCATGCGGTTTTGAGCTTGATGAATATTCTCTCTAAGATGGGCGAGCATGGTTGCGCGGTTTTGTATGAGTTGATCCACCGCTTGTACCTTTGAGCCCCCCTTGATATAAGAAGTAGGGGAAGGAGGGAGTTGACCATATATTGCTTCATAGGGAGTCATTTTGGTGGTGGCATGATAGTTGGTGTTATACCACCATTCAGCCAGAGGTAACCACTGTACCCAAAGATGTTGCTTTTTTGAAGTGAAACACCTAAGGTAGGTTTCCAGGCATTTGTTGACTGCTTCCGTTTGACCATCTGTTTGTGGGTGATAAGAAGTACTGAGTTTTAGTTGGGTGCCTTGTAGCCTGAAGAGTTCCAGCCAAAAATTACTAGTGAAGATCGGGTCGCGATCGAACACAATAGAAGTGGGCATGCCATGCAATTTGAAGACCTGATCCATGAAAGATTGAGCGACCAAAGTCGGTGTAAACAGGTGGGGTAGGGCACAAAAATGAGCATACTTTGAAAGTCTGTCCACAACCACCATGATGACTGACTTGTTTCCTGACTTTGAAAGACCTGTAATGAAATCCATAGAAACCTCCATCCATATTACTGCCGGGATGGGCAACGGTTATAATGTGCCTGGTGCTTTGACAGTCTCCCCTTTGTGGTGTTGACAGACATCGCATTCAGCTACAAAAGTGAGGATGTCCTTTTTCATGCCTGTCCAAAAAAATGATCTTTTGGTGCGAGCATACGTCTTCTGAAAGCCTGAATGTCCTGCAATGGGGGATGAGTGAAATTTTGCCAAAATGCGACTTTTGAGGGTGGATGTTGGTGATATTACGACTCTGTCCCTGTAGCGAAGAATCTCATCCTGCCACGAGTAGCCCTTGGTGGAATTTGGATCCGCCTGCAATTGAGAAATGAGTTGGGAGAGCCCGGGATGTGAAAACCATTCCCTGCGAGCCTCTTCAATCCATTCTGGAATGGGAAGGGAAATTGCTAGCAGGGTACTTCCCTCCTCAAATTGGCGAGATAATGCATCTGCTACACTATTTTCTTGCCCTTTCTTGTAAATGATCTCATAATAATATCCCAGCATTTTGGAGAGCCATTTATTTTGTTGTGGGGAGGATAGGCGTTGCTCCAAAAAATATTTAAGACTGTGGTGGTCTGTGCGGATTTGGAAACGTCGCCCCAATAAGTAAGGTCGCCAGGTCTCTACTGCATGTAAAATGGCCATTATTTCCTTCTCATAGGTAGATTGGCCCAGATTCTTCCCACTTGGTTGTTGGCTTGTGAAGGCCAAAGGTCTCCCTTCCTGCATTAAGACCGCCCCAATACCCATACCTGAAGCATCACATTCAATGACAAAAGATTTGGTGAAGTCAGGTAGTGCTAAGACTGGAGTGGAACACATGGCATTTTTGAGAGCTGTAAATTCCTAGTGTGTCCTCATTCCAGAAGAATGAATTTTTCTTCAGGAGTTGAGTGAGGGGCTTCGCTATGCGACCATAATTGCGGACAAATTTGCGATAATAGCCTGTGAGACCCAAAAATCCTCTCAGGCTCTTCAAGGTCTTAGGTTGAGGCCAATCCTACATTGCCTGGATCTTTTTGGGGTCCACCTTGACACCTTCACGCCCCACAATGTGGCCCAAACACTCAACTTCTTCCATGCCAATCGAACACTTGGACATCTTGACAAATAATTTATGCTTGCGGAGCAGTTGCAAGAGTAGATCTACATGCTGAAGATGTGCGGCCCAAGTGCAACTATAGATGAGGATGTCATCGAAGAAGACAAGGACAATTTTCATGAGATATGGTTTGAGAAGGTGGTTCATAAGGCTCTGAAAAGTAGATGGGGCATTACAAAGACCGAATGGCATGACCAGGAACTCATAATGGCCTTCATGAGTTCGGAAAGCAGTCTTTGGAATGTCGACTTCCTTCATGCGAATTTTGTGGTAACTGGTGGGCTCCAGTATTGTAGCAATAATGCTACAACTCCTGGAGCTTCCTTCTCTAATTTTATCAACCCGGTAGTTTGTAACAAACTTGGAAGCGACGGTGCTGTATGCACAAGTACTAGCTCTTGTCGCAGCTGTCACTTGGTCAGCTGGCACAAGTCCGCTAGGGCTCAAGCCAACTTCTATATGTTCTCAGAAGAAGCTTTTTAAGTGATGAACGAAAGCTATCTCAAAGGAAATTAACCTACTTTGCAAGAAATTACACAACGCCTTAAGATCTGATCAGGGCCAAGCTTGAACAGGTTGCCCCCGATCCAAGTAAATGAGGCACTTTTTCTGATGATTCTGCTCTTCTCTCTTGAAGATAGGTGCGGAGGGAACTGTGCTGAAACAAATTAGTTTGTTATATCAGCAAACCATGGAGAGAGTACTGAGATAGCAAACAGATGTTCGTCGGGCATCTGGTCATCCACTGTTCCATCTTCATCTGCAGACAAATCCAATCTAGATAAAAAGTCAGCAACAACATTTTCTTTACCTGGTTTGTCAACAATGGTCAAATCAAACTGCTGCAACAAAAGTAACCATCTAATAATACAAGCATTCACATCTGGTTTATTCATTAAATATCTAATTGCAGCATGATCCGTATGTACAAAGGTTTGATAGCCAGTGATATAATGTCGAAACTTGTTTAGTGCATGGACCACAGCCAAGAATTCTTTCTCGGTTACAGTGTAATTCAGTTCAGCTTTGGATAAGTTTTTGCTAACAAAGTAAATGGCATATGGAAGTTTTTGTTCAACTTGTCCTAAAGCTGCCCCTATGGCTTTGTTTGAGGCATCAGTGTGGATGTGGAAAGGTAAGGCCTAGTTTGGACCTCTCAAGATTGGGGCAGACACTAACTTGTCCTTTAATTCATTCAGAGCCCTCTGACAATCGTCAGTCCATTTAAACTCCACATCTTTTTCCAATAGGCCAAACAATGGCGAGGCTAGCTTGCTGAAGTCTTTAATGAATCCCCTGTAATACCCTGCTAATCCTAAGAAACTCCGAACATCCCTTACCTTTTGGGGAGGTGGAACCTTCTTGATGAGAGCAATTTTGTTAGGATCCACTTGTAACCCTTGACAAGAAATGGTATGGCCTAGCACGGTCCCTTCAGTCATCAGGAATTCACATTTTTCAGGACTAAGGGATAGGTTCATCTCAATGCATTTGGTTAGGACTTTTCCCAGATTGGACAATGCTTCCTGGAAGTTGGACCCATAAGGAGTGAAGTCATCCATATAGATTTCCACCGCATCATGGACCAGCTCCGAGAAGATGCTCAAGACAGCTCTCTGGAAGGTAGCAGGAGCATTGCATAGCCCAAAGGGGAGAACTCGGTAGGCAAAGGTACCCCAAGGACAAGTGAAGGTGGTCTTATCTTGGTCTTCTGGGCTGATTTGGATTTGGTTGTACCCGCTAAACCCATCCAGGAAAGAGAAGAACTTCTTTCCTGCCAGTCCATCCAACACTTGATCTATGAAAGGTAGAGGGAAATGGTCTTTCTTGGTAGCTTTGTTCAGTTCTCGGTAGTCCACACAGATTCTCCACTTCCCATTTTTCTTGGGAACCAACACCAGAGGGGACACCCATTCACTATCTGAGATGGGGTAAATGAATCCGGCATCCAACAGTTTTTGCAATTCTTCCTTGACAATGTCCTTAAGGGCTGGATTCATTCTCCTCTAAGGTTGCCTAACCGGTTTACAATCCTCTTTGATGTATATGTGATGGGTACAGACCGAAGGATGGACTCCTTTCATCTCCTTATAGCTCCAAGCAAAAGCATCTAGATGACTGGCCAACAGGCTACACAACTCCTTTTCCTGGGAAGGAGATAGGGAGGAGCTGATCTTTAACGTTCTCTCAAGGCCGAACTCCACATTCTTGACTCTGGGAGTGACAGGGTTGGTGGCACAAAGGTCCACTAAGGTGCTGGCTTGGGCATCCTCCACCAATTTCTCTAAGGATAGTGCACTGGGAGGTGGATTCTGGATCAAGGTCTCAATCAAGTCATCCTCGGTTGGGGGGTCTCTTCTAGTGGTGTCTAGGGTGCACAAAGGTGCTGAGTACACCTCATCCTCTTCTCCTTCCTCCAACCAAAGTGGTAAGTCATGCTCTAAGGAGGGTTGGGCAGGAGGGTATAGGACTAGCTGCTTGGACATAGGACCATTTTTGATGGTCATGTTTCCTGCACGGCAACTTATGTAAGCATCTGCAGTGGCTAACCAAGGCCTTCCCAAAATAAGAGGATATCCAGTAAGCTTTTCCTTGGGTTGCACAACCAAGAAATCTGTAGGGTATTCCCAAGAGTCGACAGAGACCAAGACATCCTCCACAATCCCTTCGGGAGTCACGGTGGAGCGATCTGCTAGTTGCAGGACTGTCGAGGTCTTTCTCAGGGAATCCTGAAGATTGAGTTTGAGCATGGTATCCTTGGTCATCACATTAATGGCAGCCACCAGATCAATCAAAGTGTGAGGTATGATGGTGCCATTGATGTGGACATCTACTACAGGACTCCCAGGATCTAGGTACTTTGGGCAAATGACTTGTCCTAGCATAAGGTCAGATAGTTGTCCTATGACATTGATGGTTGAAGCATCTCTCTTTCGCCTGCCTGGGTGTTTGAAACACTTTTCCTTAACCAGTTTGTTGTATATTGGCACATCCTTGATGGCTTGGAGAAGTGGTATTTTCACACACAACTGCTTGAGCTCTCCCAGAAGCTCATCCTCCTCTGGTTTGGGTTGTGTGGTGGCTGTTAGTCTCTCAGGAAAGGGTGGAATAGCCTTTGGTTCACTTTCCTGTTTGTCTTCCCCGTCCTCTGGGGGAGGAGGTTGGCGATCCGGAAGAGTCTTTCCAGATCGAAGATTGATCTCCTGGATCTCCACAGCATAGGTAGGGCATGATGTTTCCCTAGTGTATACCTGCTGGGTCTGTCTATTGTTGGGGTTCGGGTTCGGTTGAGCAGGAATTTGAGGTTGCCTTGGAGGAGCAGGAGGTAATGGTTGAGGTTGAACTGGTGGTGGAGGCAAAATGGCGGGAGGAGTGTTGTATTGGGGCCTCCACCCCGACTGAGGTGCATTCCACTGAGGCTGTGGCTGGGCATGTGAGTGATATGAATGAGTAGTGGGCTGAGTAGGGTACTGAGGTGGATAAGACCATGGGGGGGGCATAGACCAGGAAGGATGAGCAGGGGGACCCCAGGAAGGCATAGGAGTAGATTGGTTGGGGCTGTAATAAGCTTGGGGTGCCCCTTGCATCCCCTGTTGGTAAGGTCGAGGTCCTTGTGGCCTCCTTTGGTTGAGGAAATAGAGAGGTTCAGTGGGGGCTTCTGTCCCTTGGTACATGGCTTTAAGCCCAGGTAAGGTTGGACATTGATTTGTGGGATGGTCCTCCTCACAAACGAAGCACACTTCAACCGAATGCAATGGGCATTCGTTCTTAGGGTGTCTCCTTGTACATCTAGGGCAGAAGATAGCCAAGGCCCTCTCGGCTTCTTCCTTCTTCTGCTGGATCCTGAATGTATCAAGCTACATGGCAATGGTCTGTCTCACCTCACTCTTGAGATCTTCTAATTGATTTGAAAACTCATGTTTGGAGAAAGGAATACCAGCTGAGAGGAGGTTTCCTCTACCTCGTTTCCGGGCTGCCCTAGAGTGGTTCCTAAACACAGTCTTGATGTCCTCATAAGGAAATTGGTAAATATCTCCTCCAGCTAACATGTGAAGGGTATCTAAGAGGTCTTCAGGGACTCCTCGGAGCAGGACCAACTTGAGGGATTCAGGGTCAAGTGTGCACCTGGCCCGTTTATAGCTAAGTTGGAACCTTTCCTCATAATCCTGTAAGGACTTATCATTTCCCATGGTCATCCGAAAGATTTCTCCCTTGGTTTCCTTGGACCTACAGTAGTCCCGGTACTTGGTATTGAAAGCTTGCTGCATCTGAGCCCAAGTGGTGATACTATTCCCAGGTAAGCCCATGAACCAACGTAATGCTGCATCCTTAAGAGTTGAAGGGAAGAGTTTCAGCTTCTGCTCATCTTCAGTATAGTCATAGGTTCGACAAAGGACAACAAACTCAAACAGGAAGGTATCAGGATCTTCAGTAGTCAGTCCATGGAAGTGAGGTAGAGCGGAGGGACTAATGTTTTTCATTTTCATGTCTCCATTGGTTTCTCGGATGGGGAAGGCACCTTCTATTCTCTCATCTTCTCCTCTATTGTCAGCCATAGCTTCAGATGGGATGGTCTCGAATTCTTCTTCTGCTATAAGATCTTCGTATATATCAGGAGGTTCACCTATAGGTTCTTCTGGATCACTGTCACCGAAGAAGAGAGAAGGGTGACTCAGTGATGTGGTGGGGGTGTTGGGTAAGAATTTGCCTGTTTTATCTCGATTCCTACGAGGCATGAAATGGAAAGACTTTTTTGATTGCTTTTGTTTTTTCTTTGGTACCTGCAAAACTGAAACAGATTGATCTAAAACTAACTATCTTGCTGAAATAAAAATGCAGAATTGAAATGATAGCAGGAAAGAACTAATCTACTTTGCTCAAATGGAATTGCAGGAATGGAAATGCTAGTCTACGCTTGCAGAATTGAAATGCTAATCTATGCTTGCAAAATTGAAATTGCGGAATTGAAATGCTAATCTATGAAAGCAGGAAATGCCTATGCTACTTTTGCAGAATGGAAATGAAATAAACTACTTGGCAGAAGGCGAGAGTAGGAAAATAGAAGAAAAGCAACAATTACTAATACTCTGACGCTTCCCCGGCAACGGCGCCAAAAAGATGGCGGGCTCCAGTATTGTAGCAATAATGCTACAACTCCTGGAGCTTCCTTCTCTAATTTTATCAACCCGGTAGTTTGTAACAAACTTGGAAGCGACGGTGCTGTATGCACAAGTACTAGCTCTTGTCGCAGCTGTCACTTGGTCAGCTGGCACAAGTCCGCTAGGGCTCAAGCCAACTTCTATATGTTCTCAGAAGAAGCTTTTTAAGTGATGAACGAAAGCTATCTCAAAGGAAATTAACCTACTTTGCAAGAATGAACTGAAAGCCAACAAAACATGGAAACCCTAGTAAACCCTAATTTAACCAGCTTAATCCTTACGATGCAATGGTGGGAATGCAACTTCTAAAAATGATGCCATTACTTCTAGTGAGATGAGATGCATGAGTCTAAACTACTTTCATCTGAAGAGAACATGTTTTTGTATTTTTGCTCAAGTGGTTGGAGTGATTATGACTGTGCTTCTTACTGGGTCTTTGACTGTGTAGGGGTAGTTCAAGGGGAGGAAGGCTTGGGAAAGGTCAGGAGGACTCTGAGAGGTTCCCGGGGATCCCTAACATCATTCCACGGAAGTTCACAATGTTCAGATGCCTGGCAACCGTGGTTGCAAGCTTCTACAGGATGTCTGCAGGGGATCCTACAAGAAGCTCGGGATTTCTACAGGAAGTCTGCTAACTTCTACAGGATGTTTTGCAATCGGAGTTTTGGGTGATGGAGGAGTGAATGAGCTGTATGGGTGGATAGGTAGGATGAGAGGGGAGCTTGTGATGGCTTATGAACAGAGAGATGAGATGGAGAGGGGGTGTGTAAAGCTGGTTGGTCGATAGAAGGGGAGAGGCAATGGAAGGCCAAAAAGATAAAAACAACGTGGATAATAGAAGAGGTGGTGGGCGAATGATCTAGCTGGGAGGTAAGGAGATGGCTTAGGCATGACTGAGAAGGATAAGGAAGTGATAGAGTGGTGCTGCGCAGTGTAAATGAAACAAATCACCTCTGTCTTGCACAAAACCGAGAATTCATCAACCTATTCTAACTGTTTTATTAAAAACCAAAGAACAACAATGTAAGTTAAGAGAGAAATCGTGCATGGTGCTGAAACAAAGAGTTATTGCTCAAGATCTAAATGCATGGACACTTCTACCAATGGAAATATTACTTTAAAGCTTGCATGAACATGTAAAACTGCGTTTTTTGGTGGTTGGCATGGTCTACACTCCCAATCTCTAAACAGAGGTGGAAGTGAGTGTACGATCAACCTTTTCTTGGAACTCTGATGAATTCTAATCCTCCTACTCTAATCTAAACTGCTGAAAGCACTTTATCCATAAAACTAACCTACTTAATCACATCAAGAAATTCAAATCAGCAGACTGTGTTTTCCAAATGCATGTCAAGGCAAAGAAATGAAATGCTGAAAGGAAAGAAAAGTAACAATACAAAGAAAGGAGGCCTATTGCTCTCAGGTTGGGCCCAAACCTGAGAGCTATAGCTCCTCTAAGAACTCAGAATTGAACTCAAATCTGCCTGCCTTTTATTAAAATATCATAATCATAAGTCTAACAACATGCCAAAAATGGCTTACAAAGAGCAAAACAGAGCTATAGCTCGTGATTCAAAATCTGCAACAAAGGTTCAAAAAAGTCCCCATCGAAGGCTACAGCCTCAATATTTATACATTATGAGGGCCAAGCTGGCCCCCTAAATTAATGGGGCTTGGCTGTCCAACTAAAAGTAAACTGTTGTTCCTGTAGAATCCGTTGGTTGCCTTCTAGCTCGGTGGTGATAGCTATTGGAGCTCGGAGTTGGGGTGGAGATCACAAGGAAGGTCATTCAAGGCTGTGGACAACCTTCTTACAAACCCGCAATGCCACCTTGGCTGTCTCCTTGCCTCCATCTGCGTGGTTTTTGCTCCATTTAATGTCAAAAAACCTGAAATAAACATGTATTAGCCACATAGGCATAATGACTGCCCTCCTTCCTACAAATAACATGAATATACTAAGAAATGATGCATAAGTGATAAAAAATGAAGGGTTGAGCAAGGTAAGTAGGCCAAATGAGCCCAAAATGTTACCAAAATTTCGGGCTCATCAGTAGCCTGAGTGAAGATCCAGCTTAGTGAAGAATTGAGCCCCATTGAGTTCATCCAGCAAATCATCAACCACCAGGATGGGAAATTTATCTTTGACTGTCAACTTATTGAGGGCCCTGAAGTCTGGACACATCCGCCACTCCCCATCTTTCTTGAGCACCATGACCACTGGTGATGAATAAGGACTAATGCTGGGACGAATGACACCTGCTTCCAAAAGTTCCTTGATTATTTTTTCTATTTCATTCTTTTGGGTGAATGGATATCTGTATGGGTGCACATTTGGGGGTTGGGCCCTTGGAACCAAGGTGATGCTATGATCATGTTCCCCTTTCGAGGGTGGAAGCTCATGAGGCTTGTCAAAGACCGGCAGATGGTTATTTAAAATCTGTTGCATCTCACGATGAATCGGCAGAGACTTGGTTTTGACTGCCTGGATGGCATTAAATTGAGCTATAACTCCATGATGGCCCTTTTTTAGCAATTTTTCCATCCTATGTGAGTTGATGATAGAGGGAGCTCCCGCCTGGATTCAACAGAGGGTATGTGTGGAGTTTTTCTGCTTAAAACTCATATATAACTCCTGGAAATCCATTGTGATTGGCCCAAGAGTGCGGAGCCATTCAGCACCGAGGACAATGTCGCACGCTCCCATGTGTATGGCAAACATGTGGGTCTTCAACTAATAATCCCCCATTTGAAGTTTGACATTTTCACAGCGGCCTTCACATTTCATTGTGCCCCCATCCACAATTTGGACTTGGAAGTTAGAAACTGCTCGTACAAAACAATGCACTGCTTCCGCGACTTTTTTATGGATGAAATTATGTGTACTTCCACTATCAATCAAGACTACTACTGGGAAATGTTTAATAAAACCTCTGATTTTGAGAGTTTTAGGTGAAGAAATCCCTACCAAAGCATGCAACAAAATAACTGGTTCGTTAGGGACATTGTCCTTTTGGTTGTCCTCTTCTACCGCCTCATGTTCCTCCAGTGGTGGATCTTCCTCCGAGGAGCTGTAATTAGTGGCATCAATTTGAAAAAATTTGGGCTCCTTGCATTTATGACATGGGGAGTATTTTTCATCACAGTAGTAACATAATCCTTGCTTTCTTCTTTCGGCCATTTCTGCAGGTGACACCTTTTGAACCTTAAGTGTTTGAGTCGTGCTATGAACCTGTGGGGGGCGACCCTTAGTGGTGACATTTGGGCGACTGTACTGGGCTGCTAACGCACGTTCCACGTTACGAGCTACCTTGCAAGCCTCCATCCATGTGGGAGGGTGGTGTAGTAAGACGTGGACTTTTATGGCTTCTTTAAGACCGCTGATAAAACATTCCGTGTAGAACACATCTGAGAGACCCCTAGTGCGGAAGGCTAAGGCTTCAAAGGCTATAATATATTCATCCACTGTGCCAGTCTGTCGGAGCTTAGTAAGACGACTCAAAAAAGAAGATTCCTGGTCAAAGCATTCTGTAAGAGCTTTTTTGAAGGTGGTCCAAGTCACAAAAGTTCCATTGCAACATTGATGCCATTCCGACCATTGCCACCTTTCATTGTCCAAGTACATGCTCCCCACCATAAGCTGAGTCTCATTATCTAATATGTTATGCAGATTGAAATACTGCTCCATTTGTGCTATCCATGCTGCCGGGTGAGAACCATCAAATTTATGCATATCCAACTTGGGAGGTCACGGATGAGATTGTTGGTGGGGGCCCCAGAGGTGAAGAGAGTGGCTAGACTCACCCTCACTGTGTCCATTGCCAATATACGCCTCCTCATGGGCTTCCTCCTTGCCATTCGAGATTATGCTCAGGATTATGCTAGTTAGTTGGTCAAGCTGAATTTGGAGGGATTGCAAGGATTGTTCAAGTTTGTCCATCCTCTCATTGGCCATAGCTTGAGCTCTAGTTTCTACCATGCACCGACCTGATGTTCTTGAAATTTGGGACAACCAAAATTTTTTTTCACTAAGAATTGAATGGTACCACCGTGCTCAGATCATCGTCCTGATTCTGATGGGCTAGTTTTACTCCTTCCTTAGGAATACTGCAGTAGTCGAACCCTCAAAATGTCAATGCTACCAAAAGTCCTGCGAAAATCATGCCCCGGTATAGTAACCCCACACAACTACTCAGATCAGGTGGATCTGAGAGATCTGAATGGCGGATCGGATAGATCTGAGCGGCAGAACAGATTGTTGCCGTGGATCTGATGGATCTAATAGATCGGAATGGCTGGTCTGCTAACTCGGAACTGCGGGACTGATGTCTGCTGCTGCTGCACCCCTTTGTGTGAGCAGATCTGGCAGAGATGATGCGTGATCTCAAGATAGAAAAGGGAACTATGGTCTCGAGGAGTGTCAGGTGCTACAGATCGCAATATACATAAGGGTTTGACAGTAGTACTTGGCCCAATGTTTCAGGGCTCTAACTAAGGAGGATCAACCGTACCCTTAGCCGTACAACCCGACTACCCTATCGTATGGGCAAGTTATCTCTCCGAGTGCTGTTCTCAGTGTACTGTAGCAGCAAGACGACTAACGGTTTATCTATGGCTAGGTTGTAGAGGAGCTAAGGGGCTTTCGATATACCCAGAAGGTACTTGGAAGATAGTCCGTACGCGGTTCTGTCTAATGCGCTACTACTCGAAGGGGTACCCACAGGGGTTACAAGGGAGTCCAACAAGCGTGACCACCTCTTGTATTTCCTGCATGCATGCCTCCCCAAATCCGCAGGTTTATGCGTTTAACGACCGATCCCGTGGTTTAAAGACGCTGGAACATGTCTCTAGCCAATTTTTTTTTTGCTAAGAAATGGAGATCCCACCGGCCCTGGAAAGTGCTCTGATACCACTTGTTATGCTCATAACCTGAAAAAGATACCCAAATACAGAATATGCGAAGAAAGATACCCAGAACATAGAATAGTGAGAGACAACAGAAAATATTTTATTATTCAGAAAGCAATGGTCACTGGCCTCTTCGAGGGGGCAACCTCCAATAGAGCAGAGCTCGATTCAAAAATAAGACACGATGCTCCTCGCAGGAAGTCTCTATCCTTTATATATGACTCATACATGCAATACCATGGATCAATACCATGGGTTTTATTAATACCATCTATCTAATACCATGGCCCATTTGCAACTAACTGTGGTCCCGTCATTAATTGCGGGTTAACCACTTACAATTATTAATATGGGCTTTATTGACTCTTTACTATGACTCGATCCCACTACATAAATAAGGGGGTTAGGGTGTGGCCCTAACATAGAGGCACAAGGTTCACAACCATGGATCAATCTGAGCTCAAAAAGACTAAATAGTTGTGTTCGATCAGTCGGGAGTCATCATTGATAGGCATTGGCACCCATTCTTTTCCATCAATGAGCATTGGCATAAAACACTATGCTAAGACCCATGGGTTTCAGGCGCTTATGTACATGTACAGTGCAGGCATGCCATACATGATCGTCAGAGGCATTGATGTCGGTGAGTTGTGTGTTGCCCAGATCGAATAGTGGGAGAGCCTGCTAATCTAATGGCTCAGAGCACTCTGCATCAGAAATATGCCCATATGAAAATATTTGTGTCACAAATATGCAAATATGGCCTAAAGTTATCTTCAATGAAGGAATGAGAGAAATAAATAAATCATGGATGAGACAAAACAACAAATGGATGAAAAACTGGAATATTTACCTCAATGCATGTTCCACAAATAGCAAGGATTTAAAGAGTTTTGTTATGGAGAAGTTTTGTAAGCGTATATGGGGAAAAGAGTTGGTCAGAAAGAAGAAGTAATATTTTCAAGAATTCAAACCCACTTGTGATCTCCAACAAAAGGACTACATTGGAGCTATCATTTCATGGAGATAAAAGATTCTTATTGCTCAATTAAGAACTAACTCACATCAACTACGGTGTGAAATAGGTCGGTGGAAAAGACCTAAAGAAGCTTGGGAAGAATGAGTGTGTACTTTTTGCACTTTTGGGGTAGTGGAATCGGAAAAACATTTCATTTTGGAATATGATGCTTTCAGAGACATCATAGACAGTTACAACAATATGCTAACATGAGTTCCTTGGCATTGTCTTTTTAGTGAGGGTACTGTTAGAAGGTTGGGTCAGCTCATCATTAATTTGAATAATAAGAGGATTGAATTGCAAAAGGAAAAAATAATGGAAGCTAGTGGTCCCATAGACTATATCTAGTCTCATGGACGTTAAAATTTCATTTTCATTTTCATTTTTAATGTTTGTGGAGGGGTGTGAAGGAGGCTATGTGTCAGTCTCTCATGCCCACTGTATACCTCCAAAAGTTTCAAATTCCACGACCCTGCTCATGTTAAAACATGCCACATGACCCCTCCATGTCAGAAACCACCTCATCGCCTCTGTACACCAATTTGTCCAGTCACCAGCCACATGTTTGACATGTATACCTAGTTAGCCTCCACGTGGTAGTTAGCCTCCACATGGTTGGTCCCACCTCTCACCTTATGCCAACATGATGTCACCAGAGCTCTCCAATAACCTACCTGCCCATAGATCCAATAGTGATGGAGGAATTCCTTTTGATGGTCATGAGTCCCTTGTCATGAAGTTGCATGGATGTTAATATGAAAATGTTCGGCGAATAAGGCCATATATCAGTCTCTCATGATATTCACACTGCCTTGCAAATTTAAAATGACGGTTCCACAACCCTCTAAAACATCGACATGTAGCCTCTCTACATAGGGTACCTACATGTTAAACCCACACAATCAACCCACCTTATGTTATTTTCATGTCAACCCTCTAAGACAAGTCATGCCAAGTGTTTAAGCCCACATCACAATGACATCACCGAGCCTCCACCCAATTAAAAGATGACACATGTGTAAGAAAAAATCTTATAAATGAATGTGGGGTCCCATTTTCCCCATTATTTCATTCGGTCATGCACCCATCCAATTATCTTGCCCAAAATGATGCAGGAGCATTTGGACTTAGCCAACAATGTGAAAGTCTGTTCACATGTTGTGGCTAAACAAGTTGAATTTCACTGACCCGAGTGGTCAAAAGTTAGTTTTTACTGAGAGGGTTGGAACTCTCAAGAAATGAGTTGTATTTCATTATTGTAATAAGTGGAAATTGTCTTATTTTAGATTCAAAGATAAGTTGTTAGCATAGGTGTCTGACAGAGCTTGAAAATAGAGATTTACTGTTAGAATGTTTAAAAATAGAGATTGAGTAGTTAGAGTGGGATTCAATTGATAAAAAGGAGAAAAATGTAATGTAGAGAGATTGGTAGAAATGAGAGAATATTGAGCGAAGCAAGAGTAAAGTAATAGAGCGTAGATTTCCAGATTGAAACAGAATTCTTTTAAATCACTGTAATCAAGCCAAAGGGCCGAGACTCTGTAACATTGATAGTATCGATTAATTGATGCCGTGGGTGATTGTATATCAATTCTATGGAAACTCTCGTTTTGCCTTTGTTTATTTGTATTCGGGACGAAATCAAATATTTCTCTGTTTTTATGCTTTATGTTATAAAATCAGAGTTCAACGAAGATCACAATCCTTAGTGTTAATAACAGTGTTGAAGCCTGCTTAAATCCCAACCGTTGATCAAAGTTCTAGCCAATGCTGCGAAATCCTGCCGACTGTTGGATCATCCCATATCGCATCGCAATGTTTATTTACAAGGGAACATACCTCAGGCCTTGAGGAATTGCGATGTGCGATCACCGATATATCACATCGCAATAAAGAATTGACGTGTGATAGGACCTCGGCCGTAAGACCGTGCGACGCGTGATTGTGATCCATCGCATCACAATATTTCAGTTGGAAAGGAAATGGGCCTTGAGCATTGGAAACCTGTGATATGCGATGGCTGATGTGACCATTGACTATATTGCATCACAACATTTCATATGTATGAACTGAGCCCTAAGCACTGCCATTGCGATTGCGATATAATGTGGACCATTGGATCAAAGGTGAGGTGATCTACGGTGTACCACCAAGCGGCTCGGTTAAATAAAGGAAAGATATGTTGTCGGACCTATATTAAGGAAATTAGAGCAGAGAAGCAGAAAGCCTGATTATAACGGGAAAGGAACATAGGGCCAATTGTTGATATTTATCAAAACAATTGATTCATGCGTCATTTGTGGTAACAGAGCACAGAGAGGTTAAGGTTGATTACAGTAAACATGCCACCAAGGAGAGGAGTTGGCATTGGTCGAGGAAGACCAGAAGAAAATGCAGTTCTGCTGGAGGAGATCTGAAGTCTGCGTACGAGGATGGAAACAATTGAGACTACTCAGAGAAGAACACCTGATGAAGGGGATGACAGTGCTAAAGAAGAATCTTCTGAGGAAGAAGAAGAGGAGGAAAATGAAACTACCAGAGTTATTAAGATGCTGGCGAAAGTAGGAGGAAAATTGAAGGTGGAAATTCCTACGTATGAAGGGAGTCTCAATGCAAAAGAGCTAATGGATTGGATCAGGTCATTAGACAAATATTTTGACTATGAAGAGGAATATGACGACAAGAAGAATGTGAAATTTGCAGTTACCAGATTGAAGGGTCATGCAGCTATTAGGTGGGATGAGCTACAGACATCCAGAATGAGGAAATGAAAGTCCAAGATCAAGCAATGGAAAAAAATGGTAAGTAAAATGAAAGACAAATTTATGCCTAAAGATTATCAGTTAAATATTTTTAAACAATTGCAGAATTTAAGGCAAAAAGGAATGTCTGTTAAAGAATACGCAAACGAGTTTTATAGATTGAGTATTAGAGCAGGACATGCAGAGGATGACATGGATAAGGTAGCCAGATATATCAATGGATTACAATATGACATACAAGACTAGATCAACTTTTTAAGTATGAAGATTATTGAGGATGCCTATCAAGCGAGTTTGAAGGCAAAAGAGAAGATGTTGAGAAAACAGAATCAGAGGAATAGAGGAAGAAGCTCAGTAAGAGGAAGAGGAACTACTAGACCTAGGGGACAAAAACATTAGCATGAAGTAGGTAGTTCAAGTAGCAGACCACCACAGAGAGGGGATTTTAATAGAGGAATATTTGCGCCCAGAGGAAGAGGTCAAGGAAGAGATATTAAGTGTTACACTTGTGGAGAATGGGTACATGTGTCGTGGGACTGTCCTCATAATAAACCAACAAGTTAGAGAAATGCAAATGTGGCTGAGGCAAAGCTAGAAACACCTCGACTTATGGAAAAGGAAGAACCCCCTGAAGTAGGAGAATCCCTGTTATTGAGAAGGACATTGCTTAAGGTCGAGAAAGAGATTGAAGAACCAGTACAGAGGAAGAATTTATTCAAAATTACCTGTAAATCAAAAGGTAAGTGTTGTAAAGTAATAATTGACAGTGGAAGCACTGATAACCTTGTTTCTACAGAGATGGTGGACAAGCTCGTATTAGCAAAGACAGTGCACCCTACTCCTTACAAAGTGTCGTGGTTGCAGAAGGGACATCAAATTATTGTGACAGAACAATGCAAGGTTGAAATACAGATTGGTACGTATAAGGATGTAATATTATGCGATGTAATGCTAATGGATGTATGCCATGTATTGTTGGGAAGACCGTGGCAGTTTTATCGGAAAGCTATTCATGATGGGAGGAGAAACACTTATACTTACATTGCTGCCATTGAAGGATGACGCTAACAAAGGAGCACCTGGAAATAGTGTTATGCTGATGAGAGGAAAGGAGCTGTTGCAAGAGATTGGAAAAGGTGAAGAAATGCATTTTGCTATCATAGGGAGACCGAAGGTAATTTTAACTTCCACAAACTTAGATGATTTACGTGAAGAAATCAAAACTTTGTTAAATGATTTCGCTGATATTATTGTGGATGAGTTTCCAAATTCATTTCCATCGATCAGGAGTATTAGTCATCATATTGATCTAATACCAGGAGCGAGTTTGCCAAATAAAGCAGCGTACAGATTAACTCCTCAAGAGAATGCAAAAGTTGGAAGACAAGTGCAAGAACTGATGGATAAGGGACTAATCAGAGAGAGTCTTAGTCCATGTGTTGTACCAATAGTACTCAGTCCAAAGAAAGGAGGTGAATGGTGTATGTGCACAGATTCCAGAGCCATAAACAAGATCAAAATCGGGTATAGATTTCGTTTGCCACACATGGATGATTTAATGGATTTTTTGAGTGGATCAAAGTATTTTACTAAAATAGATCTGAAGAGTGGATATCATCAAATAAGAATTCGAGAAGGAGATGAGTGGAAGATTGCATATAAAACAAAAAACGGGTTATATGAATGGTTAGTGATGCCTTTTTGACTCACTAATGCACCTAGAACGTTCATGAGATTGATTAACGAAGTCTTGAAGGAATATGAAGGGAAGTTTGTTATTGTTTATCTTGATGATATTCTAGCTTTTAGTAAAAGTAAGGAAGAACATCTAGAGCATCTTAAATTGGTTTTAAGAACTCTGCAGAAAGAGAAACTACTGATAAATCTGAAGAAATGTAGTTTCATGAAGGAAGAATTAATTTACTTGGGATTTGTAGTTTCTAAAGAGGGATTGAAAATGGATCCAGAGAAAGTCCAAGAAATTTGGAACTGGCCTATTCCCAGAAAGATATTTGAGGTAAGAAGCTTCCATGGCCTTGCAAGTTTTTACAGGAAGTTGATCAAAGGTTTTAGTCAGATTTGTGCACTAATTATTGAAACAATTAAGGAGACCAATCAATCGTTCAAGTGGAAAGAAGCAGCAAACATGAATTTTAAATTGCTGAAGAGGAAAATCACAAAGGAACTGATTTTAGTTTTTCCTGATTTCGAAAAAGTATTTCAAGTTGAAACAAATGCTAGCAGAGTTGCAGTTGGCACAGTTCTGAGTTAGGAACAAAGACCGATAGCGTACTTCAGTGACAAATTGAATGAAGCGAGGAAGAAGTATTCTTCTTACGATAAAGAGTTTTAAGCTATTATACAAGCCTTGAAAAAATGGAGACATTATTTTCTGCAAAAGGAATTCATATTGTATTCGGAAAATCATGCATTACAGTTCATAAATAACCAGCTGAAATTAAACCAGAAGCATGCCAAGTGGGTAGAATTTTTGTAGAGATTTACTTTTGTGATAAATCACACAAGTGGTAAGTTGAATAAAGTCGCTGATGCATTGAGCATGGTAAGTTTTATTGTGCAAGAATTCAAAGTTGGTGTTGTAGGATTTGAAGAAATTATTGAAATGTACAAAGATGATACAAATTTCAAAGATATATATACAATAGTTCAAAATCCAATAGTTCATAACAGAAGTCAGTGGTTAGATTATCTCATCCAAGGAGGCTTATTTTTTAAAGGAAACAAGTTGTGTATTCCCAAATGTTCTATGAGGGAAAACATAATAAAGGAGAAACATAGTGGAGGATTATCTGGTCACTTTGGACAAGATAAAACCTTTTCTCAGGTGAATGCTTTTTATTATTGGCGAAAAATGCAAACTGATGTTAAGATATTTGTTGAGAAGTGTAGGATATATCAACATGCTAAAGGGAGAAGCCAAAATAAAATATTGTATCAGCCATTTCCAATACCAGACTGACCGTGGGATGCAGTTAGCATGGATTTTGTTTTGGGATTACCAAAAACTCAAAGAGGAAATGATTCCATTTATGTTGTGGTAGATATATTTTCCAAGATGGCACATTTCATTTCTTGTAAGAACACTAGTGATGCAACACATATATATAATCTATTTTTTTTCAGAAATTGTAAGGTTACATGGATTGCCTATAAGTATTGTGTCTGATAGGGATACAAAATTTGTGGGACATTTCTGGAGAACTCTTTGGAAGAAAATAGGAGCCAACCTCGGTTTCAGTTCAACATGCCACCCTAAAACAGATGGACAAACCGAAGTAGTAAATAGGAGCTTGGGAAACATATTGAGAAGTTTAGTGTATCAAAATACTAAGTAGTGGGATTTAGCACTAGCTTAGGCTGAATTTTCTTATAATGACACTCCAAACCGAAGTATTGGAATAAGTCCATTTCAGATTGTTTTTGGAATGAATCCAAGAGGTGTGTATGAGCTTAGAAATTTGGGTAAACAGAAAACAAGAAGTGCAAAAGCTGAAGAGTTTGCAGAACAGATGCAAAGACTTCAAGAAGATGTCAAAGGCAGATTTCAGGGAAGCAGTGGTAAATACAAATAGAGAGTGGATATGAAAAGAAGAGAGAAAGAATTCCAAGTGGGAGATTTAGTGATGGTATATTTGAGAAAAGAAAGATTTCCTACTAAGACTTACAATAAATTGAAAATGAAAAAGATAGGACCATGTAAAATTGTAAGAAAGTTTTTAGCTAATGCATATGAAATTGAATTTCCAGAAGGGATTGGAATATCGCCTATTTTAAATATTTCAAATTTGTATCCATACAAAGGGACAAAGACAAAAATACAAGAGGAAACTACATAAGATGAAGTTCAAACTTTGAACTGGGAAGAACAAATGCCAAGGGCCATTAAGAAAGAAGTGGAAGCTGTTTTAGAGAAAAGAATATCCAAAAGAACCAGAGGACAAATTTATTTTCAATATCTAGTCAAATGGAAAGGACAACTAGTGGAGGATGCTAGCTGGTTAACTACAACAGAGTTGCAGAAGTATGGAGTAAGCCCTGAAAGTCTGAAGGATGATTCTTTTCTTCCTCGGGAGTCTGATGCAGGAGCATATGGACTTAGCCAGCAATGTGAAAGTCTGTTCACATGTTGTGGCTAAACAAGTTGAATTTCACTAACCTGAGTGGTCAAAAGTCAGTTTTTACCGAGAGGGTCTCAAGAAATGAGTTGTATTTCATTATTGTAATACGTAGAAATTGTCTTATTTTAGATTCAAAGATAATTTGTTAGCATAGGTGTGTGATAGAGCTTGAAAATAGAGATTGACTGTTAGAATGTTTAAAAATAGAGATTGAGTAGTTAGAGTGGGATTAGATTGATAAAAAGGAGAAAAATGTAATGTAGAGAGATTGGTAGAGATGAGAGAAGATTGAGCGAAGTGAGAGTAAAGTAACAGAGCATAGCTTTCCAGATTGAAACGGAGGTCTTTTAAATCGCTGTAATCAAGCCAAAGGGTCGAGACTCTGTAACATTGATATTATCTATTAATTGATGTCGTGGGTGATTGTACATCGATTATGTGGAAACTCTCATTTTGCCTTTGTTTATTTGTATTCAGGACGAAATCAAATATTTCTCTGTTTTTATGCTTTATGTTATAAACTCAGAGTTCAACGGAGATCGCAATCCTTAGTGTTAATAATAGTGTTGAAGCCCGCTTAAATCCCAACTGTTGATCTAAGTTCCAACCAATGGTGCGAAATCCTGCCGACCGTTGGATCATCCCATATCGCATCGCAATGTTTATTTACAAGGGAATGGACCTCAGGCCTTGAGGAATTGCGATGTGCGATCACTGATATATCTCATCACAATAAAGCATTGATGTGTGAGAGGACCTTGGCTGTAAGACCGTGCGACGTGCGATTGCGATCCATCGCATCACAATATTTTAGTTGGAAAGGAAATGGGCCTTGAGCATTGGAAACCTGCGATATGTGATGGCTGATGCGACCATTGACTATATTGCATCGCAATGTTTCATATGTATGAACTGATCCCTAAGCACTGCCATTGCGATTGTGATATAACGTGGACCGTTGGATCAAAGGTGAGGTGATCTACATTGTACCACTGAGCGACTCTGTTAAATAAAGGAAAGATTTGTTGTCAGACCTATATTAAGGAAATCATAGTAGAGAAGCGGAAGGCCTGATTATAGCGGGAAAGGAACACGGGGCCGATTGTTGATATTTATCAAAACAATTGATTCCTCCATCACAAAATTTCACCAATCTCACATACAAATTGTAGAATTCAAGTCATTGTTTCATTATCCATGGAAAATTCAACTCTATGAAGTTGTCCACCTTACAAATTTCCTAGATTCTGAATCGAAAGTCAAACCCCCATTCCTTCCTATGGACATGCACCTTCGACTGATAAAACCAAATTTCAACTGTTAAATTTCATACTAGGGTCAAATTTATCCCTTATGTATTATCGCGAAGCAAATCCCCACAGTTCCTTGAATCCGAGCTCAAATGTTTCTAAAAATTCCCAAATTTACTTTCCTACGTGCACTAGCTATCTCAAATCTATAAATTCGAAAGATTCTCCTTCCAAGCACCATCCAATCCCTTAATGCCAAGATACAATTTTATGCAATTTTCATGGAATTTTTTGTTGTAAACTTGATCTATTATATGAATTGTAGGGAATTTTGAATTGAAATAAATTTTGGCATCGATATGATAGTTTATTTTAGTTTTGCAAAATTTATCAAGGTAGTTTGAAGATTATATTGACTTCTTTGAAAAGTTTCACAAGGGTTTAACAAGAAATTGAAAATTTTCAAAGTTCGATGTGTTCTAGTGACTGAATTCTTAATTCTTAGCTACCCACAAGGTTTCAGCTAATTTAAAGGAATTATTAATTACTCCTTTAAATATGCTAGGATTTATTCTTCATTTTCATCCATCTCTTACATTTTCAACTCTCAAGTCAAACTCAAGGGTCATGAATGCTCTAACTTTGAATTAGTGGAAATGCAACCCAACAAAGTTATGTTAATTTGTAATAGTTTTAAAAAAATATATGTTTTAGCAAAAATCAATGTTTGATTTAAATATGTTTTCACATGTGATATTTGTACTTTCTTGAAAACTTTTCATAGATATGGAATGTATGTGACAACAAAATTTTAAACACATCATATATCAGTTAGATTAGAATTAATGTCACTGCGTTTAAAACTATAATGAATCCACTTATAGAGAAATATATCATTTGCATAGGAATTTGAACATTCGTTCAATGGTTGTCATAGTTCTTCATGCTACCTTATTTTCTTATGACACTTGGAAGGAGAAAATTAGATGCATGAGATTTGAACCTTTATTCATAATTTGAAGGGTCAGTTAGATTCAAGATAGAACTACTCAACCATTTCGTAACAACACATTCATAGCAACAACATAAATATATGATCTCATTTGTTACAATTTGTGTCATCTATATGTGTCATCTATATTTTCTTATTGAAATTTTAGGCAAGGAACAAACGAACTAAAACATTAAGCCTAGAAATCACAAAAATACATTGAGTGATGCTTGATATAAAATAGATGGCTTCATGTGTTGGTTTACCTAGAATATCATTAACATAATAAAAACTTGAGATCGCACTTAGATGTTCCCAGGATCTGCACTATAGCACAACATAATGCGACTATGGGCCCCAACAAAATTGATAGGAAAATTCCAAAAAAAAAAAAAAAAAGAAAAAGATTAGTTTACGATTTTAACTTTGTTTTTTCATAAAGTTTATTCATTTCATTTATTAGTAATTATATTTTTTAATATACAGGTGTCAAGTTCAGGCTGAATACTACAAAATTTCAAGTATCCATATTGTAATAAATCTTATATGGTGCCTGCCTTCTCTCGAGGGATTAGATATGTAATCTAAATATATATTGAATGTCTATATTCGAATATATTCTATTGGATGGTTCACATATATTATCGTATATGCATCACAATAATTTAGCTTTAGTTGTTTTTATGTTATTCTTATTGAAGATTGTTTTAGTTTTAGTTTACTTAGATTTAGTTTTATTTATTATATTATTTTAGATTTTAACATATATTTTAGATCTTAGATTTAGTTTTATAAGTATTCATAAATATTATTTGGTTTAAAAATAGTTTATTGTTTGGATTGCAAATTGGAAATGGAAGATTTCAGGAGTAAGATCAAGAAGAAAAACAAATTCACGTGGTTATAAAAGGAGCATAATTGCATGTTTAAAAGAGGAGGATGAACAAAAGAAATAAGAGGTTATATTATTGTGGGATTTTCTTCTCAAATTATAGTCACAAGTTAGTTGAAAAATCTATAGTCAATACTTGTGCACTATTGTCAAGTCTTGAGGATCAAATGAAATACCTAGTCTTGGATGAATTGTAATCAAATTTGATATTACTATTGTTTCTTGTTTGTAATGAAAGGCATTGCTATCTTTTGATTGGATTCATTGCTAATAAATATAAATTTGTATACATTGTGCTATTGTTAATTTATGCATATTTGTAATTAATTAGATTCATGATAAGTTATCTTCTCATGGGTTGTATGAATTTTTCAACTGAATATTTTATGTGAGCATATGTATTTGTGATTACTTGGTAACTATTTGTGGAGATAACTATTTATATGTATTTGATTTAAAGTTGCCTTGTTATGTGAACTACTTCTATAGCTTGATAGGTTATCTCTATCTTATGTCCAATATTTGTCAATCCTCCATGTTGAACGAAAGTATGCATATTTTCACTTTTGTTGGTAACTGTTTACTAAGTTAAGAATCGTGTGAATTTTCTTTAATTATTATCAGGTTGTATGAACTATTTATATAGCTTCATAACTCATCTTAAGATCTCATGTTCAATTGATATCATTCCATGTGCTCTCAATTGGGATATAGGAACTACTTCCTTATCCTAACTGAGATAGCTAGATTTAGAATGAGATAGGTAGATTTAGATATTTTAGTTAGTTTTATTTATGTAATTATATTATATTGCATGTAGATTTACAAATAATTATGAAGTATCCTTTCGAGGTCTAATTCATTCAGGGGAAATTGAGCCCACATGCTAGTGGGTGTCACTACTCCAAATGAATAAAGGCCTAACTGGGACCTTGATCAGGTGATGATCCCCTATTGCAGGTAGGACATCAACACAATGATAGAGTCAGAGATGGTTATTATTATTGCATAAATTTATCATTACTATCATAGATCGACCTAAAAGGGAAACCATGTTGCATACTTCCTTTCTCACATTAATAACCCCGGTGAGAATGTTATAGTCTCATAATATTTCCTATATGAAACTTTATTTGTTATATTGATTAAAACTCCATGGTTTATAGATATAGATAACTATTTGTCCATGAGGAAGTTACCATTGCAATTTTCACCATTAGAGAAAAAGAAAGTTTTCAAACAAAGTGATAGATACTCATGGATCTATTAATGAGAAAAAATTGACTTTGTTGTTGGAATGTCATCAATAGAGGGTGGAAACTCAATTGTGAATCCCAATTAGACCCACTTTCATTAGGTGTAGTGACCTCCAACGGATATATGGGTCTGGTTTCCAATCAGAAGACGAAGAATCACTTTTGATTAAGTTAGTATCTCTAATTTTAGTGGTGGTCTTCATTTTTTATTAAGTTGATTGTTTAATTTGATTGATGGACAATCGGGGAAAATCCATTGTCATAATGAATATGCATGAGACAACATAACCAAAATTCTCAATTTAATTGTAAGTTAAGAATAATACAACTAAAAACCAACCAAGGTATTGATCAAGCAAAAAAATTAGCAAAAATAATAAATTATTAATTAACAAAGATAATGAGAGCTTGGAAATTCACATAAATATATGTTAATATGCAACACTTCAAGAAATCAATGCATGAAATTTACTAGAAAAGGTCGATACATAAATCTCTCGGAAAATAAAATTGTATTAATCATCAAAATGGGGCCTTCATTTACAAAATATTGCAAGACTCGACCTTATGAAATGAAGTATCTAGTCTATAGAATATTCTCCCCTTTTCCTCTACCTCCTCCTCTCCCTCAAAGGACTTTCCTACCTATATATATACATAAATCTCTCAGAAAATAAAATTGTATTAATCATCAAAATGGGGCCTTCATTTACAAAATATTGCAAGACTCGACCTTATAAAATGAAGTATCTAGTTTATACAATATTCTCCCCTTTTCCTCTACCTCCTCCTCTCCCTCATAGGACTTTCCTACCTATTTATATATATATATATATATATATATATATATATATATATATATATATATATATATATATATATATACGCAAATAGTTCTCGACCAGTAACACCTTACATGCTGAGAGGGCATACTAAATTATCTGACACAAATTGTTTTCGATGTCTCTCCCGGGCAGCGTGAATATTCACGATCTCATAGATTCGGGGGTCTTTTTCATTCTATAACTACCACCTAGTCCTCAATGCTTGGTCTACTAGGTTCTTTACATTGGTCTTTATTCTAGCATCATAACAATCGAGTTGATGTGTCTCCTTCATGGATGTGATAATAAATGTTTAAAATTGCATCTTGATCCACCCTTAGGATGTGTTTGATATTAGGTATTGTTCTCACTCGGATTCTATTGATGTTGTGCAATATATACAGTTTATACAAAGAAATTGAGACTAGTTGTTGCAACATAAACAAAGTTTTGGCTTGGCATAATGAAGTTGGAGAGCAATAGGTGCGTTCTAGCACAGGGTATGATAGTTGAGCTAAGGAATGGATTAATGGAATGGTAAAGGAAGAGTTATGGATGAGGCTTAACTGCATACTTTAAAAGGAAGAGGAAATGTGACAAGTTGATGAGGATTTAGAACACAAACAATAACATATAGCTAGATAAGGTTGTTAATGTGTTTTCAAGCAGTGTGAATACCAAAGGGAATTATGGGGATAACCACAAGGAAAAGTGGGCAACACGCTTGAGTCTGTTTGTTTTTCGTTGGAGGAAGTAGTTGCCATCAAACATAATCCCTTATTAAATGTGTGAAGGGATTAGCGAAGCTAATTTAGAAACTGCCCAAAAAATTATTGTTATAAAGTCACACCACTAGTCATTACGTCCAACTGTAAAATGATAGGTTGGGGAAAAATGGACGAACCTATCCTAATAGAGAGAGATAATATTGATGGATAATTTTAAGAAGACAATTTATAGCAAAGGTAGCTTATTATTTAAAATTGAAAACCAAACAGAATCTCCAATTGGAACTTTTCCTTTTTAGGTTCAAAATCAAGGTTGGGAGAACTTAATGTGTATTGGAAATGTTGTTATAGATTTTTCTCAAACTTTCATTTTCTAATACAAGGTATGTAATGGAAGTGGAAATATTTCACTGCTAAACAATCAATGCTGGAGGATTGGAATAAAACCAAACTTCTTGATGCCATGAACCATAAAACCGTCAACCTCTGACTTTCTACCTCCAATTCACAATGTTATAGGTGGGATGAGAAAGAGGGACTTTTCATAAAACATAGATCCTTGAAACCTCCATTCTTCGACAAGGTAAGATATAAACTTGTATGGACATATCTTGATAAGACGATTATGAGGTTTGGGGATCTAGATAACTTGAATTTATCAATCAAGGTCTTTGAAGAACAGTCTTTGAAGGGGCCCATACAAAACTTGATTTAGCTAGGGGAGGGTTGTTGGGAATAATAATTGGTGACTTACTGGGAGGACCAGTTATCTCTACCTTCACTTTAATTTGGTTATCATAAGGAACACACTTTGAGGATAAAGATATGCTTTATCTAGTTCAAGCATTTTCAATTTTTGTGTCTCATATTGCCTAACATAAATTTTCAAAACATATATGAATGATGAGCTTTCCTCCCAAAGGTAAGCCCTTCCGATATAATTTTAGGACTAGAGTAGGGGATTAGTTAATTTTATTTTGTATTTTCTTAGCATTCTCAAATTTGACTCAGCAGAGGGACAATAATGTCTTTTGAGTGATGACATTGATTTATGTTATTTTCCTCCAACTCGCCATGAGAGTAGCCCTCTTACCTATAAGCAAATAATGCCCCAAACAAGGCTCCTTCTTTAACCCCTTTTAGCTAGAACCTTCTCCCAATCACCATATGTGCGGCACTTTCCATTTAAAATATATTTTATGGTTGTGTATTTATAGTTTCCCCTCTTGGGTTTTTACGATTTGTTGGGATATGTGACCTAGTGAGGTGGAGAGTTATATCTAGAATCCCCTTAAAGGCATGGGGTGGCCAATAATTGAAGTCGCTTTGATGTATAGGAACCTCAACTCACACACCAGGTCTTAATGTAAGTTTTTCCTTTATTATATTATATGAATTTAAGGATGGTCCTAAGATAAGAGCTGAAAGGGTTTGATGGTACATTGACCTTATTTAGTGTTAAGCACTGGGATTAGATGTGAGTTCCACCAAATAATGGCATGTACTAAGAATAGGTTTCAGTAGTTAAGGATTTCCCGCAAACATTTTTCTTTGGATTAATCAGGATTGTAGAATATGTCCCACCCATGTGAGACCTTTTGAGTACCAAGGCTTATCCTAGAAAAAAATTATAAAAAAAACAAAATAGGATGACTGGAAAAAATCTCCATAAGTATTCAAAAATACAAAAATAAAAAGGATAAAAAAAAGATAATCTATTATGCATAAGGCTAAAATATGGAGATGCTCTAATATCCCCCCCAAGAATTTGAGTATGAAGATATTGGGCCAAGCTTTTGTTTAATTAGGAAGCCCAAGCTAGATATTTTTGAACTTGGAATGCTTCCCATTGGGTTCTTTGGCCTTGTCCCATTTGAGGACTAAATCTCCCACTTAAACTTTCTTGTTACCAATATATTTTTAATCAAACCATATTTTAACTAGGATTTGATGCTCATGTAACCTATGCTTGGCTTTCTAACATTGTTCTTCCAATTTTAGTTGCACGTGAATGTGTTCCTGCATGATAGGGGACCATATTTCTTGCACTAACTGATACAATTGTAAGGAGGGTAAAAATATGTTTGAGGGTAGGATGGCTTCTTGACCATAAACTAGGAAGAAAGGGGAATTATAAATAAAATATTTAGGAGTGACCCTATCCATCCACATGGCGTAAGGAAGCATGCTATGCTAGTTTTTTTGATGTTGAGCTATAATTTTCTTGAGAATATTTACCATGCTTTTATTTGACGACCCAAGCAATAAATTTTCGTTGGGTAATATTTGGATGAGTATTTAACTCTTATTCACTTTTCCAATGCAAATGTGGTAATATCTAGGGATGAAAAGTAAGAAGAATGATCAAATACTAAATATTCTGGAACTTATTGATGGTGTTGGACCCGCCAACAAAGGGGATCTCCCTGATGTGAATTCCTAACTAGGCCTCACACCATTTGGTGTATAAGTCCCATCCGGTATGAAGGCTCGGTTGCCATATACTTAGAGATATACCTTGGCTCTAGCTATCAACACATGAGATTTTTAAGTTGGTATATTCAAACATCAAGGTACATGTGCCTGGTGAGTGCATAATGTAATTGTGTCTAGGTTCGCTTACTACAAAGGGGGAGAGTAAAGTGAGCCTCTAAATGAGAGGTAGAAGTACCACCGAGGAAGAGATACAAGCAAACCCGAAAGGGTTTGTCCAACATCTAGTGGAATAGTCCACAACGGAAACAATAGCCGTTAAAACCAAGGTGAAGGGGACAACATGTACACCACCCAGTAGAGTAGTCCACACAGATGTGAGGGTCGTTATAACCAAAAAAAAAATATGGCCTGTCCAGTATACCACGAAGTAGTCCACAAGGATGTGACAATGGTGATAGCCAATACACAAAGGTGGTATGTCTACTATCCCACGGAGTAGTCAACAGGGATGGGACAACGGTGATAAGAAATACAACACATCTTCAATAATGTAAGTACTAAAATAACCAAAGTAGTTCAACTATCTTAGTACAAGTTAAGAAAACATGCATTACAAATGTTTAAAGAGTAGTCTTACAAACATCTACAAAACATGCATGAAAATGTGTTGGCCTTAACAGGATTTTGAATTAGGAAAAAGTCCCAAGACACATCTGTACACCATATACATCACTAGCCCCAGTAGTGGGACATTGGAGCCACTCCTCGCTCCTCAGAGAATAGACTACAGACTCTCAAGACTATGTGGGAGGAGCCAAGGTGAATAGTCCTTTCTCATACAATGGGAGGGGTCTATATAGCCAAGGGTGATGCTTGACCCTTGTGACTCTTGGACTACCCTCGTGATTGTTCAACTTGCCATGACTTTTCAACTGACATGACTCTTCAAATTTTGTGTGCGTCCATTGGACTTCACTTTACGTTACATTTAGTTACAATGGATATGGCCCATAATGGTGATGTGTCCAAGACATCTCATGACACAACTTGACATGACACTTCTAACATTTACTGGTTCACTGTGGTGTCCATGTCAATTTGTTGCATTGATGAGTGATGGATGCTTTGTCTTTTCCACCGCATGGCATAATGATGCAGGGTCTTTTATTGTCTTGGTATTGCTTGATGGTTCAATGCATGTGTTCCTTTCACGAGTTGCTTGATATTCTTGGTACATTCGTCCAGCTACAAGCAAGCCCTCTAGCATGTGCGTTTCTTCTTCATGTTGTTCATCATCTCGCCATGATCTATCAGTGTACGTGTTCATGTAATTCACTCATGATGAGACGACATCAAATCCAAAACCTCCTAGTCTAACATGATGCATTGTTCTCATGTTCTAGGTGACAACGAGGGAGGAAAACTCACTGAGACAGCGCAAAACGCATCTCAGGCTAGAATGAGGAATTTTAGACAGACAACCTGTACTGTCAGGAAAAACTGTGCAGTGACCACTAGGAGGAAAAATTGTGCAGTGAAAGTCACCAGTTTCAGTTTCAAGGTGGGGCCCTAAGGGGGGACACCTTTGCGTGGTTTCCAAAAGGAAGACAAAGTGGGGTTGTAGAGGGACAACTTGATAGTTCTGCACAATTTCCATAGGGAAGAGAAAGCAGGGAAACAGAGGGACCTGTTGAGCATGACTGCACAATTTCTGGGAACAATATAGGACATGTAGCATGGGAACTGCTAGGCATGTATGCGCAGTTTTGGAGAACAATGTAGACCCAGGTTTTAGAGTAGTGCAGGCTCCTGGTAGGCAAGAAGAAGGCATGATGACTGTGCTTGGGAAATGTGCAGTTCAATTTGGTCATGGAGGCAGTCTTTGCGCAATTATGGGAGGCAGACAGACTGATCACCTCCCAGATTGTGTAGTACAGTTGATCTAGAGGAAAACCTCAAGCACTACGTAGTTACGGGTAGCAGATCAAGGTCACTGAGGGTTGATACTACATAGTGCAACTTAGTATGGGTTTGGTGGAATATGGTTGTTCGGTCGGTTAGATTTTTGATAAAAATGGCTAAGTGTCGAAAGCAAGTGAACTTGTGAAGATTGAAATTGTGATCATACACTTAGCATAATTTATGACGATACAACATAAACCAACATGAAAACAAGACAAATCATTCCCTCAGTGAGACTGTCTTAAAGCTGAGAGTGATAAGCGTGACACTTTTGATAGACCTTCGGACGACCATGATGACGTTTGCATGACAATGTTTACAACTTTGTGTGTGAGTACGATGGGTGTTTACGTAGTGAAGGCAACCTAAACACACAAAGACAAACCTTCAAACTTGCTAGAATAAGATTGCAAGCATGGAAAAATAATCAACATGCCAAAAGACAACCGTCAGTCAAACAAGCAAAAGGGCGGAAAGACTTCACAAGAGCTCATGGGATGAGCTCGAGTGTTTGCAACCATCAAAGGAAAAACCAAGTAAGGCTTCAAAATTTGGATGCAAGCCAAAATTTTAGAGGGTGTTGCAGCCACTACAATAGAACTCCAAACCCAATAACCCAGTTTTCACCCACCTTCTTGAGAGGTATTTGTTTTGTCCACCTGATAAAATAATATGTAGCAGTGAGGATGTACTTGTGTTGTTTTGAAGAATGGGGTGTTATTTCACGATTATATCTAATCCCCATTTTTTGGAATGATCTTTCCACTTCCATTGGCTAGAGGGAGAGTGTTGGAATTCTCTCTCTTCCTGTAGCTTTTTGATAGATCAAGCATTTGCATGTATAGGCATGTGAATCCTTGAAAAGAGTTGGGCAATAGTAACCTATGCGATGGACTTTGTGAGATGTGGTGTCTCCTCCAAAGTGTCTCCCTGAGTTGCCTTCATGTAAATCTTTTAAGAAATTATCCAAATTGGATTTCTCTAAACATCTTAGTAGAACATCATCACGGTTTCAGCAGAATAATATCCCATTGATGAATTGATATAAAGATGGAGCATGAGATCTCTATGTTGTGAAGGAGTAAGATAGTTTGGATAAGTACCATGGATAAGATAATATTAATGTCATTATACTATGAATCAGTTAAGGCTAACATATAGTAGATATTTTATTACCCTCGAGGAGGATTACTCATTACATTCTTCTTTGGTGGTTAACTTATTGTCATTTTTCATCAACAATTTATACAAACCCTAAGTCTTAACGATTTTGGTGGGTTTAATTTCAATATTATATTCCTACAATGAGGTAATCCAATGTGCCCTTTTTTCTCCAAGATCTGTAACAACCCACAATTTAAATATACAACTAATTAGATAAATTATGCAATTTATAATCAACACACCTCTATTCAACTAATTAGCATATAATTTTGAGAAATATGAGCAAAGACAACTTACCTGTAGCGATGATATTCCTTACTTGTAATTTCAGAATTGAACGTTATTTGAATCCCACTAACCGTAACAAAATTTGGGGACGACTCTCCACCCAACCGTAGGCTCAGTTGCACATAATCTTTCTACAACTGACCACCTCCGAGCCCTCAATCAACGTACTACTACCAGGGAATCCTTTGTCTCACAACACTTTTCTCCCAAGAGAATGGATGAAGGAATGATGAATCTCATCTTCCTCATCGTCCATTAAATAGACCAAACAATAGAAAGGGGTCTGTATGCACACATTCCATGTGTCAACATGCAACTTTTATTTCTTTATTTTAATTTTTACTTAATTTAACTCTTTCTTATTTTCTTCCTTTTTACTTTTTGTTAAATTTAGTTATTTTTACTATTTTTATAGTTTACTTATATATATATATATATATATATATATATATATTAGAACTCTAGTATTATTATCTACTATTTTATTTATGTATTATTATTATATTCTCTTCATTATTTATTATTTATTTACTATTATTATATTTTCTTTAATTTTTATTATTTATTTACCATTATTATCTTTTCTTTATTGTTTATCATTTATTTACTTATATTTTAATATTGTATTATTTTATTTATTATTTATTATTTTTATTATTATTAGGGGACATTACATACTCCCCCTCTTTAAGGAACTTCATCCTAAATTTAAGTTGAATCATTTAACATTTTATTTATTTAGTTATTTATTACTTCACGTTTTCCCTACACCCTCTGTTGAACTAGTATAACCAGCAACCATCGAAAGTTTCCACAACACCCAGGAAACCCCAAGGAATATTTGTCATTTTTCCCACTTTCGGAACTAGGCATAAGCCTCATCAGTCTATACCATAGCCCAAGCTTGGCCCCAAGGCTCGTGCCTGACTCAGACCTCATTTGCCCCATGGCAGGGACCCATCTCAGTACTCCATGCAGTAGTACTCTAGACATCTTGAAAGGCTAACCCACTCCCTCCACACTCATTAAGGTGCACAACCCCAGGCATCAAAGTCCTTAGACCCCAGAAGACTTCAACATCCAAATCCATTATCAAGCACTTAGCCTCCTCAATATGGTCCCATAGCCCCTCAAGAGTTATCCATCAAGAGAAATATAAGACAAATAAACCACTGGAATATGTAGTGTTAATTGACTTTGTCCCCATCCCATATGGTGTTACATGTTCTCCCTCGTAGGTATGGGATCCCACGAGATCATCAAATAAATCGGCCCTCAGCCCATTTGTGGATTTCATGTCAATCACCACATCGCAACATACATCCAATGCATTAGTTATAATTATAACATCATAGAAGATAACCCACATGCCAACTTTTTCATGTCATCATGAAAACATAATATCATTGTTATCAAAAATTTATGTATGTCATAAATATACATACAGTTACCACATGCTTCACATCATAATACCATCATAAGAAACAAAAACAACTTATCTTGTCAAGATACATCATATCATAACATCATGATCCCTATGCATATCATATACATCATGAGAATACAACATCATTACCATAACAAATAAATAAATAAGCACCACATATGCATCAATAACCTCTCATCAGAACTATATTCATTTACCACACACCATCATGCAGCATCATTAATATGAGAATCATCTCAATACTTATCAGATATAGAACAATAAAACACTTTAAACATTCTTATCATGGTTCATTAGAAAAATCACTTTCATTTGTTTATATAAACAATGAATACCAACTATGAAATAAGATTATTAAACATCCCCCTATGATTTAAGTTATCTCACCAATATTATTAGTGTCATGTTTTCACCAAAATACCAATTATTTTTAGATAATCATTTCCACTTATTTCAACTAGGAAGTTGACCATTTACACCACAAGTATATTCATTTTAAGTACATCGTCAAATTTTAAATGAATCCCATCATCTTGAGCCTTAACTTCTAGCCATATATTCTTGTTTCCCAATGAAACTTAGTGTGATGCATCATTAAGATATTATTGGTTGCACAAATATTCTTAAATCATTAACATCAAAATTAAAATTCCATGATCACTATTCATATTTTGCTTATCCATTCTAGTATCATTCTACTCAATGGCACACAAACATTAGGCCATCATTGTTTAATTCTTTTGTCATAATTAATCCACTTGTGCAAAGGGATAATTAATCTCCAGTGGTTTATCCATCACCTAGTAATCATCATTGTTCACCTTCAGAAAGATTGGTTGATCTCATTTCTCAATACCACTTGTTCTATTTTATTATAGGTGCACCATTCCTCAAGTTGGACTAAGGATTCTTTCCCTTCACTTTTGGCTTGTCAAACAGGACCATGAAACCACTACAACCGTTATCATCCACCAAAAGGTTTAATATGCTTGGTGTGCTTGAAAATTAACTTCTTAATGGCACAAACTCAGTACATTGTTTTATGTGAAGTATCAATAGGTCATCAATCCATATGTGAAATAATGAGTATAGATTAGTCAAATTCACCATTTATTGGTTGATATGTTAATTTATGCATAATTCTTCTCACGATCTTGTTATAGAATCTCCATCAACCTTCCTTCTTACACTTCATGCTAGGATTTTTCTCGTTAATTTTCATAGTCGATTTATTTTTCCAAAGGTAGACAATTGTTACCCTTGACCATCTAAATCTTTAAACATTTTCCTAGTTTATCATTCCTCAGTTATGAGTGTTCACAACTTCCTATCTTGACACTTTTTAAATTATACCAGTCATCAGTGTGACCCTCAAAGTCATTCCTAATCATCACTCATGTTGTTGAATCCACTTAGTGCATATCCTTAATAGACCTTGCCATTAAGAGAAAGACACTCCATCACTATCATCACATAAGTCGATCATATGCTTTATAGTATTTTCATGGTTCAACTTATCACTTCTATGTTATTCACTATGTATACACCCCAAGGAAGTTGTTTGAGCTTTAATCAATGTCCTTTATCTAATAAGTTCCTTATTTTTGTTGTTCAACGGGGAACCTTACTTAATTATCAAGAATACTTGACTAGGAGATTATTTCCTTTAAGTTAAGGTGTTTCATATTTCCCCCATTTTTTCTTCTTGTTTCCATCCTATAGGTGTCAATTTGGTCTAGTGCCATCATACCATAAGTAGTGTATCAAGGTTTCCCTTGCCATCTTTTTTTTTGTAAGTGTTGGTTGACATATTTATTTTATTATTGGTCCTCCCCTCTCGAGAAGCCATGTTCTCGAAGCAAGACAACCTAATAAATAGTAATTATGAATTCGACCACTTGTAGCTCAACAATCCTGTAACATTCTATGTGTTCCTAGTCATTCAGTTCTCTCTACCCCATTACATCATGATCCTTATAAGGTTTTTTTTCTTCATTAAATTTGTCTTCTTAAAGTTGTGACAGTAATCAAATATGATCTCAGTGTTTAACCTAACCTTTAACAATGATAAGAATTTCTTATTTGTATTTTCTAAGAATTAGAAAAGAGAAAAATTCAATTAGGCTTAATAATAGATATATCAATTGATGAGACAAAGTTTTTAATCCACACTTAGCCGTTTATACACATGAAAGAGCTCATATAATTTATTTATTTTTAATTTCAAATCATCATAAAACAATATCAATTTTAAAAAGCAATTATATATTTTTTTCTAATTTTTAGTAGGTATTTATGTGCATCATAAAAGTTTCATTAAACTTAACTTTCACACACACACACATATATATAAATAATTTTATTCCCATAAATTCTTTATCCATAATTAGTTTACGCTCGATGACTTACTAACTCAAATTTTTAATAAATCTTTATACAATTTAGACACTTCATAAATGATACAATTTAATAGTCCTCCATATATAACTAATTAAAATAAATATTAAAAAAAAAAATTACCATAATAAAAATTTTATTTACTAGCATTATTATTACTTCCAAATTCTATATATAGCAATAAACTTTAAAGATCACATACAACTTTGAATCCTTAAACTCCATTTTCTGGTTTTGTTTTGCATGTCCTTACGTAATGTGGTCTTTTGAGGCTAATACTATGGGCTTATTTATCTCTCACCGTGGTGCATTCAAAATTTCATGGTGCATTCAAAATTTCAGATTTTGTCTATCTAAAATTTTAAGTAGTTGAGAAATAAATCAATAGTTAAAAGTTAATTAATTTTGATTTCTCTCACACTTTCAGAGATTTATAATTTCAAATTATAAAAATTTATAACTTTTATAATTTAAACTAACAAAATTCACTCATATTTAGTATTTATGAGACCTCAAGAAATTTAATATTTATGAGACCTTAAGAAATTCAATCCTGCGTTAGCATTAATCTTGAAATAATTACCAATGATATTTCAAATAACGAAGAGGGCATCCACTTGAAGTTCAAATCGCTGTATGGTTTATTATGGTGAATTCCATGAAAAATATATATAATTAGCACATTGCAAGGATCAAAAGTAGAGACCCCTACATGCATATATTGACAAAATATTGTTGTAATTAAAGATAATTAAACTTTATTCATTCCCAGATGCGGGTGATAAACAAGGACAGTGAGGTGGCAATCCACTGGGTTGGCGTGTGGTGTGACCACATGGCCTTCCGTAGATTGGCACAGTGGTCCAAAATTGACATTCACTACAACCATAAATGCACTTTACGCGGGCGCCATCTCCAACTTGTTAACCATCACCAACCTCGGCTCTGTGCAAACATGAATCCTCAGGAGAATTTCACCTCTACATTTGTCCATCAACCTCTGCAACCTTTGCCAGTGCAATGCCTCTGCCCTCAAGCAGCGGCAACACCCAGCTCCCACACAACCACCGGGAGACGCTGCCACCTCCTTTGCTGCATTGATTTCGGCCCTGACATTCACTTTACCCAGAGTCTGGATTGCCATCTTATCTTCCCTTCGGCCTCGGCCGTTACTCCCTCGCTGAGCAATCCGCCAGTTCAATTGTGTCTCTGCACCACATTGGGCCCAATTCCGGAAGGAATTCTCATACTCCTGCAGACAACATGCCAAGAATGCGACACCGTATGCGCAGCCGCAGGGGTGGGAGCCGAGGAAGCCTGAGTCGCCCCCAACGTTCTCCTGCTTCGGACACCACTTCCTCCCTGGCAGAGCAGGCCCCCGGGCATTACCCAAATATTTGCAGTGGAAGAGGATGCCTCCACTCAGTGCCCCCTGCCTCGCCTCCTAGCAGCTTCCCATCCATTTTGCTTCGTCCCCAGAGGCACTCCACCCCTTCCTCAGATGCAATCCCAGACTGCCTAATTCACCTTCCGCTCCACCCTGAACAGGCCCATCATCACAACAACTATATCCATTCTCTTTCATGAGGCGGAGCAGATCACTGAGGAATAGGCCACAGAGGTTGGTGGATGCACAAGTGCAATTGTGGAGCAGGGAACTATGGGTGGTGGTAGCACCAGAGTACTTGGGATACAAGACATTGCAGGTGGTGGGCGCACCACAAATGGTTGCAACCACACCAAAGCCGAACCAGATATGGCTCAGATGAGTCTCCAAGAGGCAGGGGAGAGGAACAATGAGCAGCAAACAAGACGAGTAGGGAAGGAGGTAATGGACCAGCATGCAGACGAGATAATGGACCCTTACCACTATTTCGTCGAGGAAGAACACCCGACATTGTAGGCTGGCAACACGGAGACCTTGCCACAGGTAGGTGGCGAAATGGAGGAGTACAGGTGTTTCATTGTGGAGGAACACCCATCATCTTCGCCTTGTTCCTAGTCTGCCACCTTGCTTGCCACATGTTTACCACACAGTATGCCATCTGTCTGCCACTTAGCTTGCCACGCGTCCGCCACACAGTCTGCCACTCAGCATGCTACGTGTCTCAGGTTTTTTGGGACTCTGATTTCTAGTTTTTGTTTCAATGGGGTTTCAGGGAAAAAACTTTGGATTTTTGGCTCTTCAGTTGGGTTTTTATCTCATTATGAAACTGATAACAAACTGGATGCTTCGCTGGTTTCCGCTACATGGGCAGCAAGCGAATTTTTTGAACTCCTTTCAGTTATGGACTAGTTCCCTTCTTGGGCAGTATAGATCTAGACTTCCAGTTTTTGCCATTCCTTAGGCATGGTTAAGTACAGGCTAAGGCCTTAGTGTATGATATCTTTCTTTCAGTAATAGAATTGGCATAACTTAGAAAAAATAATTAAACTTTATTCATAATAATTTTTGTGTTAACCGTCATAATTTTATAGTTCGAAGTTTCATTATTATTATTTTAAATATATGAATGGTTATATATAATTTAAATGATTAGATCAATTATGTGATTTATGATCAACACACTTCTATTCAACTAATTAACATAGAATTTTGAAAAATATGAGCAAATATAAATTACCTGTAGCGATGATATTCCTTACTTGTAATTTCGGAGTTGAATGCTATTTGAATCCCACTGACCGCAACAAAGTTTTGGGGATGACTCTCCACCAAAACGTAGGCTTAGTTACACATAATATTTCTACAGCTGACCACCCCCAAGCCTTTAATCAACGTACTACTACCAGGGAATCCTTTGTCTCACAACACTTTTCTCCCAAGAGAATGTATGAAGGAATGATGAATTTCATCTTTCTTATCGTCCATTAAATAGATCAAACAATGGAAAGGGGTCCGCATGCACACATTCTATGTGTCAACATGCAACTTTTATTTCTTTATTTTAGGTTTTACTTAATTTAATATTTCTCTTAATTTAACTCTTTTTTATTTTATTCCTTTTTACTTTTTATTAGTTTACTTATCTTTACTATTTTTATAGTTTACTTTTATATATATTTATTTAGAACTCCAGTATTATTATTTACTATTTTATTTATTTATTATTATTATATTTTTTCATTATTTATCATTTATTTACTATTATTATCTTTTCTTTCATTTTTATTATTTATTTACCATTATTATCTTTTCTTTAGTATATATCATTTATTTACTTATATTTTAATATTGTATTATTTTATTTATTTATTATTATTATTAGGGGACATTACAAGGTCCTTTTGAGTAAGAAAATTTCAATTGCCAAGGTAGGGGACAATCACCTTCATCCAAGATTTAAGAAGGTAAGGTTGAAAGTGTTTTACTAGTTTGAGAGAAGGTTTGTTTATCAACCTTTGAATACCTGAGTTTTGCACCTTGAAGTTTGGAACTCATAAAAATAATCTTGAACTCATTATTATTAGAATACCTCTACATTTAGGACTGCAACATCAACTTCCTCTTATGCAAAGGTATAGAGAATGAAATATCGGGTATAATCTAGACTCAAGAGGGATGGTGCTTCGGTAATTAGATTTTTTATGTTTGGAAATGCTTCTTTTTTCGCAATAGTCAATTTGAACTTGGCTCCCTTCTCAATCATGTCTTGTAGGGGCTTCACAATTCTAGTAAAACTAGGGACAAATCTTCTAATAAAATTGAGTTTACGCATAAAATATTTCATTTCTCTCTTGCTACAACAACGTTCCAATTTGGTCATTGCTTGGGTTATTTCTTGTTCTATCATTATCCCTTAATTGGACACAATGAATCCCAGAAGCTAGCCTTCAGTAACATCAAAATTGGAGTTTTTGGGGTTCAGGGAGATTCCATATTTCCTACACCTCTCAAAATATTTCTTTATATTTTGAAAATGGTCATTCCTTCTTTTAGAATAGACTGCCATGTCATACAAATATATGACCATGGCATGGTTGATAATACCTATGAATTTATGTCCATTACTCTTTGAAAGGTGTCTCTTGCATTGATAAGTCCAAAGGGCATATTTCTATACAGATATGTTTCCCAGCTTGTTTTAAAGGTAATACTCAATTGTTGAGGGTAAGATACAAGAACTTGATTATACCCTAAGAAGTTGTTTAGTAGAGACAACACTTGGGAGCTAGTGATAAACTAGAGGATTTGTCCCATATGCGGGACTAGATAATTATCTTTTGTTGATTCTGTATTTACATTCCTGAAGTCCACACATAGTCAAATATCGTTGTTCTTTTTTCTAACTGCGACCAAGTTAGCTACCCACTCAGTGTGTTTGATAAGGATGATGATCTCTACAACAAGGAGTTTATTTAATTCCCCTTTTAAAATGGGATCGAGGCACAAGCGAATTTTCCATAGCTTTTGTTGTTCTGGTTTAGCACCTTCTTTCATGGGTATAACATGTTGGATGATCTTTGTGTCAATCATTTTTGGTCATCATATGTCTAAGAAAAAACATCGTTATATTCTCTACATAATCAAATAAATGTTTCCCTCTCAGTAAGGGTAAAACCAATCCACAGATTGATATTTGCCAAATAGTTTGTAGTCCCCATATTTATAACTTCATATTGCATAGTTGGAATATTAGGCTTAGAATAAGTTTCTTTCTTGAATTTATCCTATAGCTCATAAAACCTTTCAATTCCAGTCGTTGAATTTAGGATCATATTTACAAGTGTGTTATGTGCGTGAGAGGAAGATTCTCGCAATACCTAGTCATGTTATTATTCATCCATGATTGAATATTTGAAGGTTCTTTCCATATGCAGGACATTCAAAATATGCGCATCATCATCAAAATACTTACCAATTCATAAAATTGTCTAAAATTGTGGGCATGTAGATCAATTCCACATTAAATGAACCAATAAAGAAGTTTTCAATAGGAATCAATCTAGAGGCAACATTAGCCAATAAATCAACATCTATATTTTAAGAATGAGGAATACAAACAATATTAAATGCTAGGAAAATATTAACTAGATTCCATACCTCATGCTAGTAGTTTTTCAACTGACTAAAATAATAGTCAATTGAATTTGTACTTGTTTAACCATAATTTCAAAGTCAACAAATACCTTTAATAATTTAGCATCAAGTTCCACTTCCTTCTTGATTTCCTGAATCAATGCCTCATATTTGCAGTGTTATTTATGCACTCGAGCTCCAGACTACAAGAAAAAAATGTATTATTACCTTCTGGATCAGTGAGTATGCATCCAACACCTGTACTCTCCTTGTACTTGGAGACACAAAAATATAAAGACCAGATATCTACCTCATTTGAATCTTGCATAGGACAGTTAGAGTTTAAAGACTGTGGCCAACTCGCCAACCTTTACTACCTAGACAAATCCACATAAGGAGGTATATATGCCTGAAAGTATCCAAAAAATGAGTCAACACACATATTTCCTAAAATGGAATCATTGAAAAATAAAGCTTCATTGGGATCTTATATACTTCATACCTTTCATTATCTACTTTGATCATGTTTTCCTATCCTCTATAGGGTAGTCACGGATGGGACCAATCGATAGAAAAATAAGCATTCAATTTTGATTACTAGTCTCTGCTAAGCAACAAACCATAATGATCAGGGATATCGACTATGAAAATGTCAATGGTTTTGAAAATATTAGGATTGGATGCCAGTATGATAAGGACATTAGGAAGCATTCTCAACATAGTAACATTATATTGATCAAGCTAAACAATGCGGGTGTCGCATTTCTAATGTTGAACGCCTAGTTTTTGTGTGACTACTTAAGGAATTACATTCACTAAGGTTCCTTAATCAACCATGCAATTATGAACATTTTTATTACGAGTCTCTAATGTTAGCAAGAAAATGGGGGTCTCATTGGTATATTTTTTTCCTATTAATGTGGCATCTCCAATCATCAATTTATTATCCAAAGAGCCCTCATCCTTAGATACGTTCTTAGATGTAATGATTGGCTCGTGGATCTTAACATTATTTCAATCACCCTTATGAGTTCAGGTTGGTTCAAAGCAAGGAGATCATATAACGATATGTTGGGCTTTTAATTCTTAATATCATTGATTAGACTATATCCCAGGGTTTCAATATCCATGTTGACGGTGTTGGACCTGCCAATATTCAACAGATCTCCTTATTATGAAGTCCCGACTAGACATCACATTGTTTGGAGTAGGATTCCCTGTAGTGGGTGGTAGTGTAATGCCTTGATAGTGGTAGCACACAGAAGAAAGTATGATAACTTTGGTTGAGAGAAAGTGTGTGACCCTACGGAGAGTCAAGTGCGATACATGAAGGTTCTAACACATGAAGCGAAAAGGAAGTGTGCCCCTTAGAATCCTGTAATAGTACCTAGATTGAAAGAAACACATGAGCAGAATGACATCACAAGCTAAAATGCAGAATAGTCCATAAATTAAAGAGATGAGTTAATCCAACAACACACATTCAACATGATTCATACAAATGCATACAAAGTAGTTCATAAGCATATGCATAAGTTAAATAACGTACATTTCCAATGCTTTTGTTTCACAATAGTGCTTTCTACGTACAACTACTCCAATTCTTGAGAAATGGAATCATGTGATTTTGGTGGAGGATGCGAAAATGGTAAGACATATTGATTTTCAATGTGAAAAAGAAAGTGATGAGGGGCCTGGAAATATTCAACATATTTATGATCTGAAGTGGAACTAACCTCAAGGCTTCAAGAACCTAACATAACCATCAGCTCAAGCTGAGGTGCTTTGACAACTTGAGGAGTTTCTAGTTCATTAGAAGATGGATCATCAAAGATTGGTGCCTTAGAAAGATCAATAGTAGACAAATCATCATCATGATTGAATGAACGATTGAAAGATCACGACAACCATGATCAGAAAGTTGAAGATGATGGATAGCGACATCCTCATGATTTGATGAATCATAAAGAGGGGATAATGGAGAATGAGAAATTTCACCCTCTATGTTTCTGGAAAGGTAAGATGAGAGGTTGGGTGGATCAAGGAAGATAGATTTTTCCTCTTCGCAATCAAATGAAAATTTGGCATTCCATGTATTCTGTGAATGATCGGAAATAGAAATATCCGGAAATGAATTTTCACAAGATGGAATAGAAATGACATAATCAGATGTCAGGATAAAGCGAATGAGGTGTGGATAGAAGGAGGCCATCCTTCACTGCAGATTTTTTTTTAGATTCCCACACATACTCATCAAAGATGATATCCTAGGTTAATTGTTTAACACCAAATTTGTCCAGAACTTGATCCTCGTGCACATCACATATGAGATCCAAGATGGATGAACACAACACACTAAAATATGGAGGATCAAAGGGACCGAGGGATGGATGATGAGGGGATAATACCACATGACAACCATCAGAGTTACAGTCCAAATCTATGCATAAATCCTTATCAGGTGGGGTAGGAGGAAATGGTGATAAATCAATAGGTGGATTCCAAACTTCTCCCACCTTGACCTGTAGAGCTAGAGTTGTTTGATGGGAAGGGGACGGAGGGTCACTTGGGACAACAATCTTGTCTGTCTCAGATTTAGGAGCTCTAACACTGAGGTGCATTAGGAGAGGTTTGAAAGGTTCTAACACATGTTGATTCTCATAAATTTGAACAAGATATTGAAATATTTCATCCAAGAATTCCCATTCAACTTCATCTTCAGGGAATTCATAAAAATAGTGAAGAAAATGATCGTGAAAACCTTGAAGAGATTCATCAGGTGATTTCACAATTTTAATATTTTTTTATTACGGGTTTTATGGTCATAAGGAACTAAAGCGTGGCATAATTCTCTAAAAAATTGATCAAAAGAGTGTATAGAGGCTATGGAAAATGTGTGACACCATTTCTTTGCGTGCCATTCAAACGTGAAAGAGAACAAGCCACAAGAAATATCATTAGAAGATACATCATGCCTATCATAGAAGCCAACAAAAGAAATTGTGTGCCTGAACAAGGTTGTTCCAGCTTTGCCATTGAACTTATATCTGGACAAGTCATCTAAAATGCTCATCGAGACTTCAAAATTACCATAGTTAGAAAAACATGTCAGGGTTATGATTTGGACAGAATTCATAAAATATGCGTATAAATTCAAAACAAACTTCAAGGGATCATCTTGTCATCTGACCCTCCTATCGCTAGAAACGTTGACGGTATTGGACCCACCAACATTCAGGGGATCTTCCCGACATGAAGTCTCGAATAGACCTCACACTGTTTGGAGTGGGAGTCCCAATAGTGGGTGGTAGTGTACTTCCTTGATCGAGGTGAGATCAAGTGTGTGACCCTGCGGAGAGTCAAGTGCGATGCATGAAGGTTCTAACAAACGAAGCGAAAAAGGAAGTGTGCACCTTAGAATCCTGCAATAGTACGCAACTTGAAAGGAACACACGAGTGGAATGAAGTCACAAGCTAAAATGCAAAATAGTCCACAAATTAAAGTGATGAGTTAATCCAACAACACTTATTCAATAAGATTCATACAAATGCATATAAAGTAGTTCATAAGCATATGCGTAAGTTAAACAACATGCATTGCTAAAACAACCAGAATAGTCCAACTACATTAACAACATATGCATGAAAGCGTGTTGGCTTTGATATTATTATTATAAGTGAAAGTTTCATCCATACACACATCATTGATGACAACGAGCCCCAATAGTGGAACATGACAATCAAGAACACCTGCTCCTCCAAATAAGTATACTTTCTCTACGATATGGAGAAGCCAAGATTGTTCACAATACTCCCAAGCCTTTTCTAAGCCTAAGCCTAGCCAAAATATTTGCTCCTGAAAGCCCCTTATATGAGTTATGAGGTTCTATTTATAACAAAGGTTGGGGTGACCCTTAACATTCCCCTTTGTGACTCTTGACTTCGCTCATGACTCTTCAACTTCTTTACAAGTAAATCATTACATAACATGATGACTTTCCACATTCAGCTAATTACACTTGGAATTTCACTTAAAACATATTTACAAATTATATTACATTTTCTACATGTACCCATATAAGACAAAATAGGCTAGAGACAGCCTAACAAGACACAACACTATGACTCTATATTTTGGGGAAAGTCTAGCTCAGCAACATCCACTTGATGATTCTTGGTCACATATTAGTGCCAAGCTTAGTACTGCGTGATGGTGTCCCCAAACTATTTGATGATGTTTTTTTGAAAGAGGACTCTTGCCTCCATGGCATCTGGGTATATGGTCTTGGAACCTGTATCCAACTTGTTTTGAAGCATGAGCGGCATGGTGTTAACCTTGATAGGACCACCGATGTACTTATGCATATTATGTGCGTTTAGCTCTAAGTCTTCCCTGGTGGCCTCTTGTCTTAGCTGCTCCATGTACTCAACGATATCTAGTCGTACTTGGTTCTTGGGTTTAGCATTGATGAGGTAACCGATTGATGGGATCTTGTGCTTTCTCACCATGGCATCCAAATTGTTGTACAACCACACATATGAGGTCTATATGTTTTTGATGAATGGGGCAAGTTGCTCGTAGTTCTGGATAAACATTTGAACATTTTCTTTCTCCAACTCTGCTTGTGGATTCATCTTCTTTACTAATTCAAGTTGGGCTCCTGTGTACCAAATTTTCCACTCTTGTACATGGGAGATGGAAGCATGTATGTTCTTGAGAGTTTGAACAAAATTTTTTCTCTGTTGCTGTTGGTCATGCACACGGATAATTGCTTTATGCACAGTGAAAAATACATCATAGATATTATGCATGGTAACCTCAAGTGTTGATACTTTAGAAAATATCACTATCCTCATTTCCCCAAATGTGGAAACTGCATTATGCATTGATGCTCAGAGTTGTTCTACATCTTGCCTAGCATCCTGTAAGTTATTTTCCAATTTTTCATTCTCGGTCATTAAGTACTTAGCATTTGAGCTTGTTTCTCTTGCATAGGCCAAGTTGGCTTTAGCGAGGGAAGTTGGATGTTTCCTAGTGTTTGACACTATCACCCTTTCCATGATGAATGCAGATGATCCGTGATCATCTGGAAAGTGCTTCCATTTTTCATGTACAATCTTCTTTTGCAACTCGTCAAATGATAGATTACACACATCCATGAATGGATCATCATCAAGGAGAACAACATCCCCTTGCTCGCTCATGACTGATTTTGACACTCGAGGTGGTGGAGACTTAGACATGACCTCTGGTGTTCTTGGTATAAGGTCATTGTCTTCATTATGTGGCTCTTGTTCCAACTCCATGTCTGTCACTTCAATCAGTTGCTCAATTTACATAGAAAACTCTCGGTCTTGCATATGTTCACTCTCTTCCTCAGCTACTGGTTGTTCTGGCTCATCAACTTGTATTGGAGTTGTTTTCTTTGTCATTGTGCCTTGCCTTTGTTCTTATTCTTGCTTCTGCTTCTCTTCTCTTTCTCTCGTCCTCAACTCTTGTTCCTCCTTCAGCTTCTTCTTTGTCTCCTACAGCTTCAGTTTTTCTTCTTGCAGCCTCTAATTTTCTCTCTTCCTTCGCTCTACTCTCTTCATCTGTTGCTCCCTCTTTGCTTCCACTGCCAAAGCTTCCTTCTCCAATATAGGATCTGCCTTCATCTTGCAGCTTTTCTCTCCCTCTTGGTTTTCAACAACCTTCCTCTTTCCCTTGTCCTTCATTGGATTGTTGCCTTTTGTTGTTGTTGTTGTTTCTTCCTTAGTTGTTGTTGTCTACAGAGAAGACTTCCAAGTTTTTTCTATATTGATTAGCTCATGGAGTTTGGAGGCATTGTAAAAATACCTCCAAGGGTCCTCCTTTGGCCAATGACATGCCCCATGGATCCACAGAAAGTACACTCTTGCATAGTGGTCCTTGCAAATACCGTGGGGATCATATGGATTAAAGTCTTTGTTGCCGAACTCAAATTTCACTAAGTCCTTAATCTCAACCTCTCCAAATTTCAAGCTTTTAATCTCATATAATATGATCTGCAAAGGAAGAGCAGGCCATGGTTCTTTCTTCTTCCTATGCAGTCCCCGAGGTGGTATGAAATGTCTTGCATGATTAGTTTGTCAGTGGCATACCTTGGTACAACATGTGGAGGCATCTCTTCGCCAAACACTCTGATGAAGGTGCCACCTGGTGAGGCATACCAATCTGTGATGTTTACTATCGCCTCCATTTCTTCTTGGGATATGCAAGGTGGATCCTTCTCAAAGATAAGCTTATACAATGGGATGATAAAATGGTTAGTTATCCTTACCATCACTCCTTGATAGTTGCAGGCGGAAAGAAACTTACAATAGATGTTGTCGGAAATTTCTTTTAGTTTCCATGTCCAACTCATGCTAGGGAACTATTACTGGGCACAGATTGCATCCAGTAAATATGCGAACATGTAAAACCTTTCTTGCTCTTTCTTGGGCAGATTTTGAGCCTTAAGCACACGGGTCTTCAACTGACGAGCCAAAAAATACAACTAGTTGAATGGTCTCCCATCATTCACCAATTGGTCCAGTAAGACCACCAACCCTTCAGGAAAGGCTTAAGTTTTCTCTTGACCATATATTATGTAGGAAAAGATGATTAAGAAATGGTAAGAATTCCTAGGGACTTAGTCTTGTAAACATGGGTAGGTGTCTATCTAAACTTTTATGGCTCTTTCACCCAGCACTTAACAATATCTCTCATGTTCACACAGCTATGGGTGGCATAGTAGAGTGATTCCATGTGCTTCACTGGCTTGGGAAAGTGATACATATGATGAAATTTCTCTGTCCTGAAGGTGGCAAGCTCTCTCCCACTAGCACTACTCAATGTCATAGTTTGTTCATTTGTGTGTGAGAAAATATAGCTGATGATGTCTGCACATGGGAAGGCAGGGTACCTGCATGCAACCTTGTATAACCCTAACCACTAGATGCTAAGATAAACCTTATGGTTCTCTAAGTCTTCCTTGATGTCCTCTACAAAAGTGTCTTTCATTTTCTTCCATGTCAGTGTTGTACCATTATCAATGCACAATTGAGTATCTGCATAAACTGGAAAGCCCACTGATTTTTGCTCAACTGCTTCCCCAGTACTTCTCTTGGTGGCTTCCTTTGATGAAACTCTCTTGGATTCCATGTTAACTGTAATTGATAGAGAGGTTCTCAACAATGGTTGTACCTGTGGGAAAAAGAGGACAATCATGGCAAGAAAATGTCATCTTAAAAACCAAAGAAACTTTAAGACAAGATCAAGAAGCAAACCAAGCTCATGATGCTAAGGATTGCGTAATTTTGGTTGATAGAGGTCATTGCTTAACTATGGGAATTGTGCATTGTGCAGTCCTAGCAGTCAGTCAGGGATCTTGATGACTGGAACTGTGTAATGTGTAGTTTAGTCTGGGCCAAGGCATAGGAGAGATTGTGCATTGCACAATCTCAGTGGCCAAGCTGGGAGATTATCTCTTGGAACTACGTAGTGAAAAATTGGAGCTAGCTCAGGCCAAGCTCTGCATAATTCTAGAATCCAAGGCAGAGGCCTTGAGTTCCCAGATTGCACAGTGTTAGCTGTGCAGTGTGAGATCTGAGCAAAGAGACCCATATCTGCCCATGGGGAGTATAAAAATCAAGAAAATATGAAATATGGTGTGATGTTGAGTGCAGATCTGACTAAGTGTTGATTCATGCATCTGAAACAAGTGCGGGAATCAATTAAACTGAAGGAAAATGAAGCATGTGAAGAGAGTCACCACAACGGTGACCATTGGTGCAAAAACATGAAAACACATGCGACACTTAGGAAAGGCAATCTATAACTTGAAACAACAATTCTACAAGCTAAAACATGTTAAAATTCTAGCATTTGTTCAAAGAAACAAGTGAAACATCACTTTCACAAGCTAAACAACCAAAAGTGACAGAAAAAACAGCAAAAGATGAGAAAAGAAAAACTCACCCGAAAAAAGCGACGACAATCACATTGAAGGCTCTTTGATTTACTTAGGAATGCTAGAGCTCCAAGATTGAGTTTGAAAATGAAATCCAGTAGTGTTTATTAAATAGATTTGGTCAAATTAGGGTTTATGACATGCATCCCTAAAATAAAGGAAAAAGTGACACTTGGCAGTAGTTTCTAAAATAACTCAAGTGCCTCCTTCATGTTGCTCAAAATAGATCCCTATTTTTTAGGGATGTTTTTTGTTTTTTTTGTTTTTTTACTTTTTCGGGAAAAAATGCCATGCATTTCCTAGAAATATTGTACAGTTCTGGGAAGGACTAGGCAACTCTCTAGGCCATGCATTGCACAGTTTCTTAGTACATTGAGGTCTCCGTAATTTCTGGGTTGCCTCTCATGTCTACTTATTTTCCCATCTCAAGGCTGGCTACAATTAAGTACTACACATTTCTGATCTCAAGGCTCATTGGCAGTCAGGATTGCACAATTGCCAAGGGCGAGGCTAGTTGCCTTCAACAATTGTGCAGTTCTCTAAGGCAAGACCAAAACTGTCAAGAGACCAAGCCAGGAGATCAGCTTGTGGGTTAGAAAATGAACTAAGTGAGAAAACACAAGCCAAGATGAAAAGAATAAAGCTTATTCAAAGCACAAGTACCCAGATTAGTGCAAGATGAGTTGTTGTGATTTAGAAGGAAGGCTCCAAAATTGAAGCATAGGAAAAATTTTGGAGGGTGGTTGTAGTCGCTACAACATAGGTGACCCACTCGTAGAAATCTAACTCTTTGTATGGACTGTCTCATGCAAAGAAAGTCTAAATCTTCCGGAAGTATTTTTCATTTCTTCGATTATCATATATTCTTCACTTATCTTGAGTTAAAGATGTAGTCCCTACCATTATATTTATTGGCAACATACATACCAAGACAAGTCAAACTAAAATAGACTGTCAAAGTTTTAGTTTCATCTTTGGTGTTGCTCTGGTGCCAGCAGGCCTAGACAGTACCCCGACATAGTCACTTCAGGAACAAAAGCATTGCTCCGCTGTCAGTGAGACTAGATAGTATCCCAGTTGAGTTACTTGCTTCACTTCTCTGCACAGGAAGCGTTTCTCTTCTTTCACCTTTATTTTATTTTTTTCATTTTTTTCATTTTCAAATAATTGGGCATATGCAATTACTTATTTCATGAGGCAAAAGAGGGACCATGAATTATTGAGATCAGAAGAGGTTTTCCCTTCAGAGAAGGATGTTTATGTATACCTCTGACAAAATTGTTAAGGTTTCCCCCTCTCCTTACTCTACTTGAATGAGTTTACAAGGGTTAATCGAAAATAGAAAACCAATTAGAGTAGGTGGTAGTATTTAATATTGCAAGCATTGCGATTTCATCGTGACTCTCTCTGGAAGGAATGTATTTTCCATCAGTGTATCATCGACTAGAAGAAACGCATGATTCACACAAAGAAAGGGAATAAACAAATAACCAAGTGTTGATAGTTGCACAAATTCCTCTTGGATTTCTCCTTACCTGTTTAAGAATCCAAACATGATTTATTGAGAAAACTATCCTACAAGTGAAAAAGGAAATAAACAAAGGAAACAAGCAAAACAAAGCAATAAAACCAGGAAACAAACAAGAAATGCAAACACTACTCCTACTCCTAACCTAATTAGATTATAATCCAATTCACGTAAAGTGATACGTCCAATGCAGCCATCGGCGTATTGGTTGGCCCATGTAGGTGAGAACATGATTGACAAGAAGGATATGCAAGTAAACCAATCGACAAGAAATATGAAACAATGTAAACCAATAGGTTCGAAGTTTGAATGCATTGATAGAAAAGTAACAAGGAAAAGCGCATGAAAATCACTCTACATATGTATCATGGTGTCCTAACATGTTGCGAGTGGAAGACAAGCATGTAAACAGCTTCAATCTTGAAAAACAAGAAAACATAAAGAAATAAGAAAATTTTCAGTTCGCAACAGTGCTTGCTACGTATGACTCCTCCAATGTTTGAAAAATGGGATCATTTGATTACGATGGAGGATGTGAAAATGGTAATATATATTGATTTTCATTGTGAACAATAGAGTGATGAGGATCCTAGAAAGATTCAACAGATTTATGATTTGAAATAGAACTAACCTCAAGGCTGCAAGACCCTGACATAACCATTAGCTTGAGCTAAGGTGCCTTGACATCTTAAGTAGTTTCCAGTTCATCAGAAGATGGATCATTGAAGACTGGTGGCTTAGAAATATCAATAGTAGACAAATCAGCATCGTGATCGAATGAATGATTAAAAAGATCACGATAGCCACGACCAAAAAGTTCAAGATGATGGATAGCGACATCCTCATGATTTGATGAGTCATAAAGAGGGGATAATGGAGAACGAGAAATTTCACCCTCTATGTTTATGGAATGGTAAGATGAGTGATTGGGTGGATCCGGGAAGATAGATTTTTCCTCTTCGCAATCAAATGAAAAATTGGCATTCCATGTATTCTGTGAATGATCGGAAATAGAAACATATGGAAATGAATTTTCACAAGATGGAATAGAAATGAAGGAATCATGGAAGATGTTAGGATAAAGAAACCGAGGTGTGGACAGAAGGAGGTAATCCTTCACCGTAGATTCTTGTTCATATTCCCGCACATAGTCATAAAAAATGATATTGTAGGTTGGTTGTTCAACATCAAATTTGTCCAGAACTTGATCCTCATGCACATCACATATGAGGTCTAAGATGAATGAACACAACACACCAAAAACCAGAGGATCAAAGGGACCGAAGGACGGAGGATGAGGAGATAAGACCACATGACAACCATCAGAGTTACAATCCAAATCTACGCATAAATCCTTAGCAGGTGGGGTAGGAGGAGATGGTGATAAATCAACAGGTGGATTCCCAACTTCTCCCACCTCGACCTGTGGAGCTAGAGTTGTTTGATGGGAAGGGGGTGGAGGGTCACTTGGGGCAAAAACCTTGTCTGTCTCATATTTAGTAGCTCTAACATCGAGATATGTTGGGAGAGTTTCAAAAGATTCTAACTCATGTGGATTCCCAGTAATGTGAACAAGATATTGAAATCTTTCGTCCAAAAATTCCCATTCAACTTCATCTTCAGGGAATTCATAACAGTAGTGAAGAAATGATCATGAAAATATTGAAGAGATTCTTCGGGTGATTTTCTCAATTTTAATATTTTTTTATTAAGGGTTTTACAGTCATAAAGAACGAAAGTGAGGAATAATTCTCTTAAAAAATTATCAAAAGAGTGTATAGAGGCTACGGGCAATGTGTGACACCATTTTTTGTGTGCCCTTCAAACATGAAAGCGAACAACCCATGGGTAATATCACCAGAAGGTACATCATGCCTGTCATAGAAGCTAGCAAAAGAAACTATGTGCCTAAACAAGGTTGTTCCATCCTCGCCATTGAACTTATATCCAGACAAGTCATCTAAAATTCTCATCAACACTTCAAAATCAGCATAGTTAGAAAAAAATGTCGGGGTTATGATTTGGATAGAAGTCATGCAATATGTGTAGAAATTAAAAACAAACTTCAAGGGCTCAGTTTTCCATTTGGCCCTCCTTATAGCACTAGAAATGTTAACGGTGTTGGACCCACCAACATTCAAAGGATCTTCCCGATATGAAGTCTTGACTAGACCTCAAACCATTTGGAGTAGGAGTCCCAACAATGGGTGGTAGTGTAATTCCTTGACCGCGGTGGCATGCAAAGGAAAGTATGATAAATTTGGGTGAGAACAAGTGTGTGACCTTGCGAAGAGTTAAGTGTGATGCATGAATGTCCTAACACATGGAGCGGAAAAGGAAGTGTTCCCCTTAGAATCTTGTAATAGTACGCAGCTTGAAAGGAACACGCGAGCAAAATGACATTACAAGCTAAAATACATAATAGTCCACAAATTAAAGTGATGAGTTAATCCAACAACATGAATTCAACAATATTCATACAAATGCATACAAAGTAGTTCATATGCATATGCATAATTTAAATAACATACATTTCTAATGCAACTAGAATTTCCAATGACATTAACAACATATGCATGAAAGCGTGTTGGCCCTGATATTATTATTATAAGTGAAAGTTCCATCCATAAATACACCATTGACGACAACTAGCCCCAATAGTGGAAAATTACAGTCAATAACACATGCTCCTCCAAAGATGTATATTTTCTCTACGCTATGGATAAGCCAAGGCTCTTCACAATACTCCCAAGCCTTTTCTAAGCCTAATCCTAGCCAAAATATTGGCTCTCAAAAGTCCCATCTATGAGTTATGAGGTTCTATTTATAACAAAGGGTGGGGTGACCCTTGACATTCCCCTTTGTGACTCTTTTACTTCTGTCATGACTCTTCAACTTCTTTACAAGTAACTCATTACATAACATGATGAATTTCACATTCCACTAATGACACTTGTAATTTCATTTACAACATATTTACAAATAATATTTCATTTTCCACATGTACCCATAGAATAAAAAATAGGCTAGAGACAGCCTAACAAGACACAACACTATGAATCTGGAGTTTGTGGAAAGTACATCTCACTGACATCCACTTGATGCTTCTCGATCACATATTTGTGCCATGCTTGGTACTGTGTGATGGTGTCCCCAATGTTATAGAAATTTTTGGGCACTGCAACCCCAAGCATAAATGTCCATAAACCAAGGGCTCCTAAGTCCCTAAAGGTGTTGTTCCAACCCCTAAAAGAACAAGGTCAATTGATTACAGCATCTCCCAGAAGTTCTCCATGAAAAGCTACTCAGAACTGGTCAAAACTGGACCATTTCACCTGCTCCATTGGAAAAGTGCATTGCATCCCACCTGAATACACACACTAGGTGTGATGCATGTCAAAAAACCCTTCTATAGGGTGCGATGGGTGAGAAGGGACAAATGGCAGGGTCAATCCGCAAGGTGGAGGAGCATGGAATCTTCCAGAAACCTCTCTTGTGACACTTGCCTCTCTGAATTCAACCAGGGATGAGTAAGAGATCATCAATCTTCAAGTGGAATCAAGAACTATTAGAGAGAAGACACTAATCAAATCTCAAAAGCTGAATCACCTCCCTTGCAGACATCTATATATGGATCCCTCATCTCAGAGATCTAGAGGCTGGAATTTTGTATCTTGTAAGGAAGTGCTATTGGTTTCTTGGTGCAATATCATAGTGTTGGGTGATCTAAGCTTTTCATGAGGTGAAGAAGGGCTTTCTTGCTGAGAGGATGATGCTGGGTCAGAACAATTGGTTGTAATCCTCTTTGCTCTTTCTTGATTATCAATAAAGCTATTCAAGTTTTCCTCCACATTCTTGTATGATTGATGATTTATGCATTTGTGTGGTCAATGTACATCTGATCCTATATTGTTTATGATAATAGATCTATGTTCTTGGATAGTGTTATGCTGCTTTGATTCTACAGGTACTCTTTGAAGCTGGGTAGACAAGGAAGCGAGTGGCAAAGACCTACCAGAAGAGAGAGGAATCGAGCAAGGAACCAAGTGCAAGACAGAGGTTGGTCTCCTTATTCTTCTCTTATCTATTTCTCATAAAGGAAAACGAAAGTAGTTTTTAGTGTGTTTGTTTCTAAGGTAGCTACCAGCCTTAGTGGGACTAGCAGCTCTGTATAGACACTAGTTTTCCCCAGTGGAGTCACCAAAATGGTGACTCCGCTGGGGAGCGAGTATATTGTTTGTTCATCTACATTTGTTTACTTTATAAACTTACAGACGGAGCCTGAAGTCAAGCCAGCTAGCCTTCAAACTGCATTTGCTATGCAAGTGCAAAGTAGATCAACACTGCTTCAGTCTATCTCTGGGTTTTTTTTATGAATTAAACGATTGATTTACAAGCTCCCTAATTGCCCTCATGGTGGCTCTAGTAACCTCCTTAGATCTACCCTTGTGATTGATTTACTGATTACCACTTGCTCGGCCTAAATCCCTGAACTGAACTGCAAACTGTGACCCGGAACCCAATCAAAGTCTCGCCCCTGGTCTAGCGCACTGTCTGTTCTGTGAAATTCAAATGCATCGCACTTCCCGAGTGTAGTAGGTGCGTTACATTTCAGTTTCACTGTGTTACAGGTGCGCTAATCAGACAAGGCCTTGTTCCTAAATTTTGGTTTCTGTGTTCACTCTTTTCAGCTCTATTCAGGAGTTTTTCTGCCTGTAGTCAGTACACCTCTGTTGAAACCCCTTTCCTTGCTGTTATTCCGCCTCCATTGTGCAAAGAACTGTAAATGTTTTTATGTATTTTTGAGTCATTTTCAGTTCTCCTTTACAAAGAAGTAGCGTAATTGTACTGTCGTTTCTTGATTTGAAAGTGTCACAAGTGTCGTTTTCAGTCATAGAAGAGAATCTGATTGTTCTTGATAGTCGATTACATTGTTACTCTTATATTTGATTTGAGTTAGTAGTTTTTCAAGCGTCGAAAGCAAGTTTTCAATTCAAAATAAAAAAAGTGTCGTCATTGTCCTCATTTTGTTTTGAAAAAAACTTGTTAGTAATTGTCGCTTTGGAAAATAATTTAGATTTGCGCTTAGCTTTCTTTTTATCATTCACACATTAAGAAGGCTGAAAAAAAATACATGCATGTGCATTTGTATTTAGATTGTTTGTTGGTTTGATTTAGGATAGTGCATATAGTGTGTGCTCTCTGCTCTTTGTTGAAAGAACGCCATCTCTCTTTCCTTAGTAGCTAGGATTTTCATTACAAAAAGAGGATTAAACGACTATTTATCATCTTAGATTGCATTTTAGGAATTGTACATCTACATCACGCAGTGAACCTGAAAGGAAAATTTCTTAAGCAAGATCAACCATAAAATAAATTTAATGAATCTAAAATCGCTTTGGAACCTAACGCACAACATCTAGAAGTCTAGGCTAGAGACGTATTCCGGCGTCGTAAAGCCTGGTAACTGTTGTTTTCACTGTTGGTTGGGTGATTCCTCCACTTTGAGACGATAAGTGCCAGTACGGACTTGTGCTCCCACATACCGCCGAGTATATTTTGGGAGACCACAATAGGCTTTATCCTTTATCCATAGGAAGCCGTGTCTGCCACCATATCGATCGCAATGCACTGAACACAGAATTCAGGAAGATTGACTGCCGTACCGTAAAAAGTATTCTGCAGTTTTGCGATTGGTTTGGTAATCCCTCTGTCTAGATTTCTAGAGCAGTCCCTTTTGTTCGTTTTCAGACTCCTTAATGGAAAAGGTTCATCTGAGCACTTGTCACTTCATGCTCATTAAAAATTGAAGGCGACTAGAGTCATCTTTTGTTTTTTCTCGACTCTTAAAAATTGAAAAAACAAGTTGTGTCAAAGCGTCTAAAATTTATTTTAAACAGAATAATCATCACCTTTCTTACGTTGATCTTAAGTAGAGAAAAATGGAGTCCACCAACCAAGGAGTTCCCCTTGGAGGAAATCCTAGTCCCTTCTCCTCTTGGGGAGATGTTGGTGCACCCCATATGACCACATTTTCTCTTCCAGGATTGACAATCGGCTTGCCCGTATGGCTCTTCTCAACTTCTATCGTTCAGAACATCGTGATTCCTAAACAATCAAGTCAGCAACTAAACGATATTAGAGTTACCCCCCAACCCTCTACTTCGTCCAATTCTTCCTCTCCTCCTTCCTCTTCACTTGATGAAGCTGGTAAAGCCCAAAATCAAGTAACTGAGAAGAAGAAGGAGAAGAAGAAGAAAGAGAAGAATAAGAAGGAGCCAAAGGCGAAAAGGGGCAACCAAGCATCGTCTAGTGAAAATCCACACACTGCACCGACCAGGCCTAAATCGCCATGTGTCATTTGCAAAGGAGACCACTATCATCGAGATTGTCCTTGCATCCCTCGGATCTTAAGGGACTGGTCTCCTCATTTGCACAATTCGGTGTCATCAACCTCTGACGATCATGTTGAGCATACACCGTCAATTAGTGAAAGTGAAGCCCCTGGACAAAAAAGAAAATATAAATTTCCTTGTAAATTGTGTGAAGGCGATCACGCCGTCCACCGTTGTCCCTTCTTAGATGAAGCTAAAAGAGTTTTGGACGACCGTCCGGTTTCACCGTTACGGCTTCCTCCTGGATACAAGAAACTCTTGCCGAGTCCGTCACTAGTTGAAAATCTGGCTGACACGCCCTTGTGGTCGGCCGAAGCGTCTATCATTGAAGATAAACCATCTGAATCCATACCAGACGAAAGTCAAAAGGTCGAGGCGGCAGTTGACCCGGTCTTGCCTTCAGAAGGTCCATCTTCAAATGATACAGTCACTGAAGAGAACAAGAACGACACCATTCAAATTCTCTTCATAAGCACAGACTCTGATGAACATGGGGGCAGTCTACCCATTCCTTTACCGCAGGAAGGAAGTTCGTCAGAGTCATATCTGACCATCTATTCAGTCCCACCTCCAAGCAACCTGGTTGTTTCCTTTGACTGGAATCTACTAGGCAGACCCTGTTTACCGGCTAGTGTACCATTCCGAATCATTGCTCAAATATATAGAATGGTCATGGCCAGTACCATCATAGATGAAGGGGCTTCTGTGAGTATCCTTTCCTCAACTGCTTGGAAAGTGCTTGGTTTGCCATCGCTTTTGCCTGAGATGAGAAATCTAACAGGCTTTGACAAAGGAACCAGTCGACCATTAGGGATACTTCTCGATGTGCCGATAACATTGAGAAGGAAAATTGTTCACATGAACATAATGGTAGTCCAAGGACCCCTGGATTATAATCTACTCCTTGGACGAGACTATATTTATTGCATGGGATCCATTGTCTCCTCACTCTTTAGAGTAATGTGTTTTCCGCATGAAGGAAGAGTGGTCAAGCTCATAGACCAGCTTTCATTCCCCGGTTCACACATAGCAAATAGTCATATACCAACCCTGAATGGTCTTTTCACACAAGGAATGTCTCATCAATCCCCAATCCGTCCTCCTGATGAGCGCGAGTGATTCGAAGGGCATGACTGAAACCCAGGGGGCATGCATCCTGGCCTGTTTCGACAGGAAAACCTTGGGTATAGGGTGGGTTTCTGCGAAGAGTATATGACTGGCCTGACACACACATCCATTTTGGAAAATGGGATTAGACCGGAATAAGATACCTCTGTTGAGGTAGGCCTTTCCTGATAAAACGAATTTTTTGTCTGCAAATTGAGGGGTAACCTGAAAAGGTGGGCCTTTCCCGATAAAACAAATGTTTTTTTCGGCAAATTGAGGGGTAACCTGGAAACTCTACTTCGCTATACCTGGGGGCATGCAAACCTTTTGGCATGCAAGCAAAGAGCGACCAATTATTTTTTAAATTTATAGGCCCTCTAACCCTTTAAACTCGTAGGATTGGTCGTTTCCTAACTTGCATAAAGAAAGGATGCGGGGCAAAGCTTTGAAATAATGTCGTTTTTATATATGAGACATCCTTATTATGCGACTGGATTAATCGAGCAGTTTTAACGCAGAATTCAAGCTCGTTAAAAAATAAACATAAGCAATGAGAAAGTGTTTCCCCCAGTGTTTAAGCTCATTAAAAAATGAACCAATTTCCGGTAAATAACCATCGTGAATGTATTACTTCAGCCTTTGAAGCCTTGGTCGTGTTCTCATCATCACCTCCACTCTGTATTGGCCGATCATTCACCTCCACTTGATTGTTTACCCCTTTTGAGGAACAACTGCGAAGAGTGATCTTGTTAGCCATCCTTGTGACACTGCCGTGATTGGAAAATTCCAAACCTTACCTGGAATCAGCTGCTACCCGAACCTATCACTCGTTCCTCAAAAAATGAGTCTCCTTTAAGCTCTTTTCAATTGACTCGTAAAATATGAAAAGATTGCCGAGCCATTGGCCTCTCCAGCTCGTTAAAGTGACTGGAAGTGTTATCCCTCCTTTAGATTTTAATCTTTTTGCCCCTGAGGGATTATTACACAAAAAAATCGAGCACTTGTTTTGTTCGGCTCGTTAAAATTACCGAAAATTCATCCCTTTTGTATTATTTTATACTTTTTCGGACTTAAGGGATTAGATGACGAAAAATGATTTTTGGAGTTTCCTTTACGTCCCTTTTCAGACTCTCTAAAATTGAAAAGGACCGAGTTATCTTTTTCGTTAAACTCGTTAAAACCTAATAGCGACAAACTTGTCCATAACAGACAAGAACGAGTTTCACTATCGCTAGGCTCGTTAAAACATAGCGATGGGTTTGCCCGAAGGGAAAATTATAGAACAAGCATATGTTATCCTCCTCAAGCTTGAAAAAAATAAAGAGGTACTAGTCAGCAATGACTGGGGAAAAATTGGGAAGAAAACTTGAAGAAACTTTGTTGGTAGCAAGTCGCTCTTGAACATGACACTTTCACTCCGCATCCGAGTCGGGTTGGGTTGTTCCATTCATTGGTCACATCACCATGGTTCCATCACACCATCCACATTTGGGGTTAATTCTACCAATCCATCATGTCAGTGTCGCCGATATGTTCAAGAGAAGTCGCTCAGAGAATTCACTTGTGTCTCACCCACTATAATACATTTTCGCTCCATTCTTTCATGACCGCCACCCTGAACCGTATATCACCAGATCGTTTTCACCTCCATTAAAATCATTTGCTCCGTTCCATGTCATTGATGTGGGATTCACTAAGGCCCTCCTATGACAGATCGCTTCTTGTCGACATCAGCTCATTATCCAAGAAGTCGATCTAGGAACAACCCTTTCAATACTTTGAAGCTTGCATGCCTCAATGGCAAGTTTCTCACTTCCGGCGACAGGTTTACATCAATGGCCTTCGATCGAAAGATTTTGCGTGGTGTTCGATGCCAAGTCCCTTATTCAAACCACGTGAATTGTACTGCAGTACCTTGAGGGTCATTATCATTATTGGTGATTCCTCTCGCGCATGTTAACAACTTACATCATTGGCTGGTAATCAGGCGATTTCTTTCCATGTTCGACTCCAGAACATCTCTCACATGGATCAACTTGTACTTTGAGTGAAGATCGAATGAGATTGAAGAACCCGGATCTAGTTTCATCCATCCGGGCTGCGATATATATTCAGGAAATAAAAACATCAAATGTACATCATTGCTGCACAGATAATCATCCAATCTAAGGGATGATGGCTCTACCAGAATCATCAGTCTACACTCAGACGATTGTCTGTCCTATGTACATGAAAATGAATTTATAAAGCTGAGCATGGGAATGCCCACCTTAGCTAGATCATGAAAATAATATGAAGATAATGTATTGTATTGTATCTTATTACAGGTCGCCTTCCAGCTCGAAAAAACTTCGGATCCTCATGATGAAGAATTTCACCCGACATCAAAAGATTAACAAACTCATGCTTTAGGGGGCAACTGTTATAGACATTTTTGGGCACTGCAACCCCAAGCATAAATGTCCATAAACCAAGGGCTCCTAAGTCCCTAAATGTGTTGTTCCAACCCCTAAAAGAACAAGGTCAACTGATTACAGCATCTCCCAGAAGTTCTCCATGAAAAACTACTCAGAACTGGTCAAAACTGGACCATTTCACCCGCTCCATTGGAAAAGTGCGTTGCATCCCACCTGAATTCACACAGTAGGTGTGATGCATGTCAAAAAACCCTTCTATAGGGTGCGATGGGTGAGAAGGGACAAATGGCAGGGTCAATCCGCAAGGTGGAGGAGCATGGAATCTTCTAGAAACATCTCCTGTGACACTTGCCTCTCTGAATTCGACCAGGGATGAGTAAGAGGTCATCAATATCCAAGTGGAATCAAGAACTATCAGAGAGAAGACACTAATCAAATCTCAAAATTTGACTCACCTCCCTTGCAGACATCTATATATGGATCCCTCATCCCAGAGATCTAGAGTCTGGAATTTTGTATCTTGTAAGGAAGTGTTGTTGGTTTCTTGGTGCAATATCATAGTGTTGGGTGATCTAAGCTTTTCATGAGGTGAAGAAGGGCTTTCTTGCTGAGAGGATGATGCTAGGTCAGAAAAATTGGTTGTAATCCTCTTTGCTCTTTCTTGATTATCAATAAAGCTATTCAAGTTTTCCTCCACATTCTTGTATGATTGATGATTTATGCATTTGTGTGGTCAATGTACATCTAATCCTATATTGTTTATGATAATAGATCTATGTTCTTGGATAGTGTTATGCTTCTTTGATTCTACAATTACTCTTTGAAGCTAGGTGGACAAGGAAGCGAGTGGAAAAGACCTACCAGAAAAGAGAGGAATCGAGAAAGGAACCAAGTGCAAGAAAGAGGTTGGTCTCCTTATTCTTCTCTTATCTATTTCTCATAAAGGAAAACGAAAGTACTTTTTAGTGTGTTTGTTTCTAAGGTAGCTACCAGCCTTAGTGGGACTAGCAGCTCTGTATAGACACTAGTTTTCCCGATAACACCCAATTTGTTTGATGGTGTCTTTATGAAAGCAGACTTCTTCCTCCATGGCATCTGGATATATGGTCTTGGAACCTATATGCAACTCATTCTTAAGCATGAGATGCATGGCGTTAACCTTGACAGGACCACTGATGTACTTCTGCATGTTGTATGTGTTTAGCTCCAAATCTTGCCTGGTGGCCTCTTATCTTATCTACTCCTTGTACTCATTGATCTCTTGCTATACTTGGTTCTTGGGTTTAGCATTGGTGAGGGAACCGATTGATGGGATCATGTGCTTTCTCACCATGACATCCAAATTGTTTTACAAACGCACATATGAGGCATGCATGCTGCTGATGAATGGGGCGAGTTTCTCTTAGTTCTGGATCAACATTCGTACCTTTTCTTTCTCCATATCTTCTTATGCCTTCATATTATTTACTAAGTCAAGCGGGGCCCCTTTGTACCACATTGTCCACTCTTGTACATGGGAGATGGAAACATGTATGTTCTTGAGAGTTTGAACAAACTCTTTGTTCAGTTGTTGTAGCTCATGCACACAGACAATTTCTTTATGCAAGATGACAAATCTGTCATAGATCTCCCACATGGCAACCTCAAGTGTTGATACTTCAACAAGTATCATTGTCCTCATTTCCCCAATGTGGAAACTGCATTCTGCATTGTTGCTCAGAGTTGTTCTACCTCTTGCTTGGCATCCTGTAAGTTATATGCCATTTGTTCATTCTCAGACATCAAGTACTTAACATTTGAGCTTGTTGCTCCTGCATAGGCCAAGTTGGCTTCGGTGAGGGTAGTTGGATGCTTCCTTGTGTCTGACACTATCACCCTTTCTTTCATGAATACAGGTGATGTGTGATCATCCGAAAATTTATTCCTTCGCTCCTATACAATCTTCTTCTACAACTCGTCAAATGATAGATTGTACACATCCATGACTGGATTATCATCAAGGAGAATAGTATCCCCTTGCTCACTCGGTACTAGTTCTGACACTAGAGGTGGTGGAGACTGAGATATGACCTTTGCTGCTCTTGGCATAAGTTCAATGTCTTGATTTTGTGGCTCTTGTCCAAACTCCATGTATGTTACTTCAATCAATTTCTCAATCTGTTGAGCAAGCTCTCGATCTTGCATCTGTTCACTCTCTTCCTTAATTGTTGGTTGTTCTGTCTCATCAACCTATAATGGCTTTGTTTTCTCTATCTTTGTGCCTTGCCTTTGTTCTTCTTCCTTCTTCTTCTTCTCTTCTCTTTCTTTCCTCCTCAACTCTTCTTCCTCCTTCATCTTCTTCTTTGTCTCCTGCAACTTCAGTTCTACTTCCTACAACCTATTTTTTTCTCTCTTCCTTCGCTCTGCTCTCTTCATCCGCTGCTCTCTCTTTGCTTCCACTGCCAAATCTACATTCTCTAAGATAGGATTTTCCTTCATCTTGTAACTTTTCTCTCGCCCTGGGTTTTCAGCAACCATCCTCTTTCCATTTTCCTTCACTGGATTGTTGCCTTATGTTGTTGTTTTTGTTGCTTTCAGAGTTGTTGTTGTCTCCAGAGCAGCCTTCCAAGTTGTTGCTATACTAACAAACTCATGGAGTTTGGAGGCATTGTAACAGTACCTCCAAGGGTCCTCCTCTGGCCAATGACATGCCCTGTGGATCCATGGAAAGTACACTCTTGCATAGTGGTCCTTACAAATTTCGTGGGGATTGTTTAAAAGTGTGCAACAAGAAATGCTAAATTTAGAATGTGCTAAAAATAGACCTGCTAAAAATAGCATGTCTAAAAATAACAGTTTGGCCAGTGAGGTCATTGGCCACATTGGGTGAGAGGTGAAACTGCTAAAAATAGCATTTCTAGGTCCCTTACTATTTATAGTAGTCCCTAGTCTATCTATAGGAAGTAAAATTAATTTTGGTCTTAACAATAGTTGGAAATATTAATTAATTAATTCAGTTTAGTTAATTAGTTAAGGAAATTCGAATTTGAAGTCTTTGTGAGCATGCACATGAGTTGGCCCACTAATTGAGGAATTTATCCTTAATTTCATCCATGATTGAGGGAATAAGTATGAGTTCTATAATGAGATAATCAGTTGACTTAGTTCTAACTAGTCAAGTCCAGTTAGATTATTTTAACAAGTTGTTAAAATAATAAAATATAGTTTGTTAATGCTTGCATGCATGTGACAACTATTATTTTAGATAACTGAGAATTCACTCATGGATAACTGTTGCATGTCAATTCTGTCAGAGACCCAGTTGAGATTAGATGTGGAACAATGTACTATCAGATGCTTGACTATTTATAGTAAGTAGTTTTTGCATGGTTGAGGAACTAGTGTCCTCAAGGATTACGTAGTTGGACCATTGGTTAACTTGGTATGTTTGGAATTAATTGCATATGCTTTTTGCTATTATTTCCTAAGCAAACCGCTCAAGGAAATAGGGATTGGACCATAGGTAAAGCCTTTATATACAGGTCTTGGTGGTTCATGAGACATATCTTCATATCTTCATAGTTCATTGAGAACTGAATAGCTTGAGAGCTAATTATTTTTGTATTGTGAAGAGGATTTCCACTTTGGGGTTTTATGCTGGTGCTTTCCCCTAGATATATCTTGTGTTATGTGTGATTATTTCTCTTGATCAGTTATGCATGTTTCTACTTGATGTTGCTCATGAATTTGATTATTCTTCCGCTTAATGTTTTGTAGTAGTAGAACAAGTATTATGCTTTAGGACACTGCATATATTAGTTTGTTCTACAGGGATCATACGGATTAAAGTCTCTGGTGTCGAACTTGAATATCTCTCGTGTTCACATAGCTATGGGTGGCATAGAAGAGTGAGTCCATGTGCTTCACTAGCTTGGGAAAGTGATACATTTGCCTAAATTTCTCTACCTAGAACGTGGCAATCTTTCTCCCTCTGGGATTTCTTAATGTCATAGTATATTCATCTTTGTGTGAGACAATCTAGCTGATGATGTCCGCACATGGGAAGGTGGGGTACCTACATGCAACCTTGTATAACCCTAACCATTGGATGCTAAGATAAACATGTTGGTCCTCTAAGTCTTCCTTGAAATCCTCTACAAAATTTCCTTTCATTTGTTTCCATGTCAGTGTTGTACCATTCTCAATGAACAGTTGAGTATCTGCATAAACTAGAAAATCCACTGATGTTTGCTCAACTGCTTCCCCAATACTTCTCTTGGTGGTTTCCTTTAATGAAACTCTCTTAGATTCCATGTTAACTATAACTGCTAAAGAGGTTCTAAGCAACGGTTGTACCTGTGGGACAGAGAGGACACTCATGCAATAAAATGTCATCTTAAAAGCAAAAGAAACTTCAAGACAAGATCAAGTAACAAACCAGACTCATGATGGGAAAAATTGTGAAATTCTAGCTAACAGAGGTCACTTAATGACTATGGGAACTGTGCATTGTGTTGTCCCAGTAGTTAGTCAGGAAGCTTGATGGCTAGAACTGTGCAATGCGCAGTTCAGTCTAGGACAAGGCTTGGGAGAGACTGCGCATTGCACAATCTCAATGGCCAAGCTGGGAGGTTGGATATTGGAACCGAGCAGTGCACAGTTGGAGCCAGACCAGACCAAAATTTACGTAATTCCAGAAGCCAAGGCAGAGTCCTTGATTTCCCAGACTACGCATTGCTAGCTGTGCAGTGTGAGATTCGGGCAAGGAGACCCAGATCTTCTCATGGGGAGAGTGAAAATAAAGTAGATCTGAAAGGTGGTGCAATGTTGAGTGCATATTTGACTAAGTGTTGATGCATGCACGTGAAACAAGTGAAAGAATCAATTGAACTAAAGGAAAATGAATCATGTGAAGAGAGTCACCACAATGGCAAACGTTGGTGCAAAAATGGGAAAACACATGTGACACTTGGGAAAGACAATCTATAACTTGAAACAACACTTCTACAAGATAAAACAAGTTAAAGAACCAACATTCATTCAAAGAAACTGTTGGGTGTGGAGCTTGATTATCTTCTTTATTTATAGGTATCACCACGTTGGACCCTAGTTCGTAATGTGGCGGCAATGCCACCTGTAAAATGTACACTGCAAGGGGGGTCCGGGGGGTTGTGATCTTTGGGAGCCCCCCCTAGCTGGGGATCAGGGGCAGTGCCCCCTAAGCTAAAAATAGATGTAAATTTTCCTTGTAAAATTTTGTAATTTTGTAGTCAATTTGGGTCATTCATTAGGCGGAGATCTGACGGTAGAAGTTATGTTTAATTTAGGGTTTTTTGCCCTAGAAGGCAACCCCTCGCTATATATGAGGGAATTGTATTGCGTCTATGTAGATCTATATTCTAAGTGAGAAAGAGAGAGGATATTATGTGAGAGTGAAGAGGGAATTACAACAGATCTATTGTAGGTTGTATCTCTTTAGTTTGTAGGATAATATAAAAGGAAGGATTTGTTGTTTCTTCATGGACGTAGCCCAAATTGGGTGAACCACGTATATCTGTGTCTCTCTTGTTTTATGTGTTTTTTGTGTTTGTATTTCTGTATTATATTTTATGTGTTCATTGCTCTGTAATATATAATTTTCTAATAGAAACAATTGAAACAACACTCTCACAAGATAAATGACAAAAAGCGACAGAAAAAGTGGAAAAAGATGAGAAAATAAAAACTCACCTGGAAAAGCGACGATGATCGCATCGAAGCCTCCTTGATTTCCTCAGGAATGATAGATCTCCAAGACCAAGTGTGAAAATGAGCTCCATCAGTGTCGATTAAATATATTTGGTCAAGTTAGAATTTGTGATGCGCATGCCTAAAGTCAAGGAAAAAGCGACACTTGGCAGTAGTTTCTAAAATAAATCAAGTGCCTCCTTCATGTTGCTCAAAATTGATCCCTATTTTTTAGGGATGCTTTTTGTTTTTTTCATCTTTTGCTTTATTTTTATTTTTTTCATAAAAAAATTCCATGCATTGCCTAGAAATATTGCACATTTCTTGGAAGGACTCGACAACTCTCTGGCTCATGCAATGCATAATTTCTGAGCACAATGAGGTCTGTGCAATTTCTGGGTTGAGTGGCTTTGGGTTGCCTCTCCTTTTTATGCAATTTCCTAACTCAAGGTTGTTTGTCATTCAATACTATTCATTTTCCGAGCTCAAGGCTCACTAGCAGTCAGGACTGCGCAATTTCCGAGGGCAAGGCTAGTTTCCTTCAAGAATTGCGTAGTTCTCTAAGGCAAGCGCAGAACTGTCAAGAGACTAAGTGAAGAGATCGTCTTGTGGGTTAGAAAATGAACTAAGTGAGCAAACACAAGCCAATATGAAAATAATAAGCTCATTCAAAGCACAAGTATTTGGATCAATGCAAGATGAGTTGCGGTGGTTTAGAACGAAGGCTCCAAAATCGAAGCATAGGAAAAAATTTGGAGGGTGGTTGTAACCGCTACAACAACCCAATGGGATTCTAGATATTTTTATTAGATGATATAACCCAAGGGCTAAGGTCACTAGAGTAGAAGGCAATATAGATTTACTCCTTGAAATTAAAATCCTACTTTGAGTGTTGTATTCTCTTACTTCATTTGTCTCCTAACTCAAAGATGGACAAATATCTTATAAAACATTGATGGAGGATGGGTGATCCTCTAGTTATTCTCCACTTAGTTCTTCACCTCATGAATGGTTTCCTTTAAGACCTTTTGGTTTTTAGTCAAAACTAATCTCGAAAGAATTTAAGGTATCATATATATGTTGCATTTGAGACAATTATGTAGGGGATTTATTTTTATTATCTGATGGATTATATTTCTTAAATGTGGGATTACTATTAAATAGAGATTTTCCTTCCACAACAACTCTTTCCACATTGGTGAATTTCTTGTTAGATTCTTTAGAAGCCAAGACATATCTGAAATATATGAGAATGAAGATTCATTTAAGTTAGCATTATTGAAGTGAGTTCCTTGTTTTTTTGCAAAATTCAAAGTCTTGTCTTTGTCAATCACCATTTTCCCATAAACACTTACAAGGTCCTTTTCAACTTTCATAGCCTCTTGGAAATTCTCCTATAGGGTTGCCTTTTCTACTATTTTCACAAACAATTCCATAGATGGTGGCTAGCCAAAAGTATAAAAAATGATAACCACTTCATTTGTAGGTTGGGATGGTTGGGGAATATTATCTCAAACGAGTTGAAATCTCTGATTGAAGTATTTTAAATTTTCCCTGGGGTCCATTTTCATATGGGATAACCCTTGTAGGAGACTAGATAGAGTCTTTTCTTCTCTAAACTTTCTAATAAAAAGACACTAAAAACCCTCCTTATTCAGAGTTGTCCCAAGAGTTAAAGAAAACTACTAGGAGGAAACTCTTACTTCAAATGTATATGGGAATAAATGGAAAACCACAACTTCATGTTCCACATTCATAAGTTGCACAACCAACATGAACCTAACAATATGATTGTCTAAGTCATCGCCTTTCTCCATGTCACATTTGGGGAAAAATTTCTTCGGGTTCTTAGGAACTGGATGCTCAAGTCGAGGATGGAAATAACATCTTGGGATAACAAAGGTCTATTGGAAATTATTATGTTTGTTGGATTATGGCAATGATTTAATGGAGGTAGAGGATGATATCGATCGAATGGAGAATTAGACTTAAGAAATTCATTATACGGTGAACACAGAGAATGAGGCAAGGAAGGTGGCTACCTAGAACTTCCAACCAATACTATTTTGTAAACACTTCGGAACCAAATGGATGACTCACGAAGAGATAATTAGAAGCATCTTTATTTGGTGACCTAGATTCAATAGACATCTTAGTTAAGGCCTATTTATCTCTTGAGAAATATTCTATAGGTTCTATCCCTTACTCATGTGCTACATCATGAGTGAGTCATTGACTTGTTTAGGATAATTCATTTATCTAGGGATTTCTAAGCTAAGGGATACAACTAAGGTGTTGATCGAATGAAAATTGAATCAAAGTTATAAATTTAGGTAGGGAAAAGGTAAGAAATTGCAAAGAAGATGAACTAAGTGTTGGGTTTGTTGTTAATTTTTCATAGGGTTGTATTGTTCTTTGCTTTGATAATTGCATTTCTTCATTAACACATTAAGTTCACCCTATAACATTATGAAATTATTCATATTTACATTACTATTTATCAACATATGCAACTATGTAGAAAGAACAATTTCATCATCATCTATGCAGTGGAATGTGAAGGAACAATAGAAGAAAATCATGCACACATAGAGACACCAAGATTGGTCGGAGACCAAGGCAAAACCCACTATGGGGAAAACCCTTGCAAATTCTTCTTAGATTGTCATCAAATGATTCAGAAAAATATAGTACAATTATCCATATCTTTATCTATGCAAAAAAACACCAAAACATCCATAACATGACCTTAAACATTATTATACCCAAAGATCCTGATTATGAGGACTGTAATGCATTGTCACTGACTGTAGTTAATTGTTGTATATTGTTGTCACTATGCTGAACAATTTTGAATACTATTGCATACTGATAACTCATATTTTTATCTTGGACGCATGCATAGATAATGTGTACGAGCATCTAAGATAGATCTCGATGCTCTCTAGAGAACTGGATGAGTACATCTGGGACAAATTTGGACGCTCTCAGGTGAACTGCACACAGGTGTATGAGACTGATCTGAACTACAGAAACCCTATCCTCCTAGACGCTCTCTGAGACACTATGTCAGGGCACCTAAGACTAATCTTAATGCTCTATACAAAACTAGATAAGTGCTCTACGACAAATATGGATGCTCTCTAGATAACTGAATAAGGGCGTTCGGTGTCCAACTACACTAAAAAACCCTAGATTCCCGAATGCTCCCTTAGACACCCTGTGTGAGAGTCTGAAACTTCCCGAAAACTCCCATGACCATAATGTGCTACCTTCTAGGGATGAAAAGCCTTATTTATGTGTGAGCGTTTGAGACTCAAAAACACTAGACACATGCGAGCTTTGACCCAGTAGTTTCGGACCCTTTGCGTGAGCTTTCCTCCATCAGACCTGTACGAACCAAACAATAGAAGAGAGAAGAGAGTGCTTGATGGTTGTGTCCAAATGAACTTAATGTCTCTTCTATTTATAGGCTTTCATGAGAGTCCACTTGGGGTTGAGGCTGACCTGTCCAATTTTCCATATGCTTAGGGCTGACATATTCCATTATTCATGAGTGAATAAAATAATTCAAAACCCAACTTATGATTGTCCAAATAAGGTGATATTTATGTTTATTTTGGTCCTCTCGAAAAGAGGAATCTATTGAAATTATTATTTTCATCATATGAGTTGTGAAAAGTGGAATTTGAATGCAGTTACATAATTTTAACACTCCCTCTCAACTAGGGAGAATTCCATCTGCCAATATATTTCCAATGATCAATATGTCATTCTAGTATCTTCAAGTGTCATCATGTATCATCATTGATCATCTTTGTCACGTAGTCATCATGCCATGACCATATTAAGTATCTCATCATCACAGATCATCAATGTGCATATATATATATATATATATATATATATATATATATATATATATATATATATATGTATGTATGTATGTATGTATGTATGTATGTATGTATGTATGTATGTATGTATGTATGTATGTATCCATTTCTTATTCTTGCTTATCTCTTGATTTTTTCTACTCGTATGATGAAAATTCTCAAATCTAAGAGAAGAATAATTTGTTAACGGAGGGGAGCTTAAGCTACCACCCTCTTTCCATCAAGCTACTACATAGAATCTCATCATCAATCATCATCAGAGAGCCTATAATCAAGGATCACATCTCAACCTGACCACATTGGGGAGCACATCTCGACCTAGAATCTCATGGGGTATCTATACATATACAACCCCATATCAAGAAATAATATTTCCAAACACGCAGGGGAGCACAACTTGACCCTCGGATCACATTAAGGAGCTCAACTCAACTTAGGATTGTATAGGTTTATCTGAACCCATCCTATTTCCTATTGATCTCCCCATCGATGACCCTACATAGTCAAGTGGTAGAAAAAATGCATCATAATTTACTTGGTTTGTACACCCCAAGTACACTCTCAACTCGTTGGCCAAATGAGGAGCGGTATTCCCAACAAGCCTTGCTTGTGGGTATGATGCTAACTAGGGTACACTTTTCAAAGACCGGAAAGGGGGGCAATATTCTTCGAACCTATGAAGATAGGGGAGAATCATTTCTAACCCTATGGGTAAGAGATAGGGATCATTCCCTATTTTCCAGAGTTCCCTCAACCCTAGGAGCCCTTTATCTCAATTCCTCACCCTGGGAGCTCAGACAGGGAGGAAGAGTTGGCTCAATGTCCTCGATCAGCGCTGCTCTCATCATACTCAAATTTGGTATTTTCTTGTCTCACTAGAAGTTGTTTCATGTTCATACAGGACATCAAATCAAATATCATGTTAGATAATAAATAATCATATAAATCACAAAAGGATAACATAATCATCCTCCCTCTCAAAGAGGTGTCAATCACAAGCCTAATCTTATCTCGAAAAGTTGCACTATCTCAAAATATAGAAGTATATCAGTCCCAACTATATATATGGAATTATTTTTCATCATTATGTATCCATGTCATATTTAGATATTGATCAGACAGATCTCTAAGGAGCTTCTACATCCTACCTCGCAGCTAGTCATGCTAGCAACATCAAACTCAATCTCGGCTAAGTGTAAAGTTATGGATCTTTCATTAATAATATCATGACATATCTCATATTAAGGAAGCACTCATATGTGCTCGTCAACAATAATCTTGATCAAGAACACTAAATTCATGTAGACACATATCATATGAGAAATATCTCAGCCTAAAAAATAGAACATCTCATGGAAACATTTCAGAGGATGTTCGGTGGCAACTCTATGTGAATGAAGCGTCTCAATCATGAATATATATATATATATATATATATATATATATATGTATATGTATATGTATATGTATATGTATATGTATATGTATATGTATATGTATATGTATATGTATATGTATATGTATATGTATATGTATAATATACATATACATATACATATACATATACATATACACACACACACACACACACACACACACACACACACACATATATATATATATATATATATATATATATATATATATGGATGTTCAAAGACGGAACATCAATGCATCAATCAACTATTGATTTCCATGTCAAGTTCAACAACTCTTAAACCTCAAATCAAAGTGTCCAAGGATTTGCAATTCCTTTATTCTAAAACATTTTTTTTTCAATAGCCTTGCAATATATAATTTCTTTCCCAAATTTCAGAAATTGATTCATCATGCCATGATACATAATTTGTAGCTTTAGAATCCATCTCCCTCTTACTTAGAGGCTTATCAACTGTCAAGAGAAGACTATCAGTATTGAAAACCAAAACCATAATCAAAATCAAATCCATACCTTGGAAATCATCATCCAGACTTCATTAGATAACTATCAAATATGGACATATCTGGATCGGGGAACTTGATTCATGCAATGCTCTCTGCAAGCATAATGCCTTACTAATCCAACATAATCAGTTTTACATAAATCAATGGTGTATCAACAAAGTCAGCTCGTCAAAGTTTAGAAATCAAATAAAAAATATTATCAAAGTCATCAATATGACAATATCAATTCTTTCAACCAGGTGATAGGTAAAGTTCATATCAAGTCTTGACTTCATTTATTATCATGCCCACAAATATGTCATCTATCATGCAATATCAATCCAAAACTTCATCAGGTCATTCTCATAATCATAATACAATACATTATGTCACTATATGCAAATGCATACACCAAGGATAAGTTATGTCAGTTCCATCTTACCATTGTGCTAGGAATAAGGAGGCCAATACAAAACCATTTTTTTGAATACTCACATAATTCATTGAAGGTTACTATGCCCACATAGCATTGATATCATGGAAACTTAACAATCTTCAAATCAAATCGGTAGTCATCAAGTCAAGTCCAAATGTATTATCGTAGATAGATCTATAGTCCAAAACATATCCTAGACATCAATTCAAAGTTATAATTCATTGTCAAGCATCATGTCAAAAACTCCAAACACTGCTCATCTATATCAATCATCCAAATCATGCCAAACTCTTGTAGCACAAACTTCAAACATGATGACATATCTATATGTATGTCTCAGTGGCATGCAAACACAAATTCATTCTTCATGATTATATTATGGAAAACTTTCAAGCTTTTCCCATTTTCAGATCTTATTGTTATATGCAACACATTTCTAGTACTGACATCTTTCGGATGAACATATGATTTTACACACAATCATCAAATTATCCCAATAGCTTCTGAAATCAATTTACAGTGGCAGAATATGTCAGAGACACCTTGAGTCATAGTTCAGACTTCTTCAGAAAACTTCGGATGATGGTCAATTGTATTCAAACCCCTAGATTCTCCCTTCAGGATAGAATGGGAGCGTCTTTAGCTTCGTGGATGTTACCTTGGACTTAGCATTCGTGCATCCAGGGACGAAATCTCCCAGTTTTGTGCCTGTGTCTAGAACAAAAACCCTAATTTTGTGTGAGGTTCAGATCTTAGACTTTGTTGCAGATCAATAATGTCAGATGCACAAGAATCATACTTCAACAGTACATAAGAAAATAGTAATATGAGTAAGAATATTGAGAAGAGTTTCTCCTTCTGACTTGGAATTTACTTCATTCAAATTCATTCATGTCAGCAACCTATCTCTACTAGATTCATGCAAAAAAAGATTTGTTAGATCATCAACATATATCTATTATGACTAAGACATCAATATTTCATCAAAGTTTAGACTCAAGGAAGCAGATCGATGCAACACCATATATCAGAGATTATGAACACAATAACACTTTCTATCAAGTCACTTCATCAAGTTAGGGAATTCAGTTTTACCATATACCATCAAGATGTGACCACGAGTAGTAATAGATCCAAAATATCAATCTCATAGTTATACGTCTAACATCAATGTTACCATACTTATCATGATCAATAAGATCAAGTTAGGTCATTCAATAAAACTTTACCAAAAAAACAAGAGTGTCAATATCTATTTCCATTAGATTTCATCATGCTTATCAAAAGAATTGTCAATAATATCATGTATATGAATTAATGAACTAACCTTCTATGTGAAATCCATCATGTCTTATGTACGAAAAGTATCTAGAGTATAATCTACTAGATTCAAGGCTCTAGCCTTCTTTATAGGATCAAGATATCCAACAGATATATAGATGTTAGACAAACATCAAGTATATCAATGTATCAACATTAGATAGCCTCATAGAATTCAAGAAGATCAAATTTCTCAACATCGGGTATATCATTTCATCATAGGAGACATAGATCCAAGTTTCTTTCATATGCATGTATGAGCCATTAAAGAAAGATATCATCATACCTTAGGGCTTACCTAGCCATGAATCTTACTGATAAAATACAACATACCATACATACCTTGTGGTAATCAAATACATGTGCACCTTTTCAGCAGATTGAAGTACATTTTCATCTTTTCATATAGTTCCTCTTTAACCTTTTCCATCTCTAGCCATAATTCCTACATTTCAAATTATATTTTGGCATTATGATGCATGTGTTGTACTTGATGGCAACCCACTTGTAGCATAACAACTCACTTGTGCCTCATAACTAGATAAATCTACAAAAGAGATATTAGATGTGACATAATGCATGACAATAGTATTTATAGATGTGATGAAATGCAAGGCAGCTTCAAGGAATTAATTCCGAAGGCAACTCTCTCAGATGAAAGATCACAGTATAGCAGGTAATTAGCAAGAATGAAGAAAGAAATGTTATACGTAGGTTCACTATATACCAAGTTGCGTATACATGCAGGTTCACTTTATACAAAGACGCGTATAATGTACACACTCACTTTCACAGAAGGAAAGGCGTGTACATGTTGGAAACTAAGTTTTGGTCTATGGTATTTGGACCATGGTATTTTGGTATTGGTCCATGGTATTAGTCCTATGTGGTTTTGGACCATGGTATTGAGAAATGCCTAAGACTATAAAAGGAGGAGAAGATCATTAGGCCATGATGCAAGTCTCGAATATCTGATGAAGTGTGAGATCCAGTATGCAGGTTATGGGATTATGATGCTTTGCTTGATTTGAGCCAAGGAGGAATCTCAGCAGTTGATGGCGGACACGATCTAATGATGGATCGGGATCTTAAGACTTGGATGAATAATCTTTATATGATGTATACACGAGTTGACCTTGGTAAAAGCACGTATACACGCACGTTTGACACATCGAAGTAGCATATATCTTGTGATCTATGATTTTTGAAGTTGCAATTGGTACTGGGTGTTGATGCAGAGTTCTAGGTTTTACATTATGTTTTGGTGACTGTATTCTGCATATTCAGATTGGTTGATTGTGATTAGCTTCAGTGTTGATCAATGAAATCTAATGATGGATCAAGATCATAATGACTTATCATTATGTGATCTGATAATGGATGGGCTGGACCTAATCACTAACACATGCTTCATCCTCTATATCTGATTATGTTCGAAGTCTGGAAGTGTAGCAAAGTGTTTGCAGAGCTACACACGGGTTTTCTTAAGGGATGTTGCATATACATGCAGGTTGGATTCTACAAAAATGCATATACCTTCTGAAGCATGGCCTTTAATTTTACAACTGATTCTGAATGATAATGTAATTTAGATCTCTGCATTGGTTATAGTGATCTATTTGTTGAAGTTGATTGGTTAAAATATGAATGATTCAGTTGTGTCAGAGGTTCAAAGATTGTCAGTGATTGATTGAGTTTGGTTGATTCAGATTGAGTCTCAGTGATTAGATAATATAGATGTATTGTAGTGGTGATTGATTTGAGCTTCAATGTTATTGATGGATCCAGTATGAAAATTGGATGAAACGTGGCCTTCAGATTATGGTGTTGTGTTCGAAGAGTATCCAATCTGAAAATTTATGAAACGTGGTACCTGGAGGAAGAAAGAAGGTCGTAGCCTTCTATAAGTCAGCACCTACATACTAGTAAATATATCGGCTAGTACAAGAGCTAGGGGGTTGTATCTCCCTTCCAGTAGAAGCTGGAGAATGAAAGAAGGTTGTAGCCTTCTGCAGGTAGAAGCCTACGTACTGATATGAGTCTACACCAGTACATTGTTGTAAACAGATTTTCTTATTATTAAAAGAAGACAAAGAGAACAGTAGCAGGTGGTTTTTACCCACTTTGGTTTTCCACCTTACATCTTGGTGTTCATGTGTGATGGTTCTTTCTGTTATTAACTGCACATGGTTACTATTTAATGTTTAATAAAGTAGTGATACTCAGATTAAAGATCAACATATGATGAATTAACAGAATCATTAATTTGCTGGATACACGCTTGTTCCCTTAAACACAGTTGCGTACAGGTGTGGGATGCCTTCATTGAAGTAGCGTATATGAAATTGAGTAAGAAAAGAAAAAGATTATTGACTTGAATAATACTGATTCACCCCCCCCCAGTATTATTTCCAACAATTGGTATCAGAGCAGGTCCTTTGGTAGAAGCTTGATCGCTTGAAGGAGATCCGTAGAAAAATGGGAAAGAAGCTAAAGAAGAAAGCGCCTCAAAAGAAGACATCTCAGAGGAACTATGACAATGGGAGAATCGATTGGGGAATATGTGAAAGCAAAAAATCAGATTCAGAATCACCTTAGAATGAAGATGAACAAGCAAAAGAACTATCAGGTATGAATTTGTTATCCTTTGCTGATACATTTCTCCATCCATTTGAAGATGATGAAAGTGATAGTGAAACCACTGAATTTTCTCTTATGGGTGAGGAAGAAAGATATCAAATAGAGGCTGAATTTAAAAGGCTTACGAAAAAAATTAGAGATCAACAAGATTTGTTGGACAAAAGGGAATGTGCCTCCAAAGAAGAAGCTACCAAACTAAAAGCTAAACTAGAGGAAGGAAAGAAGGTAAGGAAGAAATTCAAGGAAAAGGAAGATCAATGTCAAAAGCTATAGGATGAAGTGACATCATTAAGAAATGAAGTAAATGAAATGAGCACAACAATCAAGAAACTTAGAGATAGATCCAGTTACTATGAAAGTCTTGAAGCTAAGATCCTCTCGCTAAAAGAAGATCTTGAAGAATCAAATAAGTAGAATAAAGAACTACTCCAAGCTCTTGAAAAACAAGAAAACGAAGTTCTTGAATTAACACGTTAGTTGGAATAAGGAAGAAAATATGAAGGAATCATGAAGAAGCAGTATCTTGAAAAGGAAGAGCAAAATCAGGTTGAGGTAAATATTCTAAAAGATAAATTAGAAGAAAAGGATAAGCTCTTACGATTTCAAGATAGTACTAAGATCTTGGATGATATTCTTAGTAGCCAAAGGTCTCCTACCATCAAAACTGGTCTTGGCTTTCATGAATTGTTGAAGGTGAATCTAGTTCACAAAGTAAGACAAGGAACTCTAATGCAAAATCTAAAATGCTCAACAAGGAGATGAGAGGTCAATCCCATCAACAACCAAGGAAAGAAATTCTTCAAAGAAAATCTTTTACTCCTAACTATGGAAGTGATAGTCGGTTATTTCCTCAAATGAATAATTTTGAATGTTATGTATGTCATAATTTTGGACATGTTGCAGCCAGATGTAGAAGTAGAATGGTTCAAAACCGTCACACAGAAAAGATCATCACGTTCCAAGTAATTTAAGGGATATTGTTTTGCTTGCAATATGTTTGGTCACAAAGCCATTGACTGCTATAGAAGGAATATGAAACATATGAGATGTTATGCATGTAACATGCTTGGACATATAGCTAAGGAATGTAGGAACAAAGTGCGGGCACCATACCAAAAGGAGAAAACATCATCACACTCGAAGATATGGAAGAAGAAGGAAGTACAGTCAGAAAGATGTGGCACAACACAATGTACAGACGTTACAGACTTAGAGGGAGCTGAAAGTGTGAAACTTTAGTGTTCTAAATCTCATATGCAAGTTTCATGAAGATAATTCGTGTATATACACGAGTTAGACACTACACAGTCGCATATATGTTAGTTTGAGGAAAAGTAGTAGGATAGACTCATGAAAAAGGATCTGATATGGTTCAGTCAATTATTTCTCTGTTTGATGATGGTTACAATCTGCTGATAATGTGTGGAAATATATTGATACTCATAAGATGTTTTTGATCCTCACAAGTTAACTTGATGTATATCTGATTATTGATGATGCCTTGATACTTCTTGCTAATATGTGCATGATCAGATTTGACAGTGAACAGATGGAACAGGTTCAGGGGGAGAACATGCTATGCTTCTAATAAAGCATTGTTGGCATTATGTTTAGAAGTATTTGGTACCTAATCAATGATGATGATGTTTATATGGCTAAATGATACATCTTGCTATGAGTTAACCATGATAAAATATCATATGATACTTGGGGGTCATATAGTTGGTTTTCAAATCAGATTCATGGATGGTTGTGATGATGCATATAGTCATATATATTGCTTACATGATGATCTTCATAAGGACAAGGAGAAGTACAAATCTTGAGTACACAACTTCATTATTTAATGATGAGCCACTCATTTCTTTCATGTTGTTGTCATCATGCCTTCTAAAGATCATATAGTACAGTTATGATGCAGGATTCCTATGGTTCTTGGTTCTCACACGGTTGAGGATTGTTGTTTTTGATGATATTAAGAAATCTTGACAAATGACCATAAGATCATGGCTTGCTAGATACATATTGATATCTCTTTTATGGATATATAGTATGATGGATACCTGGATGATTACTTAAGTTGCATACTGTTGGTTGGCCAAGAGAATGGTGCTATTGCAGGTCACATGAATACATAGCTATTTGAAGACATGGATATTCCATGACATGGTTTACTTAATCACTTTGAGTTCTTACCTTATGATGATAGGTTGATACTCACATATGTTGATTATCATGGTTGATGCTTATCAGATATGGGATGTTCCCTAGTAATGATAAATGGTTGATATATTGAAGGCTCTTGTGGAAAGATCATATTGTTATTGATGACAATGTTATGTTCATAGATGATGACTATGGTGTTTTTCACATACAGATGATATGATGTGAATGATTGGAGATATGACATATGCTAAGGTTATGATAAGTCTCTTTCTACTAAGGAAACAAAGCAAGTTGATCTTGATGAAATCAAGAGGATGGGTTGATATCTATATGTAGACATACTTTATCACAGGAGATTTACACTGTCATATCTTGGGGACTAATGATGGACATATACAGGTTGCTAGTCTGGATGTTGTTGACAGATGTTGCTGATGATAGTTGCTGATAACTATCATAATCTTGTTTTAGATATTTTGTCTCTATGTCATGTATATCCTTTGATGGAAAGGTCATATCAAGACCCATGACGTAATAGTTTGTCTCTGTCTATTGTAGTCTTTTGATGAATCCCTCTTGGTCATATGATGTAATTTGTACCCCCACTATGCATGGGAAGGATGATGTAATATTTCAGTCATGTATAAAAAATTGGTATCTGGTATATCCCCACTTGGTTGGGTGGATGAGTCAAGTTTATCCCCACTTGGTTGGGAGAATGAATGTATGTATGAGTCATTGATGACAGGAAGGTCAAACTCAAATAGTTGAGTTATAGAGTCATGTTATTTTATTGAAAATATTTGCAGACTCTGCATTTGCTCAGGGGGAGCATGTATGATACAGTAAATATCAGCATGAACAAAGGGTGAGTTCAATCAAAGAATTCAGGATTTGCCTAGGGGGAGCATGATTAATATTCAACTATTCAGATATGAAAATATTCTGCTCTTAGGGGGAGAATATATTGGCCTGGCCTTTGCCCTTGATGTCAAAGGGGGAGAGTGACTTGATGTTGTTGTTGCCATCAAGTCCAAAGGGGGAGATTATTGGCATTATGATGCATGTGTTGTACTTGATGGCAACCCACTTGTAGCATAACAACTCACTTGTACTTGGTAACTAGATGAATGTACAGAAGAGATATCAGATTTGACAGAATGCATGACACTAGTATTTATAGATGTGATGAAATGCAGGTCAACTTCAAGGAATCAGTTCAAAAGGCAACTCTTTCAGATGAAAGATCACAATATAGGAGGTAATTAGCAAGAATGAATAAAGAAATTTTATACGCAGGTTCAATATATACCAAGTCACGTATACATGCAGGTTCACTTTATACAAAGACGCGTATAACATACACACGCACTTTCACAGAAGGAAAGGCGCGTACATGTTGAAAACTAAGTTTTGGTCCGTGGTATTTTGGTATTGGTCCATGGTATTTGGTCCAAGGTATTGACCCCAGGTATTGGGTCCAAGGTATTAGTCCTACGTGGTTTTGGACCATGGTATTGAGAAAGGCCTAAGACTATAAAAGGAGTAGAAGATCATTAGGCCATGATGCAAATCTCGAATATCTGATGAAGTGTGAGATCTAGTATGCAGGTTATGGGTTTATGATGCTTTTCTTGATCTAAGCCAAGGAGGAATATCAGTAGTTGATGGTGGACAAGATCTAATGATGGATTGGGATCTTAAGACTTGGAATGAATAATATTTATATGATGTATACATGGGTTGACCTTGGTAAAAGCGTGTATACACGCAGCTTTGACACATTGAAGTAGCGTATATCTTGTGATCTATGATTTTTGAAGTTACAATTGGTACTGGGTGTTGATGTAGAATTCTGGGTTTTACATTGTGTTCTGGTGACTGTTTTCTAGTGACAGTATTCTGCATATTCAGATTGGTTGATTGTGATTAGCTTCAATGTTGATGGATGAAATCTAATGATGGATCAGGATCATAATGACTTATAATTATGTGATCTGATAATGGATGGGCTGGACCTAATCACTAACACATGCTTCATCCTCTATATCTGATTATGTCCGAAGTCTAGAAGTGTAACGAAGTGTTTGCAGAGCTACATGCGGGTTTGCTTCAGGGATGCTGTGTATACACGCAGGTTGGCTTCTGCCAAAAGGCATATACCTTCTGAGGCATGGTCTTTAATATTACAAATGATTCTGAATGATAATGTAACTCAGATCTGTGCATTGGTTACAGTGATCTATCTATTGAAGTTGATTGGTTAAAGTATGAATGATTTAGTTGTGTCAGAGATTCAGAGATTGTCAGTGATTGATTGAGTTTGGTTGATTCTGATTGAGTCTCAGTGATTAGATAATATAGATGTATTGCAGTGGTGATTGATTTGAGCTTCAATGTTATTGATGGGTCCATTATGAAAATTGGATGAAACGTGGCCTTCAGATTATGGTGTTGTGTTCCAAGAGTATCTAGTCTAAAAATTTATGAAACGTGGTACCTGGAGGAAGAAATTAGGTCATTGCCTTCTATAGGTCGGCACCTACGTACTAGTAAATATATTGGCTAGTACAAGAGCTAGGGGGTTGTAGCTCCCTTCCAGTAGAAGCTAGAGAATGAAAGAAGGTTGTAGCCTTCTACAGGTAGAAGCCTGCATACTAGTATGATTCTACACCAATACATTGTTGTAAATAGATTTTCTTATTATTAAAAGAAGACAGAGACAACAACAGCAGGTGGTTTTTACCCGCATTGGGTTTCCACCTTACATCTTGGTGTTCATGTGTGATGCTTATGTGTGATGGTTTTTTCTGTTATTAACTACACATGGTTACTATTTAATGTTTAATAAAGTACTGATACTTAGATTAAAGATCAACATATGATGAATTAACAAAATCATTAGTTTGTTGGATATACACTTGTTTCCTTAAACACAGTAGTGTACAGATGCGGGTTTCCTTCATTGAAGTAGCGTACATGAAATTGAGTAAGAAAAGAAAAATATTATTGACTTGACTAATACTGATTCACCCACCCCCCCTCTCAGTATTATTTCCAACAATTGGTATCAGAGCAGGTCCTTCGATAGAAGCTTGATCCCTTGAAGGAGAAATGGGAAAGAATCTAAAGAAGAAAGTGCCTCAGAAGAAGAAGACATCTCAGAAAAACTATGACAATGGGAGAATCGATTGGGGAATATGTGAAAGCAACGCTTTAGATTCAAAATCACCTTAGAATGAAGATGAACAAGCAAAAGAACTATCAGGTATGAATTTGTTATCCTCTGCTGATACATTTCTCCATCCATTTGAAGATGATGAAAGTGATAGTGAAACAACTAAATTTTCTCTTATGGGTGAGGAAGAAAGATATCAAATAGAGGCAGAATTTAAAAGGCTTACGGACAAAATTAGAGATCAACAAGATCTATTGGACAAAAGGGAATGTTCCTCCAAAGAAGAAGCTACCAAACTAAAAGCTCAACTAGAGGAAGGAAAGAAGGTAAGGAAGCAATTCAAGGAAAAGGAAGATCAATGTCAAAAGCTATGAGATGACATCATTAAGAAATGAAGTAAATGAAAGGAGAACAACAATCAAGAAACTTAGAGATAGATCCAGTTACTATGAAAGTCTTGAATCTAAGATCCTCTTGCTAAAAGAAGATATTGAAGAATCAAATAAGCAGAATAAAGAACTACTCCAAGCTCTTGAAAAACAAGAAAACGAAGTTCTTGAATTAAGACATCAATTGGAAGAAGGAAGAAAAGCTGAAGGAACCATGAAGAAGTAGTATCTTGAAAAGGAAGAGCAACATCAGGTTGAGGTAAATATTCTAGAAGATAAATTAGAAGAAAAGGATAAGCTCTTATGATATCAAGATAGTACTAAGATCTTGGATGATATTCTTAGTAGTCAAAGGTCTCCTGCCATCAAAATTGGTCTTGGCTTTCATGAATTTGTTGAAGGTGAATCTAGTTCACAAAGTAAGACAAGGAACTCTAATGCGAAATCTAAAATTCTCAATAAGGAGATGAGAGGTCAATCCCATCAACAACCAAGGAAAGAAATTATTCAAAGAAAATCTTTTACTCCTAACTATGGAAGTGATATTCGGTTATTACTCAAATGAATAATGTTGAATGTTATGTATGTCATAATTTTGGACATGTTGCAGCCAGATGTAGAAGTAGAATGGTTCAAGACCGTCACACAGAAAGATCATCACGTTCCAAGTACTTTAAGGGATATTGTTTTGCTTGCAATATGTTTGGTCACAAATCCATTAATTGCTATAGAAGGAATATGAAACATATGAGATGTTATGCATGTAACAAGCTTGGACATATAGCTAAGAAATGTAGGAACAAAGTACGGGCACCATACCGAAAGGAGAAAACATCATCACACTCGAAGATATGGAAGAAGAAGGAAGTATAGTCAGAAAGATGTGGCACAACACAATGTACAAACATTACAGACTCAGAGGGAGCTAAAAGTGTGAAACTTTAGTGTTCTAAATCTCATACGCAAGTTTCATGAAGAGAAGTCATGTATATACGTGAGTTAGACACTGCACAGTCGTGTATATGTTACTTTGAGGAAAAGCAGTAGGATAGACTCAGGAAAAAGGATCTGATATGGTTCAATCAATTATTTCTCTGTTTTATGATGGTTACAATCTGCTGATAATGTGTGGAAATATATTGATACTCATAAGATGTTTTTGATCCTCACAAGTTAACTTGATGTATATCTTGTTAGCGCTTGAAATTTCACCTCAGGCTGAAAAAGGTAAACTCCAAGGCAACATCAAACCGCTTAGCCTCGTAGCTAGCCCTACGGGGCAGGAGAGGCTCTCTCCGGTCTATCTCGGTAAAGATCTTCAACAGGCGAGATAACCAATAAGGAAACACTGATTTTAGGCTAGTAAACTGATAAAAGGTTTGATTTGGGATTTTTAGGGTTTTGGTGGAAAGATGGGGAAAGGAAATTTTGGGTGCGGGGTTTGGACACATTTTTTGCAGGGGGTTCTTTGGGGCAAGGTAGGAGACTGTACTGATGCCTTTGAATTAAGTGAATGGATAGGAATGACCGATGAGGAGCTAAAGAGAGCAAGAAACCTTCAAGGTTTCTCTTTAGACAGATGAAAACATAAATATTAAGCAAACTTAAAAGCAGAGCATGGCAATCATGAATTCTACTTTAACACTTCATTTGCCTAATTTGCAGAAGGAAAAGTAAGAAGATGAATCACATAACAAACTTACAATTACAAAGAGAAACACACCATCAATACATGTAACCACAGGAATCCCAAAAAGGACTGCAAAACCCTGGTCTTTCTTCCTTTGCCAAAATTGCAGAGATACAATGAGTAATACAATAGAGCTTTCTCCCTCAAGAGTCCAACCTTCCAACCTCTGAAAATGACTAAGAAAATACATAATATAGGAAATCTAATATATTTCCTTGCCTCTAGGGGTCGAGCTCATCCTTCTAGGAGTTGTTTCAACCAATTCTAAACTAAGCACTGAAAACTAGGCAATCAAAACAACTTGCCTCTATAAGCTAGGAAACCAATTCATTCATTAAATTTTACCTATCTTATGAATGAATCTTCTAGAAGAGATAAATAAGTGTCTAAACATCATAAAATTACATAATTTACAACAAGGAAGATGAAAATCAACTCCAAAAAGTCAAATCCAGTCAAAACTGCATTTTGTTGAGTTGTAGGTTGAATCCCTGTGCAAACTGCTTGATGGGTCGCGCGCAAATCCTGGATGGGTCGCGCGCCGTTGGAGGCACTTTTGAGGCACTTCTAGGTGTCCAAATGAGGCAAAAGTGGGCTGGTTGGAAATTTCTGGATGTCTACTTTCCAACCCAAGTGGAATTTCTGAATTGGGTTGTCATTTGCCCCTCCAAAATTGCAATCTCCCAAGACTGCTTCCTGTATGTCAAAAATGTGGCAGAAAGTCATTTTTTGCTTGTTTTTTGACTTTCTGGAGGCCCAAAACTTGGTGAAATTTCTTGGTAATGGCTGAGCAAGTGTAAATTTCCATGAAAAATCCAGAAATGCTGAGTTTTCCCAAAATGGAGTTGCCCAACGAAAGGGTCGCGCGCAGTGCGCAACCCATTGGTGGAGAAAACCTGTTTTTCGCACAAAAAATTCACAATTGACAAAATTTTCTCCAAATTTCTTGAAATTTGGGCTGGGAGTCCCCAATAAAGTACCATTCTCAGTCAAAGAGGCTTTGGCCAAAATTTGGAGTGGATCGGCCCTTTTCTGTCGTTTTAGTGCCTTGGCCAACCTCCTTGGATCTAGCGATTGAAATTTTGACATTTCTCTAAACCCATGACACCTGTGCAAAAAGTGAAGGAGGTTTTTATTCTTTGGCATGTTATGGACAAAAACCTCTCTCATATTCCCAAAATTCATCTTTTATTGCTCTGGAACATCATTTGAGTGTGACTTGTCCCGATGTGTGAAACAAGATATTTTGTCGAAATGGAGCGAAATGAAGGGGATAGGCGGCTTCTAAATTCTTGGGGAAATTTTTAGGAGTGGGGAGGGATGTTAGGAAGCAGGGGAAAGTGGAATCTCAGAGATTGAGTGAGGGGAAGGGGTCCAAAAGGGCAAAACACAAGCCAAACCTAGAAAATTGCCAGGTTGTAGTTAGAAACTAGGGTTTGTGAAAAAATGAGGAATTTGGGGGATCTCAGTGATGGGAAGCATTTGATAAGGTACATGAAGGATAGGGGAAGGTGTATGAACATCTGGATACAATTTTTGCCAATGATTTGACCGTCCACGAGAAATCGCCTTCAAAACCCTAGGAGAGGGAAATGACCTTACCTAGGCGCAACTGAAGCATGAACAAGGTGTAAAATGACTCATTAGACACTGAGATGATAATGAAAACCCTATGAATGATGATAGAATCAGCTGAATAGTGACATAGATTGGCATTTGGGCAACTTTGAAAAGAGTGAGAGCAAACCCTAGACCTAATGCCTAGTGACCAAATTTTGCTTGAAGACTCACTGAAATGACAAAATTTGACCTTGACACTTCAAAATCACTTTGTAAGAGCATGTTTGATCACTGGAGGAAGGCTGGAAAGACTGAAACTAACATTGGCTCCAATGGGGATGGTAGCTCCTTGGAGGTGCCAAGAACCGCAAACCTCTGGGAGAGCAGACCAGTGCTTTCAACCATTGGGCAATGGAGTCATTATTTGACAAACAATACAAGACTTTGACTCATTTATTGACTGAAACCTGACTCAAGCCGACACAATTATGAAACCTACATGACTGAAAACTGACTCACAAATGACTCATGACTAACTTAACTAAAACAAAAACTTACAAAGCTTATTGAAGGGCAGCAGTCCATCAAGATTTGAAATCATGATGACAACCACCTGTGTTTCTTACAAGACAATATACATCAAACTATATCAAAATGCCAATGCAACCAATCAAGCAGATGCCTTCTTGATTGATTCTCCCACTCAAATCTCATGATCAACAATAGATACTGGTAACTGGGCATCCAAAAACATAGCTGACCATGATCTCCTTCATCACTGAACACAACAATAATCACTTTCACTGCTGACTGTAACAAATCTGCCATTGGATCCTGGAAAACATGAAGACTTGACATTGCCACCTCCTGCTGAAAGAACAAGGTGTCTTTTGCTTCAAATTCTGATCTGCCTTCATCATGTGCTTCAGTAAAAGTATGCTCATGGGCTTCAAAAAATTCTGAACAAGTAGGTGAGCAGATCTCCTCTTGAGATAACATTTCAAAACATGAGACATATGAGGAAGAATTTGAAATGGAATCCTGAATGGTCTGATCTTTTGTAGTTTGAATATATGGTAGGTTATCCTCATGTGATATGACAGCCAGATTCTCATTACATTCATCAAACATGAGAAAAGAAACTTCAGATGTTTCGTGAAACCCAACACTAACATTTCTATCAGCTACCATAGATTCATTCAGAGAAACCTTTTCACTTACTTGAACGAAGATCTTGTCTTGTTTTTCACAGAGGCAATGGAATACCTCCTCATGAAGATCTAGTGCTGGTGAGATGAGAGCATTTAGGTCTGCTACTTCATTTTCTTCATTTGAGGCAGCCGCGACAATACAACTCTCTTTTATGAGATCCGAAACAACATGTTTTTCCTCATCACAATTTATCTCCCGATCTGATTTATCATCATCACTTTCTGAGATTGGAACATTACTTTCCTGCATTACCTGCATGCTGTCTTCTTCTATGGACAGATCTAAAACAACATTTGCTCTTTCCTCATTTTCAACCATATGGAAATCTTCAGCCTGCTGATCTTGACAAGTATCCTCTAAGATTTCTGTGTGCTGCTGAAACGGATTTTCATATAGAGCCTCCATGATCTCAACATCCATAAAATTATCATCTTCATAATATTTCTCAAGGCTTTCAATAAAACTATAAGCATGCTTGCAACAGTCTTGAACTAAATTTAATGATGGATAAGAGTCCATATATCTTTGAATGAACATAGCATGAAAATCCTTTAAACAGTAAATACAAGCAGGCAGCAAACTTTCATACCATGATTGGGCTTTACCTTCCAGAGTGGCCAAGAATATTTTCATCAAACAATCTTCAGGAAAATCCACCTTCAACTTGCGAATATGCATATGAAATCTAACTAGATGTAAAGCAACATCCTTCTTACCATCATCATTAAATATAGGCAGATTCCTTGACCAATCTACCTTTGGAATTTTATTTGGAAAACCAGGGATGTGATCTCGGCTCAGGGGAGCGTATCTTCTTGCAATCCGATCCATCTTGAAAAGCTCAAAGCTACTGATCTCTCTGCAGTGAAGTCACCATGAAGCATTGATCTCTGGAGTTTTCAGTGAAGGAGTCGCCAGTGAATGATTTCAGCCTTGTCAGTGTCTGATCGTTGTCCACTATCAACAATCTGATCTGAACTTGATACATGTACTGGGGTAAAATGCAATCGAAGTGGCCATATTCACAAGCTCACGGAGATTGACTGAAGCAGTGTTTATCTACTTCCGCTAATGCAAAGAAAAAGCATTTCGAAGGCTACCTGGCATAACTTCAGGCTCCGTCTAAGACTTATGAAACCAACACATCAATCAACAAACAATTTTGTTCTCCCCAGTATGGTTGCCAATATGTTAGCGCTTGGAATTTCACCTCAGGCTGAAAAAGGTAAACTCCAAGGCAACATCAAACCACTTAGCCTCGTAGCTAGCCCTACGAGGCAGGAGAGGGCTCTCTCTGGTTTATCTCGGTAAAGATCTTCAATGGGCGAGATAACCAATAGGGAAACAATGATTTTGGGCTAGTAAACTGATCAAGAGGTTTGATTTGGGATTTTTAGGTTTTTGGTGGAAAATTGGGGGGATTAATTGTGTCGGCTTGAGTCAGGTTTCAGTCAATAAATGAGTCAAAGTCTTGTATTTTTTGTCAAATAATGACTCCATTGGCCAATGGTTGAAAGCACTGGTCTGCTCTCCCAGAGGTCTGCGGTTCTTGGCACCTCTAAGGAGCTACCATCTCCATTGGAGCCAATGTTAGTTTCAGTCTTTCCAGCCTTCCTCCAGTGATCAAACATGCTCTTACAAAGTGATTTTGAAGTGTCAAGGTCAAATTTTGTCATTTCAGTGAGTCTTCAAGCAAAATTTGGTCACTAGGCATTAGGTCTAGGGTTTGCTCTGACTCTTTTCAAAATTTCCCAAATGCCAATCTATGTCACTATTCAGCTGAGTCTATCATCATTCATAGGGTTTTCATTATCATCTCAGTGTCTAATGATTCATTTTACACCTTGTTCATGCTTTAGTTGCACCTAGGTAAGGTCATTTCCCTCTCCTAGGGTTTTGAAGGCGATTTCTCGTGGACGGTCAAATCATTGGAAAAACTTGTATCCAGATGTTCATACACCTTCCCCTATCCTTCATGTACCTTATCAAATGCTTCCCATCACTGAGATCCCCCAAATTCCTCATTTTTGCACAAACCCTAGTTTCTAGCTACAACCTGGCAATTTTCTAGGTTTGGCCTGTGTTTTGCCCTTTTGGACCCCTTCCCCTTGTTCAATCTCTGAGATTCAACTTTCTCCTGCTTCCTAACATCCCTCCCCACTCCCAAAAATTTCCCCAAGAATTTAGAAGCCCCCTATCCCCTTCATTTCGCTCCATTTCGACGAAATTCCTTGTTTCACACATCGGGACAAGTCACACTCAAATGATGTTCCAGAGAAATAAAAGATGAATTTTGGGAAAATAAGAGACATTTTTGTCCATAACATTCCAAAGAAGAAAAACCTCCTTCACTTTTTGCACAGGTGTCATGGTTTTAGAGAAATGCCAAAATTGCAATCGCTAGATCCAAGGAGGTTGGCCAAGGCACTAAAACGACGGAAAAGGCCCGATCCACTCCAAATTTTGGCCAAATCCTCTTTGAATGAGCATGGTACTTTTTTGGGGACTCCCAGCCCAAATTTCAAGAAATTTGGAGAAATTTTGTCAATTGTGAATTTTTTGTGCGAAAAACAGGTTTTCTCCACCAATGGGTCGCGTCGCGCGCGACCCTTTCGTTGGGCAACTCCATTTTGGGAAAACTCAGCATTTCTGGATTTTTCATGGAAAGTTACACTTTGTTAGCCATTACCAAGAAATTTCACCAAGTTTTGGGCCTCCAGAAAGTCAAAAAACAAGCAAAAAATGACTTTCTGCCACATTTTTGACATACAGGAAGCAATCTTGGGAGATTGCAATTTTGGAGGGGAAAATGACAACCAAATTCCGAAATTCCACTTGGGTTGGAAAGTAGACATCCAGAACTTTCCAAAAAGCCCACTTTTTCCTCATTTGGACACCTGGAAGTGCCTCCAAAGGCGCGCGACCCATCCGGCAGTTTGCACAGGAATTCAACCTACAACTCAGCAAAACGCAGTTTTGACTGGATTTGACTTTTTGGAGTTGATTTTCATCCTCCTTGTTGTAAATGATGTAATTTTATGATGTTTAGACACTTATTTATCTCTTCTAGAAGATTCATTCATAAGATAGGTAAAATTTAATGAATGAATTGGTTTCCTAGCTTATAGAGGCAAGTTGTTTTGATTGCCTAGTTTTCAGTGCTTAGTTTATAATTGGTTGAAACAGCTCCTAGAAGGATAAGCTCGACCCCTAGAGGCAAGGAAAGATGTTAGATTGCCTATATTATGTATTTTCTTAGTCATTTTCAGAGGTTGGAAGGTTGGACTCTTGAGGGAGAAAGCTCTATTGTATTACTCATTGTATCTCTGCAATTTTGGCAAAGGAAGAAAGACCAGGGTTTTGCAGTCCTTTTTGGGATTCCTGTGGTTACATGTATTGATGGTGTGTTTATCTTTGTAATTTTAAGTTTGTTATGTGATTCATCTTCTTACTTTTCCTTCTGCAAATTAGGCAAATGAAGTGTTAAAGTAGAATTCATGATTGCCATGCTTTGCTTTTAAGTTTGCTTAATATTTATGTTTTCATCTGTCTAAAGAGAACCCTTGAAGGTTTCTTGCTCTCTTTAGCTCCTCACCGGTCATTCCTATCCATTCACTTAATTCAAAGGCATCAGTACAGTCTCCTACCTTGCCCCAAAGAACCCCCTGCAAAAACTGTGTCCAAACCCCGCACCGAAAATTGCCTTTCCCCAACTTTCCACCAAAACCCTAAAAATCCCAAATCAAACCTTTTATCAGTTTACTAGCCTAAAATCAGTGTTTCCTTATTGGTTATCTCGTTCGTTGAATATCTTTACCGAGATAGACCAGAGATAGCCCTCTCCTGCCCCGTAGGGCTAGCTACGAGGCTAAGTGGTTTGATGTTGCCTTGGAGTTTACCTTTTCAGCCTGAGGTGAAATTTCAAGCGCTAACATATCTAATTTTTGATGATGCCTTGATACTTCTTGCTGATATGTGCATGATCAGTTCTGACAGTGAACAGATGGAACAGGTTCAGGGGGAGAACATGCTATGCTTCTAATAAAGCATTGTTTGCATTATGTTTAGAAGTCTTTGGTACCTAATCAATGATGATGATATTTATATGGCTAAATGATACATCTTGCTATGATTTTCCCATGATAAAATCTCATATGATACTTGGGGGTCACATAGTTGGTTTTTAGATCAGATTCATGGATGGTTGTGATGATGCATATAGTCATATATTACTTACATGATGATCATCATAAAGACAAGGAGAAGTACAAATATTGAGTACACAACTTCATTATTTAATGATGAGCCACTCATTTCTTTCATGTTGCTGTCATCATGCCTTCTAAAGATCATATAGTACAGTTATGATGCAGGATTCCTATGGTTCTTGGTTCTCACACAGTTGAGGATTGTTGTTGTTGATGATATCAAGAAATCTTGACAAATGACCATAAGATCATGGCTTGCTAGATACATATTGATATCTCTTTTATGGATATACAGTATGATGGATACATGGATGATTACTTAAGTTTCATATTGTTGGTTGGCCAAGAGAATGGTGTTATTGCAGGTCGCATGGAGACATAGCTATTTGAAGACATGGATATTCGAAGACATGGCTTACTTAATCACTTTGAGTTCTTACCTTATGATGATAGGTTGATACTCACATATGTTGATTATCATGGTTGATGCTTATCAGATGTGGGATGTTCCCTAGTGATGATACATGGTTGATATATTGAAGGCTCTTGTGGAAAGATCATACTATTATTGATGACAATGTTATGATCATAGATGATGACTATGGTGTTTTTCACATACAAATGATATGATGTGAATGATTGGAGATATGAAATATGCTGAGGTTATGATAAGTCTCTTTCTACTAAGGAAACGAAGCAAGGTTATCTTGATGAAATCAAGAGGATGGGTTGATATCTATATGTAGACATATGTTATCACAGGAGATTTACACTGTCATATCTTGGGGACTAATGATGGACATATACAGGTTGCTGGTATGGATGCTATTGACAAATGCTGCTAATGATAGTTGCTAATAACTATCATAATCTTGTTTTAGATATTTGGTCTCTATGTCATGTATATCATTCGATGTAAAGGTCATATCAAGACCCATGATGTAATAGTTTGTCTTTGTCTATTGTAGTCTTTTGATGAATCCCTCTTGGTCATATGATGTAATTTGTACCCCCACTATGCATGGGAAGGATGATGTAATATTTCAGTCATGTATAAACAATTGGTATCTAGTATATCCCCACTTGGTTGGGAGAATGAATGTATGTATGAGTCATTGATGATAGGAAGGTCAAACTCACATAGTTGAGTTATAGAGTCATGTTATTTTCTTGAAAATATTTGCAGACTTTGCATGTGCTCAGGGGGAGCATGGATGATACAGTACATTTCAACATGAACAAAGGGGGGAGTTCAATCAAATAATTCAGCATTTGCTTAGCGGAAGCATGATTAATATTCAACTGTTCAGATATGTAAATCTTCTGCTCTTAAGGGGAGAAGATATTGGTCTACCCTTTTCCCTTGATGTCAAAGGGGAAGAGTGATTTGGTGTTGTTGTTGCCATCAAGTCCAAAGGGGGAGATTGTTGGCAATATGATGCATGTGTTGTACTTGATGGAAACCCACTTGTAGCAGAACAACTCACTTGTGCCTGGTAACTAGATGAATCTACAAAAGAGATATCAGATGTGATAGAATGCATGATAGTAGTATTTATAGATGTGATGAAATGCATGGCAGCTTCAAGGAATTAGTTCCGAAGGAAACTCTCTCAGATGAAAGATCACAGTATAGCAGGTAATTAGCAAGAATGAAGAAAGAAATGTTATACGTAAGTTCACTATATACCAAATCACGTATACACGCAGGTTCACTTTATACAAAGATGCGTATAACTTACACATGCACTTTCACATAAGGAAAGGCGCGTACATGTCGGAAACTAAGTTTTGGTCCGTGGTATTTGGACCATGGTATTTTGGTGTTGGTCCATGGTATTTGGTCCGAGGTATTGACCCCAGGTATTGGGTCCAAGGTATTAGTCCTATGTGGTTTTGGACCATGGTATTGAGAAAGGCCTAAGACTATTAAAGGAGGAGAAGATCATTAGGCCATGATGCAAGTCTCGAATATCTGATGAAGTGTGAGATCCAATATGCAGGTTATGGGTTTATGATGCTTTGCTTGATCTGAGCCAAGGAGGAATCTCAGCAGTTGATGGTGGAGAATATCTAATGATGGATTGGGATCTTAAGAATTGGAATGAATAATATTTATATTATGTATACGCAGGTTGACCTTGGTAAAAGCGCGTATACATGCAGGTTTGACACATCGAAGTAGAATATATCTTGTGATCTATGATTTTTGAAGTTGCAATTGGTACTGGGTGTTGATGGAAAGTTCTAGGTTTTACATTATGTTCTGGTGACTATTTTCTGGTGAGAGTATTCTGCATATTCAGATTGGTTGATTGTGATTAGCTTCAGTGTTGATGGATGAAATCTAATGATGGGTTAGGATCATAATGACTTATCATTATGTGATCTAATAATGGATGGGCTGGACCTAATCACTAACACATGCTTCATCCTCTATATCTGATTACGTTCGAAGTCTGGAAGTGTAGCAAAGTGTTTGCAGAGCTACACGCAGGTTTGATTCAGGGATGCTGCATATACACGGAGGTTGGATTCTGCCGAAAGGCGTATACCTTCTGAAGCATGGTCTTTAATATTACAACTGATTCTGAATGATAATGTAACTCAGATATTTGCATTGGTTACAGTGATCTATCTGTTGAATTTGATTGGTTAAAGTATGCATGATTCAGTTGTGTCAGAGGTTCAGAGATTGTCATTGATTGATTGAGTTTGGTTGATTCAGATTGAATCTCAATGATTAGATAATATAGATGTATTGCGGTGGTGATTGATTTGAGCTTCAATGCTATTGATGGGTCTAGTATGAAAATTGGATGAAACGTGGCCTTCAGATTATGGTGTTGTGTTCCAAGAGAATCAATTCTAAAAATTTCTGAAACATGATACCTGGAGGAAGAAACAAGGTCATAGCCTTCTGTAGGTCAGCACCTACGTACTAGTAAATATATTGGCTAGTACAAGAGCTAGGGGGTTGTAGCTCCCTTCCAGTAGAAGCTGGAGAATGAAAGAAGGTTGTAGCCTTCTACAGGTAGAAGCCTGCATACTGGTATGAGTCTGCACCAATACATTGTTGTAAACATATTTTCTTATTATTAAAAGAAGACAGAGACAACAACAGCAGGTGGTTTTTACCCACATTGGGTTTCCACCTTACATCTTGGTGTTCATGTGTGATGCTTATGTGTGATGGTTCTTTCTGTTATTAACTGCACATGGTTACTGTTTAATGTTTAATAAAGTACTGATACTCAAATTAAAGATCAACATATGATGAATTAACAGAATCATTAGTTTGCTGGATATACGCTTGTTTCCTTAAACACAGTTGCGTACAAACGTGGGTTGCCTTCATTGAAGCAGCGTATATGAAATTGAGTAAGAAAAGAAAAAGATTATTGACTTGACTAATACTGATTCAACCCCCCCCCCCCCCCCTCTCAATATTATTTCCAAAATTATCCTCAAGAAGGATTCACTCATCACATCTCATCAAGGAGGTTAGAAGAATCCATATACTCAAATAATTATACAGAATGTGAAAACGATAAAAATAATAATCAAACCCATAAGTCTAAACAAAAATAATGGGCATCGTAAGTCAATAATTACTTATCTTCAATGAGAGGTGATCCTCTCCCTCTGAAACCATCCATCACGTCCATTTTCCACATAACATTGTTACCTTTAATCATAAGTGCTTCATGCTATATCTCATATCTTTTCCATAAACCAAGGATTTATTTCTAACCCTAACCTCATAGAATCCATCAAACCCTAATAATAAAGTTGCCTAGGGTTTTATTCAAACCCTAGGATTTTTTAAGGTCTCTACCATCCTCTTCTTGCTTCCATCAATGGTGTCATCATCAGGGTGATATACATGGATTTTCTACAGCCTAGCTCTGATACCATGTTAATTTTTCATAGGGCTATATCGTTCTTTGCTTTGATAATGCATTTATTCATTAACACATTAAGTTCACCCCATAACATTATAACATTATTATTCATTAGAATATGCAACTATGTAGAAAGGAAAATTTCATCATCATCTATGCAGTAGAATATGAAGGAACAATAGAAGAAAAGCATGCACACATAGAGACACCAGGATTGGTCGAAGACTGGGGAAAAACCCACTACGAGAAAAACCCTTGCAAATTCTTCTTCTTCTTAGATCGCCATCAAATGATTCAACAAAAGATATTACAATGATCCATATAATTCTCTATGCAACAAAACAACTAGAGCATCCATAACATGACCTTAAACATACTTATACTCAAAGATCCTGATTCTGAGGCTATAATGCACTATCACTGACTGTAGTTAATTCTTGTATACTATTGTCATTGTGTTGAACAATGTTGCATACTGATAAATCTTCTTTTGATCCTAGATGCATGCATAGATATTATGTGTGAGCATCTAAGACATATCTAAATTCTCTCTAGAGAACTAGATGAGTGTGTTTGGGAGAGATCCAAACACTCTCAGGTGAAGTGCATGCGAGTGTATGGGATTGATCTAGACTATAGAAACTCTATCCTCCTGGATGCTCTCTGAGACACTGCGTGCAGACATCTAAGAATGATGTGGATGCTCTCTGAGACATGGTGTGCGAATGTCTAAGAATGATGTGGACGCTCTCTGCAGAACTGGATGAGTGCGTCTAGGACAAATCTTGACACTCTTTGGATAACTGGATGAGGGCATCTGGGGTCCAACTGCACTGTGGAAACCCAAGCCTGTCAGACATGCCCTTAGACACCATGTGCGAGCATCTGAGACCTCTCGGATGCTCCCGTGACCATTCTTGGCTAGTGTCTAGGGACAAAAAAACCTAGTTACGTGCAAGCATCTGAGACTCAGAAACCCTAGACACATGCGATATTTGACCCTGTAGTTTTGGAAGAGAGAAGAGAGTGCTTGATGGTTGTGTCCAAATGAGCTTGAGGTCTCTTCTATTTATAGGCTTTCATGAGGTTCTTGGGGTTAAGGCCGACTTATTCCATTATTCATGAGTGAAAAAAATAATTGAAAAACCAACTTATGCTTGTCAAAATAAGTTTATCTTTAGTTCAATTTTGGTCTTCTCTAAAAGAGGAATCTATTGAAATTATTATCTTCATCATATGAGTTGTCCAAAGTGGAATTTGTCTGAATTTGCATAATTTTAACATTTGTAACATTGTCCTTCTGTGCCATTCATCCCCTTAACTATACAACTATAAAAAAAAATACAAGTTGAATCTCAGAGAGAGAATAGGAAGAATACTTCCAATCCCTCATGGGAGGCCCTCCTTCTAGAATCATTTATATTGACAAGAAAAATGTGGCTCTATCACTAGAATGTCGTCAATGAAGGGAGGAAACATGATCACAAATCTTAATTAGAACCACTTTCATTTGGTGTGATTACCTCTCACTAGTATGTCTACCTTGTTGCCACTGAGAAGACAAATAATCACTTTTGATTAAGTTGGTTGCTTTATTATTAGCAGTGTTCTTAATTTTTCATTGAGTTGATTTTTTAATTTGATTGGCGGAGGATTGGGGAAAATTCATTGTCGAACTAAATACATGATAGACAACATAACTAGAATTATCCATTTAAATGTAATTTAATAATAATATAACTAAGAACCAACCGAGATATCAATCAAGCAAAAATACTAGCACAAAGAATAAATTACTAATTCACAAAGCTAATGAGAGATTGGACATTCACATAATATATGTTAACATGCAAGACTTTAGGAACTTAATACATGCAATTTACCAGACAAGGTCGATACATTTAATTCCTAGAAAATAATATTGTATTAATAAGAAAAATTATGTGGCCTTCATTCACAAAATATTGCGAGACTCAACATTTCGAAAAGAGGTATCTAGTATGTTCAATTTTCTCCCCTTCTTCCTCTATCCTTGATATATATATATATATATATATATATATATATATATATATATATATATATATATATGTGTGTGTGTGTGTGTGTGTGTGTATGGATGGATGGATGTAACAAAATGGTTCTCAAATAGTAATGCCTTAGGCACCGAGAGGACGTTCTGACATCTCTGACGCAACTTGTTGTCGATGCATCTCCTAGGTGACATGAACCTTCATGATCCTAATATCTGGGGATCTTTGGCATTCTATAACTACCTTCTAGACTCAATGCTTGAATCTTCTAGGTTCTCTACGTCGACTTCATTCCAAAAATGTAAAAGTTGAGTTGAGTTGTCTCCCTAGTGGGTGTGATAATAAATGTTTCAATCACATCTTCACTCATCCTATGGATGTGTTCAATATTGGAGATAATTTCCATTCGGACTCTATTAACATTGTGCAATATAGGTTGAGAGGATGTGTAGCTAGAGAAGACTCCAAAATCTCCTAATATGATTTCTTCCAACATCTTTGTTGTTGCATCCCACATCTTCTTGGAAAATGTGAGAGCTACGATTGTCATTTCCTTGCCTCGATATTGTTCCGTTTTCTAGACATTAATCAATTAATTGTCTCTCCTCCTCTTCTCCTTGCTTAGTCTAGATAGTTAATCAGGAATGTCCTTGTGTTCCTTCTGCCACTCCAACATTTAGTCAAATCTTATGTTGGCTTTGTTGTAAGATTGACCTTTAGCATTCAATTCCTATAATGTATGTTCAATATGGATAAAATATTGTTGGACTTGATTTATTTTGTCTACAAAGGAGACTTTCTCTCTTTAAAAATAATTGTTTACTCTTATTTCCTAAGATTTTAGCACTTGAACATCAATTCATGTTTTCTAATCCTGATCAATCTTAGCGTTGATCTCCTACCTCTGGTGTTACTTTAATTTATTTATCTTTTGTGAATGATTTTCTTTGATTGGTGATGTATACTCCTCAACATAAGATTTATATGATTAGGTTAAGTGTATGCGTTGTGTTTCTAATCCTTCTTGTCTTTTGGCTTCAAATATTGCTTTTGATGTTACAATTGCCATTGTAGATATTTCAGTCCCTTCTCTAAATGTTCTGCATCTAAGGATAGTCTATGAGTAGTTACTTTGTTGGTGATCACCAAGGATCCTAGGACAGAGTTTGTATTGATTGTAGATTTTCGATTTCTTTAACTAGTAACGCTTCAAATGATAATTTTTTTGGAGCTTTATAATACAACGACTTCTTCGTAACTCGTTGCAACATTTTTCCTTTTTGATACATTTTTTTTTTTTGTAAGCTTGATAGAAATACCTCTTCATCATGTCCAACTTCTCACCCCAGTCGGGGGGATAACACAAGATTTGAACCCAAGACTTTTGGTTTGGTGATATTTCATTTCCACGGCCATCGCCAATTGAGTTACCCCAAGCGAGCCATTTTTAATACGTTTTGAATAACTAACTTTTGGGATTTATTTTAATACACCTATATGTTGGCATTATGATGTATGTGTTGTACTTGATGGAAACCCACTTATAGCAGAACAACTCACTTGTATATGGTAACTAGATGAATATACAGAAGAGATATCAAATGTGATAGAATGCATGACAATAGTGTTTACAGATGTGATGAAATGCAGGGCAGCTTCAAGGAATCATTTAGAAGGCAACTCACTCAGATGAAAGATCACAGTATACCAGGTTAATGGCACAGAGTTATAGATTACACTGCATAGAATGAAGAAATAGAGGTATATGTAGGTTCACCATTGGCCAAGCCGCATATACACGCGGGTTCATTGTATACAAGTTGTGTATACATACATAGGCACTTTCACAAAAGGAAAAGCGTGTATACCTTGGAAAACTAAGTTTTTGATCTGAAATATTTGGTCCATGGTATTTTGATCCATGGTATTGGTACATGGTATTTGGTTCGAGGTATTGACCCTAGGTATTTGATCCAAGGTATTGGTCCTAAGTGGTTTTGGTCCATGGTATTGAGAAATGCCTAAAACTATAAAAGGATGAGAAGATCATTAGGCCAAGATACACAAGCATTGAATATCTGATGAAGTGTGAGTTCTAATATGCAGGTTATTGGGTTATGGTGCATTGTTGGATCTGAAACAAGGAGGAACCTTAGCGTCTGATGAAAGATAAGATCTAATGATGTATCAGGATATCAAGGCTTGAAGTGAATTATCTTTATGTAATTTGATCATGTATTTGAGCGCATGTTGTAGTCTATAAATATGATGATATGGGTATAACTAAAGTCTGGAATAGTTGTAATGTTTAAATAATCATTTATAGATCTGTGTGCATGTTCATTTTAGAAAAGGAGTGTATACACGCTGGTTCTACATATCAAAGCAGCGTATACATCATAAATTTGATTTTCAGATCTGTACGCTAGTTCGCCTTGAGGAAAGCTCGTGTGCACACAGGTTCGACACATGGAAGCAGTGTATACCTTATAAAATTGTTTTAGTTGCTTCTGTTTGCTATTGTAGTGTTTCGGGTTCTAGCTTTGGTTTTGGTTACTGTATTCTGGTTATGATATTCTAAATGATCATATTGATGGGTTTTCAAAGTGATTGATTGATTCGGTTGTGATTGGTTGATGAAGATACATTTTATATGATGTTGTTAATGGATCCAATCTGAAAATTTATGAAATGTGGTCCCTGGAAGAAAGAGGAGAAGGTCGTAGCCTTCTGTAGGTCGGCGCCTACGTACTAGTAACACATCAGCTAGTACAAGAGCTAGGGGGTTGTAGCTCCCTTCCAGTAGAAGCTAGAGAATGAGAGAAAGTTGTAGCCTTTTATAGATAGAAGCCTGCGTACTGGTATAAGATTGCACCAGTACAAAAACTGTAAATAGAATTTTCTTATTAAAAGAAGACAAAGAAAATTGCAGCAGGTGGTTTCACCCACATTGGGTTTCCACCTTATATCTTGGTGTTCATGTGTGTTGCTTATGCGTGATGCTTTATTTTGTTTTTACTGCACTGTCTAATGAACTCCTGACATACTGATTAAAGTTCAATACATGATAATTTAGTTTAATCAATAGATCTTTGCATATATGTTGGTTGCATTAAGTACATTTGCGTATACATGCTAGTTCACTGAGCTGAAGTAGCGTATACGAATCCGTTTTGAAAATTAAATTATTGATCTAATAATACTAATTCACCCCCCATCTCAGTATTATTTCCAACAATTGGTATCCAAGGACGTCCTTCAGAAGAATCTTGATTGCTTGAAGAAAGATCCATCATCATGAGTAATCAAGAAAGCGAGGGATCCATCAGACCGCCAATCTTTGACGGGAGAAACTTTGTTTATTGGAAGGTAAGAACCACAACCTATCTTCAATCTCTTGGAACAGATGTATGGGAAATCGTGGAAGGAGGATATACATTTCCATCAGCAATTCCTACAGATACGGCAGGTAAAAATAAATATGAAACCAATGCAAAGGTTGTCAATAAATTATTGGGAAGTCTGTCACAATCAGAGTTTGTCAAAGTTATGCAGCTCAAATCCACCAAAGAAATATGGGACAAAATCGTTCTAAGCTACGAAGGAGGCTCTCAGGTAAAACGTGCTAAACTGCTAACTCTCAAAATTCAATATGAAACTCTCAAGATGCACAATGATGAAAGTATAGCTAGATACTTCTTACGTATAGATGAGATTGTTAATTGCATGAAGGATCTGGATGAAGAGATAAAGGAAGTTACTTTAGTTGAAAATGTTTTAAGATCCTTGTCTGCTAAGTTTGAATCAAAAGTATCTGCCATAGAAGAAAAGCAGGATCTACAGACTATTACTATGACACAGCTGCACGAAATCTTAACTGCTTTTGAGATGAGAAAAGGAGGTCCATTAGATATGAGAGAAGCCGCATTTAAAGCTTCAACAAAAGCAAAAGAAAACTTAATGAATCAGGACATATTTCAGAAGGACAAGAAGAAACAAACTTTGTCAAGAACCTTCAATGGGGTTCTGGAAGATTCAGAGGTAAACTACCTTTCAAATGTTTTGCCTATGGTAGAGTCGGTCATTATGCTACCAAATGTCCTCATAAAGATAAATATGATAAAGGGAAGGAATCTGCAAAATGGAATAGAAAACAAAGTGTAAGTAAAAAGAGCTACTATACTCATGAAGATAGCGATGGTTTATCAAACAGTGATGAAGATGAAAATAGTAATGACTATCGACTTCTGATGGCTTATGAAGATGATGATATTTTGGATGCTTTAGATGAAGATGACCTTTATGAAGAAATCTCTAAACTCAAAATCTGTTTAGAAGAAAAGAATATGGTCATAGATACATTGACATACCAACTTGCAGAAAGAGAAAAACACAATGAAAAACTAGAATGTGAAATTGTGGCTCTAAGAAAGGATCTTGAGAAAACAAAAGCTCTCAATCTTAGATTTGCTAAAGGATCAAAAACATTAAATGAAATTATCAAAGTGTAGTGTTCTCCTCTGATAAAGATAGGTCTTGGATATACTGAAGAATCATCTCAATCAAAGAAGCCGTCAACCTCCACTAAAAGCTATCTTGATGCAGCAAAGAGCAGTGAACAATTTTACAATCGTTAGCAAAGGCATAAAGCAGATCACCAGGTAAACCAGGCTCAATTTACTTCAAGGATGAATAGAAGCCACAACCAACCTTAGGTAAATCGTACTCAATTTTCCTCAAAGATGAATATCAATAGAAACTACAATCACCAAGTCAGTAGATTCGATAATCGCATGAACTTCTTTAATGGTCAATGTTTCTCATGTCATAACTTTGGACATAAAGTTGCTCAATGTGTTGCTTACAAAACCATCATGACTAGAGAAGCAAGAAATCAAAGGAATGTGACAGGGATCAAGAAAAGTTCCTATAATAACTTTTCTCTTCTTGAAAATGAAATAGAATGCTCAATCTGTAACAACTTTGGCCATGAAGAATATGAATGCAGGAGTAAATTTCGGCAAATATCTCAAAAGCAGCAAACTCCATTAAATCCAAAAATATGGATAAAGAAAGAACCACAAATAGAAAGATGTGGTATAGCCTTGTATGCAGAAGGACAAGAAAACCAGTGGTACATCGACAGTGGATGCTCAAAACACATGACAGGTGACAGAGAAAAATTACACTCATATAATGCCTTAGAAAAGGAAAAGAGTGTCTCATTTGGAAATGACATTCCTGCTGTCATAAAAGGTAAAGGCTCTGTTTTCTTGAAAGAAAAAGTTAAAGCTGGAAATGTTATGTATGTTTATGGCTTAAAACATAACCTATTGAGTGTGAGACAAATGTGTGATCAAGGAAATGAAGTAGTGTTTCGATCAAATGGATGTGTTGTTCATGAGCTTGATACAGGAGAAACTGTGATTAAAGGTACAAGAACTCCAAACAACCTATACATACTCAAGGGAGGACAACAACAATGTTATCTAAGCAAAAATGATGAAATATGGCTATGGCATAGAAGATTGGGACATCTAAGATTTTCTCAAATAAGAAAAGCATGCAGATTCGAGGTTGTTCGAGATCTTCCAGATATCAACATTCCTAAAAATACTATATGCAAATCATGTCAATTCGGTAAGAAAACCAGATCTCAATTCATCGAGAAGGAATGATCAGCTAGTAAGCCTCTTGAACTTGTTCATACTGATTTATGTGGACAATCAAGGAAAAAGTCACCTCGTGGAGAAGAATACTTTATATTGTTCATTGATGATTTTTACAGAATGTGTTGGATAGGTCTTCTAAAGCATAAAGATGAAGCATTTGAAAAGTTCAAAGCCTTCAAATCTTTGGTTGAAAATGAATTAGATCATAAATCAAATGCCTTAGATCTGATCGAGGAGGGGAATTTACCTTGGATGAATTCTTTGACTTCTGTGAACAACATGGAATAAAAAGGCAGTTCTCCACCGCAAGGACTCCTCAACAAAATGGAGTGGTAGAAAGGATGAACAGAACTATTCAACAAATGGCTCGTGCTATGCTAGATGAATCTAGAACTCCTGCAACCTTCTGGGATGAAGCTACATTCGTCGCCGTCACTATTCTCAACCAAGCAAATGTTCGAGTAAACAAAAATCAAACTCTGCATGAACTTTGGTATGGTAAAAATCCTACAGTAAAGTACTTCAAAGTTTTTGGAAGAAAATGTTACATCAAAAGGACTGATGAAAAACTTGGTAAGTTTGAACCTAGAGCAGATGAAGGTAATCTTCTTGGCTACTCTTCACGAAGTAAAGGATATAAATGTTATAACAAAAGACTTGGGAAAATTATTGAAAGTATTGATGTTGTAGTTGATGAAGCATGAAAAAATCCAAAATAGATAAAAACCGAAGATCATGATAAGGAAGAAGATGAGGATCATTTTCCCACATCAAATCACACTGATTCTAAATAAGAAACCAATGAAGCACCAGACGAAGAGATAACGATAGAAGAAAGGACCTCATCCAGGTATGTTCAGAAAAATCATCCAGAAACTCAAATTTTGGGGGAGAAAGGGGCAGGTGTGCAGACAAGAAGAACTATTGCTGAAACCTCAAACTATCTAGAATTACTATCTTCCACTGAACCTCAAAATGTGAATGAATCATGCAGAGATGAATGTTGGGTCAAGGCCATGAATGAATAACTTGAGCAAATTGAAAATAATAATATTTGGGAATTAGTTCCTAGACCTCATGATAAGAACATTATAGGAACTAAATGGATATTCAAAAACAAGCTGAATGAAAATGCAGAAGTTATTAGAAACAAGGCTAGACTTGTTTGTAAAGGATATGCTCAACAAGAAGGTACAGATTTTGAAGAAACTTTTGCACCTGTTACTAGACTTGAAGCCATAAGAATGTTTCTTGCTCTTTCTAGTTTTCAGAAATTCAAAGTATACCAAATGGATGTAAAATTTGCCTTTCTTAATGGAGACTTAGAAGAATAAGTCTATATTAAACAACCAAAAGGATTCATTCTTGGAAATGATGCAAAACTTGTATGCAAAATCAGAAAATCTCCCTATGGTCTAAAACAGGCTCCAAGAGCATGGTATTACCGTCTTGACAAATATCTCCACCAACAAGGTTTTTCAAAGGGGTCAGCAAACAACAATATATATACAAATATGGACACTGATAAATTTCTAATAATTGTTGTGTATGTTGATAATATCATTTTTGGTAGAAATGAAGAATCCATGAGTCAAAATTTTGCCTCAGTAATGCAGCAAGAATTTGAAATGTCCTTGCTTGGTGAGCTCACCTACTTTCTTGGTCTACAATTTCAGCAGAATAAAGATGGTATTTTTCTCTCACAAACCAAATATCTCAAACAGATCCTGGAAAAGTACGGCATGGAAGATTCTAAGCTAGTATGTACCCTAATGGCAACAGGATGCAGTCTTAGCTCAAATGATGAATCAACAGTAGTACATCAACCAACTTACAAATCCATGATTGGCAGTCTGCTTTATCTAACAGGTACCCGACCGGACATCATGCATGCAGTGGGAATAGTTGGAAGATTCCAAGCAAATCCTAAGGAAACACACCTTCAGGCAGTCAAAAGGATTTTCAAATATCTCCAAGGAACACAGAACTTTGGTTTATGGTATCCTAGAGATACCGATCTTACACTTCATGCATATATAGATGTAGATTGGGCAAGAAGTGTTGATGACAGAAAAAGCACTAGTGGTGGTGCATTATATATGGGTTCCAGGTTAGTGTCTTGGTTCAGCAAGAAACAAAGTTCAATTGCATTATATACAACTGAAGCAGAGTATGTGGCTGCTGCATCTTGCTGCACACAACTACTTTGGATGATGCAAACCTTGCAAGACATTCAAATCACATGTACTCCACCTATCTCCATTTTATGTGATAATACAAGTGTCATCAGTATTTAAAAGAATCTAGTCATGCACTCCAAGACCAAGCACATACCCATAAAATATCATTTTCTACGTGAACAAGTGCTTGAACAAAAATTCAAACTAGAATATGTTCCCTCCAAAGAACAGGTTGCTGATATATTCACTAAAACACTGCCCAGAGAGACATTTGAATATCTCAGACAAAAGTTGGGAGTAGCTGCTGCATCATCCTGCTGTTAAAATTGATTTTCTTCAAAGAAAGGTGGTTATACGTGCGTTTCATAAACCGTAGTCGAGTACATACACGAGTTTCTATGGGCACAGTCACGTATATGTTGGTTTGAAGGAAAGAAGTGGGCCAGACTAAAAAAAATGGGTATGTCATGGTTCTATCAATTATTTGTTATTTTTGATGATGATTTCACTTTGTTGATAACATATGGAAATATATTGGTTCTCATAAAGTTGTTGATAACTTGAAGTATATCTGATTGATGACGATGCTTTGATATCTCTTACTGACATATGCAATGATTAGATCTGACAGTAAACAGGTGGAACAGGTTCAGGGGGAGAACATGGTTGATGATAGTTTGGAACTAATGATGGACATATATAGGTTGTTGGTCTGGATGTTGATTGACAGATGTTGCTGATGGTGCAGATCATATGATAGTTGTTGATGGCTATCATGGTCTTGTTTAAGATATTTGGTCTTTGTTATATAATTCATGTACATCTTTTAATGTAACGGTCATGAAAAGACCTAATTTGTATCCCCACTATGCATGGGATGGATGATGTAATGTTTGTGTTTTGACATGTATAAACAATTGTATATCCCCACTTGGTTGGGTGGATGAGTCAAATTTGGTATATCCCCACTTGGTTGGGAGATGGATGTATGTATGAGTCATTGGTGATAGGAAGGTCATTTCTGATGTATGTATAGAGTCACGTTCTTCTTTCAGAACATCTTTTTGCAGATTTTGCTTATGCTTAGGGGGAGCATGGACTCGATCATGGAAGCTCAATAAGCACACTTCAGCATATCAGATATTTCAGCATGCACTCAAGGGGAGCATGACCCCTTTACCCTTGATGTCAAAGGGGGAGAGTGACTTGGTGTGGTTGTTGTTGTTGCCATCAAGTCCAAAGGGGGAGATTGTTGGCATTATGATGTATGTGTTGTACTTGATCGCAACCCACTTAAAGCAGAACAACTCACTTGTATATGGTAACTAGATGAATCTACAGAAGAGATATCAGATGTGACAGAATGCATGACAGTAGTGTTTACAGATGTGATGAATTGCAGGGCAGCTTCATGGAATCAATTCAAAAGGAAACTCACTCAGATGAAAGATCACAGTATACCAGGTTAACAGCACAGAGTTACAAATCAGACTACATAGAATGAAGAAAGAGAGGTATACACAGGTTCACCATTGGCCAAGCCGCATATACATGCAGGTTCACTTTATACAAGTCGTGTATATGTACACACGCACTTTCACAAAAGAAAAAGCGTGTATACCTTGGAAAACTAAGTTTTTGGTCCGAAATATTTGGTCCATGGTATTTTGATCCATGGTATTGGTCCATGGTATTTGGTCCGAGGTATTGACCCTATGTATTTGATCCAAGGTATTGGTCGTAAGTGTTTTCTGTCCATGGTATTGAGAAAGGCCTAAAACTATAAAAGGAGGAGAAGATCATTAGGTCAAGATACACAAACATTGAATATCTGATGAAGTGTGAGATCTAGTATGTAGGTTATTGGGTTATGGTGCATTTCTGTATCTGAACTAAGGAGGAACCTTAGTGTCTGATGAAAGATAAGATCTAATGATGTATCAGGATATCAAGGCTTGAAGTGAATTATCTTTATGTAATTTGATCATGTATCTGAATAACTGACGCATGTTGTTCTGTAAATATGATGATCTGGGTATAACTAAAGTCTGGAATAGTTGTAATGTTTAAATCATCATTTACATATCTAAATGCAGGTTCATTTTAGAAAAGGAGTGTATACACACTAGTTCTACATATCAAAGCAGCGTATACATCATAAATTTGATTTGCAGATCTGTACGTTGGTTCGCCTTGAGGAAAGCACGTGTGCACGCAGGTTCAACACATGGAAGCAGCGTATACCTTATAAAATATGTTTTAGTTACTTCTGTTTGTTGTTGTAGTGTTCTAGGTTCTGGTTACTGTATTCTGGTGAGAGTATTCTAAATGATTAGATTGATGGGTTTTCAAAGTGATTGATTGATTCAGTTGTGGTTGGTTTGAAAGGTGATTAGCTGATGCAGATACATTTGATATGATGTTGTTGATGGATCCAGTCTGAAAATTTATGAAATGTGGTCCCTGGAAGAAAAAGGAGAAGGTCGTAGCCTTTTTTAGGTCGGCGCCTACGTACTAGTAAACAAATCGGCTAGTACAAGAGCTAGGGGGTTATAGCTCCCTTCCAGTAGAAGCTAGAGAATGAGAGAAGGTTGTAGCCGTCTACAGGTAGAAGCTTGCATACTGGTATAAGACGACACCAATACAAAAACTGTAAACAGAATTTTCTTATTAAAAGAAGACAGAGACAATTGTAGCAGGTGGTTTTCACCCACATTGGGTTTCCACCTTATATCTTGGTGTTCACGTGTGTTGCTTATGTGTGATTCTTTAATCTGTTTTCACTTCATTGTCTAATGAACTCCTGATATACTGATTAAATTTCAATACATGATAATTTGGGTTAATCAAAAGATCTCTGCATATACACTGGTTGCATTAAGTACAGTCGTGTATACACGCTAGTTCACTGAGCTGAAGTAGCATATACAAATCAGTTTTGAAAGTTAAATTATTGTTCTGATAATACTGATTCACCCCCCTCTCTCAGTATTACTTCCAACACTATATTAACTACTTCTTCATCAATATACCTATAGTGATCTAGAGGCAATGTAGTACCTATTTTTTTTTAAATCAAAGGGGTAGAGGAGATTGGACTTTGTTGGATGAGAGGGCCCTATACCGAAGTGACCAATGGAACTTGTATTTCTAGGACTTCTACATATTGGGGAGGAATTGGAGAATTTCTTTCATCTATATTTTACCCAGAACAATTGTCTCTACCTCTGGTTCATTTTCGTCAATAGTATTTTTCTTGACGATAGAGGTTCCAGCTTGGGCTGACTTTTGCTACAGCAGTCTCATCTTTGCCTTGATCATTTTATTTTCCAAATTTTCATCCTTAAGCCACTTTTCTTCATATTTTACTCCCTAGAGCGCTTCTATTTCAAAGGGGTGTTGCTCCTTTTGTATCTCCCTTTATTTTGTCTTCAGAAGTTGGAGGTTTGGAAAGTGTTCTTGTTTCCTCATATGAATTCTCATCACTGCCAAAGGTGCCTATGACAAGCTTTGATTCCTTAATGCTATCAAATTCTTTGATGGCATGAGGTAACTTTGTAAAATAATATTGACCTATCCTTATCAAAAATCTTGGCCATGACCTCTTATTATTATTCATCGAAACCAACACTACTCCAGCTCCCATTGTCTAATATCCTCTTTCTTGAATTACTAGTCAGTTGGCAACAAATTGAGGCTTTAAGTGTTGAGGTCCTAAACAGCTGAATACTTAGATGTATGTGTAATATTCTTCACATTACTAATTATTTATTCCCCTAATAGTAAACCTCACCTCCTTTAATAATCATGGTGCTTGGAACCCAAAGAGTATCCGGTGATCCTGGTCAAAAATTAAATGCAAAGTTCATAAATGAACAAAGGATACTAATATGCCCATAGCTCTTGGAAATAGATATGAATAGGAGAGAGAATTGGACTTCATTTCCAATTCATTCCTATAAAATAGCTTGTAGGCTGAAGGGAATCCAACAAATATGTTGACATGTCAAAGGATGTGCTCTGATTTGTCAAGACATATTTCATGTTGAACAGATTCTTCAGTAAATTACTAGAGAGAATGTTAGACAAGTTGAATATACACCCATTGGATATTATCTCTATTGCCTAGCATGGACATTCAATATTGAAATGTGAGGCATTGAATTATCCATAGATTCGTTTGATCGTCATTGTAAGGTGGTAGAAGGGTTCCCATATATATTATGTGGGATATTTTTTATTGGTACATTCCTTGAAGGCTTGGACTTGGGATGTCCCACCACCAACTATTTATAATTTTTATGGACTTGGGATGAGGTGTAAGAAAATATTCTAGAATTTGCTTAATCAATCTCACTTCAGCCTCTTGAAGGTGATACATCTCTTGGAATGTGTCAGCCTTTAGAGATGAGACAATCTAACCATTACTATAAAAAATAACCTCCTTCTTTAGATTAATTGGTGTTGCTTCCCATTTTTTCATGTCATTATATGGTATTATCAGTGGCATAGTGGAAATTCTATAGATATTATATCTCCTTATGTTACACATTACCTTATTATTTTCATTCTACACATCAAAATGTGAATTGGCATAGATTTGATAAATCTTTCCCCAATGAAGATAGATTTTGTTTCCATCAAATTCCCTTATGTCTTTGTAGAATATTTCACTCATAGGTGAGTTAGACACCGTGCACTCCATGATGATGATATTTTGCCCCTTCACTTTGTGCAATTTTGACATCCTATTCTCAAAGATTCCTTATAAGTTCCAAAACATTATAAGTTCCAAAACATCTATATAGTTTATATAAGAAATTGAGACTAGTCATTACAACTTACTTAGAAAAAGTTTTGTCTCGGTGCAATGATGTTGGCAAGCAATGGGTGCAATTCTAGTGTAGAGTATGATAATTGAGATGAGGAATGGATTAATGGTGCAATAAAATAATATTGATGGATAAGGCTTGATCACATACTTTAAAAGGAAGAGGAAGTATGATAGCTACATGAAGATTTGGAACATGCACAACAACATACAGCTAGATAATGTTATTATGTTTTAGGCGGTTTTAATACTAATAGAAAGATATGTGGATAACCACTGGGGGAAGCTAGCAACACACTCAAGCCTAGTCGTTTTCCATCAAATAAATCAATGGTCGTCTAACATAATCCATTATGAAATGCATTCGGGGATCAATGGAGTTGATTTAGAAATGGTCTAGTGATTAATGTTATAAAGTTATGCTAGTAGTTGTTACAAAAAACATTAAAATAATAGATTGGGGGGAAATGGATGATCCTCTCTTGGGGAAGATTGATAAGTTGATGGAGAACGGTAAGAAGACAAGTTTTGGAAAAGGTGGCTTATTATTCAAACTTCAAAACCAATTGGAATTGCATAATTGGAATTTTTCCTTTATAGGGTCAATATCAAGGTCGGGAGAACTTAGTGTGCACTAAAAATGATGTCATTTAATTTTCTCTAACTTTCGTTTTATGACACAAGGTACGCAAGAGAAGTGGAAATGCTTCTCCAATAAAGCATTGGCATTGGAGGATCGAAATAAATTTTAACATGTCGATGCCATGAACCATAAAATTTTCGACCTGCGACCTTTGATATTAGATGTTATAGGAGAGACTGGAAAGAAGGAATTTTCATAAAACATAGGTCATCTAAACCTTTCTTCTGACAAGGTAAGTTATAGACTTAGATGAATATATCAAGGTATCATATATATGTTGCATTTGAGACAAATATGAAGGGGGTTTATTGTTATTAACTGATGGATTATATTTCTTAAATGTGGGCTTACTATTAAATAGAGATTGGTCTTCCCCAACAGCTCTTTCCAAATTGGTGAATTTTCTTGTTAGATTCTTTAGAAGCCAAGTCATCTCTAAAATATCTAGGAATGAAGATTCATTTAATTCGACATTTTTGAAGTGAGTTCCTTGTTTTTTTGCAAATTTTGAAGGCTTGTCTTTGTCGATCACCATTTTCCCATAAACACTTACAAGGTCCTTTTCAACTTTCATAGCCTCTTGGAAATTCTCCTACAGGGTGGGATTTTCTGCTCTTTTAACAAACATTTCCATAGATGGTGGCTAGCCAAAAGTATCGAAAAATGATAACCACTTCATCTGTAGGTAGGGATGGTTGGTGAATCTTATTTCAAATGAGTTGAAATATCTGATTGAAGTCTTTTGCTTTTTCCCTAGGACCCATTTTCATATGGGATAACTCTTGTAGGAGACTAGCTGGAGTCTTGTCTTCTCTAAAATTTCACTAAAAAGATGCTCAATACCCTCCCAATTCAGAATTGTCCCAAGAGTTAAAGAAAACTACCAGGAGGAAACTCTTACTTCAAATGTATATGGGAATAAGTGGCAAACCACAACTTCATGTTCCACATTCATAAGTTGAAAAACCAACATGAACCTGACAATATGATCATCTAAGGCATCACCTTTGTCCGTGTCATAGTTGGGGAGAAATTTCTCCAGGTTCTTAGGAAGTGGATGCTCGGGTCAAGGATGGAGGTAGCATCTTGGGATAACGAAATTCTATTGGAAATTATTGTGTTTGTTGGATTATGGCAATGATTTAATTGAGTTGAAGGATGAGATGGATCGAACGGAAAATTTGACTTGAGAAAGTCAGTGGATGGTGAACACAGAGAATTAGGCGAGGAAGGTGGCTACCTAGAACTTCCAACCAATACATTTTCAAATTTCTATTTTGTAAACCCTTCGAAACCAAATGGATGACTCGCGAAGAGATAATTAGAAGCATATCTCTTTTGTGACCTGGATTTAATAGACATCTTAGTTAAGGCCTATTTAGCTCTTGAGAAATATTCTATAGTCTCTATCCCTTACTCACATGCTACAGAATGAGTGAGTAATCGACTTGTTTAGGGTAATTAATTTATATGGGGATTTCTAAGATAATGGGTACAACAATTGATCGATTGAAAATTGAATCAAAGTTATAAATTCAGGTAGGGAAAAGGTAAGAAATTGCAAAAAATTATGAACTAAGTGTTGGGTTTGTTGTTAATTTTTCATAGTGCTATATTGTTATTTGCTTTGATAATTGCATTTCTTCATTAACACAATAAGTTCACCCCATAACATTATGACATTATTCATTTTTACATTATTATTTATCAGCATATGCAACTATGTAGAAAGAACAATTTCATCATCATCTATGCATCAGAATATGAAGGAACAATAGAAGAAAATCATGCACACATAGAGACGCCAGGATTGGTCGGGGACCAGGGAAAAACTCACTATGGAGAAAACCCTTGAAAATTATTCTTCTTCTTAGATCGTCATCAAATGATTCAGAAAAAGAGAGTAGAATGATCCATATTTTTATGTATGCAACAAAACCACTAAAACATCCATAACATGACCTTAAACATAATTATACTCAAAGATCTTGATTCTGAGGACTATAATGCATTGTCACTCACTGTATAATTGTTGTACATTGTCATCATTGTGTTGAACACTATGAATATTGCTACATACTAATAACTCATCTTTTGATCCTAGACGCATTTAGAGATATTGTGTGTGAGTGTCTAAGATAGATTTGGATGCTCTCTAAAGAACTAGATGAGTGTGTCTGGGACAAATTTGGATGCTCTCAGGTGAACTGCATGTGGGTGTCTGGGACTGACCTGGACTGCAGAACCCTATCCTCCTGGATGCTCACTTAGACACTATGTGCGGGTGTCTAAGACTGATCTAGACACTCTCTGGATAACTAGATTAGTGTGTCTAGGATAGATCTGGACGCTCTCTAAAGAATCAGATGAGGGCATTCAGGGTCCAACTGCACTGCGGAAACCTTAACCTCCTGAATGCTCCCTTAGACACCTTGTGCGAGTGTCCTAGACTTCCCAGATGCTCCCATGATCATATTGTGTTAGCTTCTTGGGACAAAAAACCTTAGTTACGTGCGAGCATCCAAGACTCAGAAACACTAAACATGTGCGAGCTTCGACCTTGTAGTTTTGGACCCTTTGCACGAGCTTTCCTTCGTCAAAACTTTGTGAACCAAACAATAGAAGAGAGAATAGAGTGCTTGATGGTTGTGTCCAAATGAGATTGAGGTCTCTTATATTTATATGCTTTCATGAGAATCCACTTGGGGTGAGGCCGACATGTCCAATTTTCCATGTGCTTAGGGTCGACTTATTATGTTATTCATGAGTAAATAAAATAATTCAAAAACCAGCTTCTGCTTGTCCAAATAAGGTGATATTTAGTTTGATTTTGGTCCTCTCGAAAAGAGGAATCTATTGAGATTATTATCTTCGTCATATGAGTTGTGAAAAGTGGAATTTGACCGTAGTTTCATAATTTTAGCACTCACTCTCAACTAGGGATAATTCCACCTACCAATATATGTCCAACGATCAGTATGCCATTTTGGTATCTTCAAGTGTCATCATGTACCATCATTGATCATCTCTATCATGTAGTCATCATGCTATGACCATCTTAAGTATATCATCATCACAAATCATTAATGTACATATATATCTATCCCTTTCTTATTCCTGCTTATCTCTTGATTGTTTATGCTCGCTTGATGAACATTCTTGAATCTAGAAGAAGAAGAATTTGTTACTGGAGGGGCGTTTAAGCTACCACCCTCTATCCATAAAGCTACTACCTGGAATCTCATCATCAATGAGCACATCTTAACATGTAACCACATCGGGGAGCACATCTCGACCCTAGGATCACATAATGGAGCTCAATCTCATCCCAAAATTGTATATGGTTATCTCAACCCATCGAGAGGACTACTGGTCTTCCCATCAATGACCCTAAATAGTCATGTGGTAGAACTCATGCATCATAATTGACTTGGGTTGTACACCGAACTACATTCTCAACTCATTGGCCAAACAAGGAGCGGTATTCCCGACAAGCCCTGCTTGTGGGTATGATGCCAGCTGGGGTATACTTTGCAAAGACCAGATAAGGGAGTTGAATTCTCTAACCCTATGAAGATAGGGGAGAAGCATCTCTAACCCTATGGGTAACAGATAGGGATCATACCCTATTTTCCTGAGTTCCCTCAACCCCAAGAGCCCTCTATCTCAATTCCTCACCCTAGGAGCTTAGACAAGGAGGAAGAATTGGCTCAGTGTGCTTGATCAACATTGCTCTCATCATCCTCAAATCATGTATATGCTTGTCTCAACATAATTTTTTTTCCTGTTCATACAGGGCATCAAATAAAATATCGTTTTAGATCATAAATAATCATATAAACCACAAAAGTATACCATAATCATCCTCCCTCTCAAGGAGAAGTTAATCACAGGCCTAAGCTTATCTCGAATAGTTGCACTAACTCAAAATATGGAAGCATATCAGTCCCAACTATATATATGGTATTCTTTTTCTTCACTATGTATCCATTTCATATTCATATCTTGATCAAACAGATCTCTAAGGAGCTTCTACATCCTGCCTCACAACTAGTCATGCTAGCAAATCATACTCAATCTTGGTCGAGTGTAAAGCTATGGATCTGCCATCAATAATATCATGACATATCTCATATTAAGGAAGCACTCATATGTGGTCATGAACAATAATCTTTATCAACAAAAATAAATTCATGAAGACACATATCATAGGAGAAATATCTCAGCATCAAAAATAGAACATATCATGGAAACATTACAGAGGATGTTCGGTGGCAACTTATGTGATTGAAGTGGCTCAATCATGAATTTATTCAGGTTCTATATATATATATATATATGGATGTTCAAAGACTGAACATAAATGCTTCAATCATCTATCACTTGCCATGTCAAGTTCAACAACATATTAAACTTCAAATCAGAGTGTCCAAGGATTTGCTTTTCCTTTATTCAAAAACATTTTTTCTTTTTTTCAACAACCTTGCAATATAGAATTTATTTCCCAAATTTCATAAATTGATTCATCATGCCATGATACATAATTTCGAGCTTCAGAATCCATCTCCCTCTTACATAGATCATCAGAGGCACATGTCAAGATTATACTATCAATTTGTAAAACCAAAACAATAATCAAAATCAAATCCATACCTTGGAAATCATCATCCCGACTTCATCAGATAACTATCAAATATGGACATATCTGGATCAGGGAGCTATCTTCATGCAATGCTCTTTGTAAGCATAATGCCTTACTAAGCCAACATAATCAGCCTGCCATAAATCAATGTTGTATAAACAAAGTCAACTCATCAGAGTTTAGAAGTGAGATCAAAACTATTATCAAAGTCATCAATATCACGGTCCCAATTCTTTCAACTAGGTGAGAGGTAGAGCTCATATCAAGTATTGACTTAATTTATTATCATGCCAACAAATATATCATCTATCATGCAATAACAATCCAAAACTTCATCATTTCAATATCGTAATCATAATACGAGTCATTTATGTCACTAGATGCAAATGCATACAATAAGGGTAATTTATGTTGGTTCCATCTTACCATTGTGCTAGGAAGAAGGAGGCCAATACAAAACCATTTTTCTGAATACTCACATAATTCATTGAAGGTTACTATGCCCACATAGCATTGATATTAGGGAAAATCAACAATCATCAAATCAAATCATTAGTCATTAGGTCAAGTCCAAATTTGTTATTGTAGAGAGATCTATATTCCAAAACATATCCCAATATTCAATTCAAAGTTCTAAGTCATTGTCAAGCATCATGTCAAAACCTCCAAACACTGCTCATCTATATCAATCATCAAAATCATGCCAATCATGACATATCCATAAGTATGTCCCGGTGACCTGCAAACACAAATTTAGTCTTCATGATTATATTATAGCAAACATTCAATATTTTCCCATTTTCATATCTTACTATTATATGCAACACATTTGCAGTACTGACATCTTCTGGATGAACATCTGATTTTATGCACAATCATCAAATTAACCCAATAACTTCAAAAATCGGTTTACAGTGGCAGAATATGTCAGGGACACCTTGATTTAGAGTTCATACTTCTTCAGAAAACTTTGGATGATGGTCAATTACAGTGAAACCCCTGGAAGCTCCCTTCAGGATAGCATGGGAGTGTCTTTAGCTTCCTGGACGCTACCTTGGCCTTAGCATGCATGCGTCTAGGGAAGAAATCTCCCCTTTATGTGCTTATGTCTAGAACAAAAACCCTAATTTTTTGTGACCTTCATATCTGAGACTATTTTGCAAATCAATAATGTCAGATGTGCATGAATCATACTTCAACAATGTAGAATGCAAATAGTAATATGAGTAATAATCTTGAGAAGATATTCTCCCTCTGATTGGGAATCTACTTCATTCAACTTCATTCATGTCAACAACTTCTACTAGAGTCATGCAACATTAGATATGTTAGATCATAAACATATATCTATCATGACTATGACATCAATCTTTCATCAAAGGTTAGACTCAAAGAAGCAGATAGATGCAACATCATATCTCAAATATTATGAACACAATAACACTTTCTATCAAGTCACTTCATCAAGTTAGGGCATTCAATTTATCATATTCCATTGAGACATGACCACAAGTAGTAAGAGATCCAAAATATCAATATCATAATTATACCTCTAACATCAAGGTTACCATGCTTATCATGATCAATAAGATCAATTTAGGTCATTCAATAAAAAATCTCCGAAACAAAAAGAGTGTCAATCTCCCTTTCCATTAGCTTTCATCATGCTTATCACAAGAATTATCAATAATATCATGTATATGAATTAATGAGCTAACCTTCTATGTGAAATCCATCATGTCTTATGTACAACAAGTATCAAGAGTATCATCCACTAGAGTCAAGGTGTTAGCCTTCTTTATAGGATCAAGATATCCAACAGATAGATAGATGTTAGCCAAACATCAATTATGTCAATGTCTCAACATTAGATAGCCTCATAGAATTCAAGAAGACCAAATGCTCAACACCGGGTGCATCATTTCATCATAGGATACATATATCCAAGTTTCTTTCATATGCATGTATGAGTCATTAAAGAAAGAGATATTCTCCTCATACCTTAGGGCTTACCTAGACACCAATGTTACTGCTAAAATACAACATACCATGCATACCTTGTGGTATTCAAATACTTGTGGACCCTTTCAGCAAATTGAAGTACTTTGTCATCTTTTCATATAGAGACTCTAACATTTTCCAGCTCTGGCCATCTTTCTTGCATTTGAAATTATCCTCAAGAAGGATTCACTCATCGCATCTCATAATTATAAACAAAAGTAAGGGGCATCATAAATCAATAAATACTTATCTTCAATAAGAGGTGATCCTCTCCCTCTGAAACCAGCCATCACCATCCATTGTCCACATAACCTTGTTACCTTTAATCACAAGTGCTTCATGCTATATATCATGTCTTTTCCATAAACCAGGGTTTTCTTTCTAATCCTAACCTCATAGAATCCATCAAAGCATGATAATAAAGTTGCCTAATGTTTTCTTCAAACCCTAGGATTATTTTAGGTCTCCACTCTTCTTGCTTCCATCAATGATGTCATCATCGAGGTGATCTCCATGGATTTTCTTTGTCCCAGCTCTGATACCATATTAATTTTTCATAGGGATATATTGTTATTTGCCTTAATAATTTAATTTCTTCATTAACACATTAAGTTCACCCCATAAAATTATAATACTATTCAGATTTACATCATTATTCATCAGCATATGAAACTATGTAGAAAGAATAATTTCATCATCATCTATGCAGCAAAATATGAAGGAACAATAGAAGAAAATCATGCACACATAGAGACAAAGGGATTGGTTGGAGACTAGGGCAAAACCCACTATGGGGAAAACCCTTGAAAAATATTCTTCTTCTTATATCTTCACCAAATGATTCAAAAAAAGAGAGTATAATGATCCATATATTTATCTATGCGACAAAATAATTAGAACATCCATAACATGACCTTAAACATACTTATACTCAAATATCATGATTTTGAGGACTGTAATGCACTATCACTGATTGTAGTTAATTGGTGTATATTTTTGTCACTATGTTGAACACTGTTGCATACCAATAACTCATATTTTGATCCTGGACGCATGCATATATACTTTGTGCGAGCGTCTAAGACAGATCTAGATGCTCTCTAGAGAACTGGATGAATGCGTCTGGGACATATTTATACGTCCTCAGATGAACTACATATGAGTGTCTGGGACTGATCTAGACTACAAAAACCATATCCTCCTGGACCCTCTCTCATACATTGTGTGTGGGCGTCTAAGACTAATATGGATGCTCTTTGCAGAACTAAATGAGTGCGTCTGGGATAGATCTAGACACTCTCTAGAGAACTGGATGAGGGTGTGTGGGTTCCAACTGCACTGCAGAAACCCTAGCCTCATGAACGCTCCCTTAGACACCATTTGCGAGTGTTTGAGACTTCCCAGATTCTCCCATGACCATATTGTGCCAGTGTATAGGGATGATAAACCTTAGTCATGCGTGAGTATCTAAGACTTATAAATGCTAGACATGTGCGAGCTTCAACCCTATAGTTTCAGACCCTTTGCATGATCTTTCTTCCATCAGATCTGTTCGAACCAAATAATAGAAGAGAGAAGAGTGCTTGATGGTTGTTTCCAAATGAGCTTGAGGTCTCTTTTAGTTATAGGCTTTCATGAGGGTCCACTTCAGGTTGAGGCCAACCTATCCAATTTTCCATGTGCTTAGAGACGACCTATTCCATTATTTATGAGTGAATAAAATAATTCAAAAACCAACTTCTTCTTGTCCAAATAAGGTGATATTTAGGTTAATTTTGGTCCTCTCGAAAAGAAGAATCTATTGAAATTATTATCTTCATCATATGAGTTGTCCAAAGTGGATTCGACTGCAGTTGCATAATTTTAACATTTGTAACAATGTCCTTCTGGGCCATTCATCTCTTGTACCCTACAAATATCAAAAAACAAATGCGAGACAAATATTAGAGAGAGAATTGGAAGAATACTTCCAATCCCTCATGGGAGGCCCTCCTTATAGCATCATTTATATTGACAAGACAAATGTGACTGTCACTAGAATGTCGTCAATGAAGGGAGGAAACATGATCTCAAATCTTAATTAGACCCACTTTCATTTGGTGTGATTACCTCTAACTAGTATGTGTGCCTGGTTGCCACTTAGAAGAAAAAAGAATCACTTTTGATTAGGTTAGTTTCTTTATTGCTAACAGTGTTCTTCATTTTTTATTGACTTGATTTTTTAATTTCATTGGTGGAGGATTGGGGAAAATTCATTGTCGGACTAAATACATGTTAGACAACATAACTAGAACTCTCCATTTAAATGTAATTTAAGAATAACTTAACTAAGAACCAACTGAGATATCAATCAAGCAACGATAGTAGCACAGAGACAAAATTACTAATTAATAAAGATAATGAAAGCTTGGACATTCACATAATATATGTTAACATGCAAGACTTCAGGAACTCAATACATGCAATTTACCAGACAAGGTCAATACATTTAACTCCTAGAAAAGAAAATTGTATTAATAAGAAAAATTATGGGGCCTTCATTTACAAAATATTGCAAGACTCAACCTTCCGAAAAGAGGTATCTAGTATGCACAATTTTCTCCCCTTTTTCCTCTATCCTTTATATGTTTGTTTGTGTGTGTGTGTGCGCGCGCGCGTGTGCATGTGTGTGTGCGCGCGCGCGCGTGCGTGTGTGTGTGTGTGTGTGTGTGTGTGTGTGTGTGTGTGTGTGTGTGTGTGTGTGCACGCACACGCGCGCATGTGTGTTGTGTGTAAAAGAAATGGTTCTCTGATAGTAATACCTTAGGCACCGAGAGGATGTTCTGACATCTCTGATGCAATTTGTTGTCGATGCATCTCTTAGGTGACATGCATCTTCATGATATCAAATATTTGGGGATCTTTGGCCTTCTATAACTACCTCCTATCCCTCAATGGTTGAGTCTTCTAGGTTCTTTATGTCATCTTTATTCCAATGGTGTAACAGTTGAGTTGAGTTGTCTCCCTATTGGGTGTGATAATAAATGTTTCAATCACATCTTCATTCATCCTTTGGATGTGTTCAATCTTGGACAACATTTCCATTTAGACTCTATTAACATTGTGAAATATAGGTTGAGAGGATGTGGAGCTAGAGAAGACTCCCAAATTTCCTAATATACTTTCTTCCAACATATTTGTTGTTGCATCCCACATCTTCTTGGAAAATGTGAGAGTTGCAGTTGTCATTGCCTTGCCTCCTTATTGTTCCATTTTATAGACATTAATAAATGAATTGTCTCCCCTCTTATGCTTCTTGCTTAGTCTAGACAATTAATCAGGAGTGTCCTTGTGTTCCTTCTGCCACTCCACATTTAGTCAAAATCTATGTTAACTTTCTTGTAAGCTTGACCTTCAGCATTAAATTCCTATAATGTATGTTCAATATGGATAAAATATTGTTGGAATTGATGTATTTTCTCTACAAATGATACTTTCTCTCTTTAAAAATAATTGGTTACTCTTATTTCCTAAGCTTTTAGCACTTGAACATCAATTCGTGTTTTCCAATCGTGATCAATATTAGCGTTGATCTCCTACCTCTGGTATTCCTTTAATTTATTTAGCTTGTGTGGATGAGTTTCTTTGAGTTATGATGTCTACTCCTCAACCTAAGCTTTATATGACTAGGCTAAGCATGTGTGTTGTGTTTCTAATCTTTCTTGTCTTTTGGCTTCAAATATTTCTTTTGATGTTACAATTTCCACTATAGAAATTTCAATGTCTCCTCTAAATGGTATACATCTAAGGATAATATTTGAGTAGTTACTTTGTTGGTGATCACCAAGGCTCCTAGGACAGAGGTTGTATCAATGGTAGCTTTTCGATTTCTTTACCTAGTATTGCTTCAAATGATAATTTTTTTGGATATTTATAATACAACAGCTTCTTCATAACTCATTGCAACATTTTTCCTTTTTGATAGTTTTTTTTTTTGTAATATTGGTATGACTACATCTTCATCATTTCCAACTTCTCACCCTAATCGGGGGGATAGCATAAGTTTTGAACCTAAGACTTCCGGATCGGTGAGACTTCATTTCCACGGCCATTGTCAATTGAGCTAACCCTAGCGGCCCCTTTTTGATACGTTTTGAATAACTAACTTTTTGGATTTATTGTGATACACCTAGATCAACTACTTCTTCATCAATATACCTATAGTGATCTAGAGGGGATGTAGTACCTATTTGTTTGGAATCATAAGGATAAAGGAGATCGTACTTTGTGGGATGAGAGGATATTATACCAAAGTGACCACTGGAACTCGTATTTCTAAAGACTTATTCCTATTGGGGAGGAATTGGAGAATTCCATTCCTCTTTTCTTTCATCTATATTTTTACCCAAAACAATTATCTCTACCTCTGGTTCATTTTCGTCGATAGTAATTTTCTCAATGGTAGAGGTTCCAGCTTGGGCAGACTTTTCCTATAGCAATCTCACCTTCTCCTTGATCATTTTATTTTCCAAATTTTCATCCTTAAGCCACTTTTATTCCTATTTTACTCCCTAGAGCACTTCTATTTCAAAGGGGTGTCACTCCTTTTGTATCTCCCTTTGTTCTGCCTTTGGAAGTTGGATGTTTGGAAAGTGTTCTTGTTTCCTTATATGCATTCTCATCACTGCTAAAGGTACCTATGAAAAGCTTTGATTCCTTAATGCTATCATATTATTTGATGGCATGAGGGAACTATGTAAAAGAATATTGACCTATCCTTATTAGAAATATTGGCCATGACCTCTTATTATCATTCATCAAAACCAACACTACTTCGGTTCCCATTTTCTAATATCCTCTTTCTTGAATTACTAATTGGTTGGGAACAAATTGAGGCTTTAAGTGCAGAGATGATAAACAACTGAATACTTAGATGTATGTGTAATGTTCTTCACATTAATAATTATTGATTCCCCTAATAGTAAACCCCGCCTCCTTTAATAATCGGGGTGCTTGGTACCCAAAGAGTATCTGGTGATCCTGGTCAAAAATTGAATGAAAATTTCATAAAAGAACAAAGGATACTAATATGCCCATATCTGTTGGAAATAGATATGAATCGCAGGGAAAATTGGACTGCATTTCCAATTCATTCCTGGAAAATCACTTTTAGGCTAAAGGGCATCCACCAAATATGTTGACGTGTCAAAGTATGCGCTCTGATTTGTCAAGGCATCTTTAACATTGAACAGATTCTTTAGTAAATTACTAGAGAGAATGTTAGACAAGTTGAATATACAACCCTTGGATATTATCTCTATTACCTAGCATGGCCATTCAATCTTGAAATGTGAGGCATTGAATTATCCATAGAGTCAGTTGATCATCATCGTAAGGTGGTCGAAGGGTTCCCATATATATTATGTGGGATATTTTTTATTGGTACATTCCTTGAAGGCTTGGACTTGGGATGTCCCACCACCAACTCTTTATAATTTTTATGGACTTGGGATGAGGTGTAAAAATATATTCTAGAAATTTCTTAATGAGTCTCACTTCAGCCTCTTGAAGGTGATACATCTCTTGGAATTTGTTGGCCTTTAGAGATGAGTAAATCTAACCATTACTATAAAAAAATAACCTCCTTCTTTAGATCAATTAGTGTTGTTTCCCATTTTTTCATGTCATTATACGGCATTATCAGTGGCTTGGTGGAAATTTTGTAGATATCATATCTCCTTATGTTACACATTTCCTTATTATTTTCATTCTACACATCAAATTATGAATTGGCATAGATTTGATGAATCTTTCCCCAATCAAGCTAGATTTTGTTTCCATCAAATGCCCTTATGTCTCTATAGAATATTTCGCTCATAGGTGAATTGGGCACCGTGGGCTCTGTGATGATGATATTTTGTCCCTTGACTTTGTGCAATTTTGACATCCTATTCTCAAAGATTCCTTTAAAACCTACAATACAAGGAAACCATTATAAGTTCCAAAACTTCTAAATAGTTTATATAAGAAATTGAGACTTTTCATTACAACTTAGAAAAAGTTTTGTCTTGGGGCAATGATATTAGCAAGCAATGGGTGCAATTCTAGTGTAGGGTATATAATTAAGCGGAGTAATGGATTAATGGTGCAATAAAAGAATATTGATGGATGATGCTTGATAGCATACTTTGAAAGGAAGAGGGAGTATGACAGCTACGTGAAGCTTTGGAACGTGCACAACAACATACAACTAGATAAAGCTATTATGTTTTTAGGCTATGTTAATACTAATAGGAAGATATGTGGATAACTACGAGGGAAACCTAGCAACACACTCAAGCTTGGTAATTTTCTATCAAATAAGGCCATGGTCGTATAACATAATCCGTTATGAATTGCATGCGGGGATCAATGGAGTTGATTTAGAAATGGTCCAATGATTAGTGTTATAAAGTTGTGCTAGTAGTTGTTAACCCAAACATTAAAATAATAGATTGGGGGAAAATGGATGATCCTCTCTTGGCGAAGATGGATAATCTTGATGGAGAATGCCAAGAAGACAAGTTTTGGAAAAGGTAGGTTATTACTTAAAATTTAAGACCAATCAAAATTTCACAATTGGCATTTTTCCTTTATAGTTTCAATGTCAAGGTCGGGAGAACTTAGTGTGCACTAAAAATGATGTCACTGAATTTTCTCTAACTTTCATTTCCTGACACGAGGTACACAAGAGAAGTGGAAATACTTCTCCACTAAAGCATTTGCATTGGAGGATCAAAAGAAATTTTAACATGTTGATGCCATGAACCATAAAATTTTTGACCTCCAACCTTTGATACTAGATGTTATAGGAGAGACTAAAAAGAAGGCCTTTTCATAAAACATAGATCCTTTGAACCTTTGTTCTTCGACAAGGTAAGATATAAACTTAGAAGAATATTTCAAGGTATTATATATATGTTGCATTTGAGACAAATATGAAGGGGATTTATTTTTATTAACTAATGGATTATATTTCTTAAATGTGGGCTTACTATTAAATAGATATTGGCCTTCCCCATCATCTCTTTCCAAATTGGTTGTTGAGTCATGAAATGGGTATGTAATTACTATTAATCTCATCATTCTTTTCCTTTATTCTTATCTTTACTATATCCTAATGTGTTAATATGTTAAAGAATTATGGTAAGAAATGAAGGAATTATCTGCAGTTACGACTTAGCTAATTATTACCCTTATTTATGCAGGAAAACAACAAAAGGGACAAATGTTGTTCCCTAACAAAGGAACAACAAAAATCAACGAGCCAAGAAGGGAACGCGACGGTTACGGTCAAGGTTAAAGAAAAATCAGGAGAATCAGCATGAGAAAGGAAAGGATGTCTGGAGTTGGAAATTGGTTGTGAATCCATCAGGATCGAGAGATCCCAAGGGATCACATTTACCATTTATTTTTACCCTTTCAGATTATAAAAGGAGATGATTGTAAAAAGAAAGGGGGGAATCTCTGTTGTTATTGAATTTGTGATTTTACTTACAGACTCTCATTGTTGAGAAGAACATGAATATATTGTAATGCTCATTCAGTTTGATGATTAATATATAAGTGAAGTTCTGTTCCCTCGCGTTATTTGAAGTAACTTAGCAGTGTTCACTGGCGGCTAAGGGCCCAGCCTCTGGTGGATTCAACTGCTTTGTTTGTGTCATACATTTTCAATTCTCGCAAGTGTGATGGTTTGATAGTATTATTGCTTTTCTTGATTTTATCTCCTTTGTTGTTTATTATTTTCCAGTGTTGACAGAATATCTTTGCTTTATGTAACTTACAGTATTGTCGTTGATTCAGTTTATTTTGATTTTGGATTGAGTTACTTAGATAAATATTTTGCTTGATTTAATCAACTGTAAAGAGTATTAACTATCGTTGTTGAAACTCTCAGATTGATATCATTGCTGTTTAAATTATTTGTTGAAGAGTGAATTTGATTTAGATTAAATAAGTTCAGAAGAGACAAGTTATTGCTATTGTACTCTTAGCTGATACCATTGCTTGAATAAGAATTGATTATGATTTTGGTAGAAGATTGAGTCTTGAAGTTTAGTTGTTATATTTCCTTTTATGATTGTAGTTGGAATTTATTAGATGCATCCGTCTACTCTTGTCTTTAGAGATCTATACTGCAATTTAGGAAACATTACTCTCTGAATTAAATAGCAGCTACATACTGTGTACACTCTTGAAATAAGAGGGCATGACCGGATTGATAATTAATGTGAGGATAATTAGGAGTTTTAAAAGGAACCTATTATCGCCCAACATTTTGGCGTCGTTGCCGGGGAGAGTGTAGACATTTCCAAAGAGTGATGTACATCTGATAATTGTTGTTGAAGAAGAATTGGGTATTGAAAACAGAAGGTAAGAACCTACGTAAAGAGAAAGTAAAGTGTTTGCTCCTCCACCCGCTTTTTAGCACAATTACAAAAAACTAAAGTAAGTGTTTGATGCTTGTCTGTTGAGAGAGAACTGGGTATTAAAAATGCAAGGTAAGAACCTGCATACGGAGCATGTAAAATTCCTGCTCCCCCACCCGATTTCCAGCAGAATTGCTAGGAACTTATGGTAGAGATAAACATTTGAATTGTTTGCATGAATGACTAAGAAGAAAAGACCCAAAAACAATCCAATTCCACTAGCCAAACCTGAAAAATCTAATGGACAAGTGACCCTTGGACGATCAACTTTCATAGACGACATCTTAAAGAAAGCCGAATCTCAGCCATTAGTAGGTCCTTGAACAGTTGTTCCAGACAACCTATTGTCTCCCTTCAAGCCACAGGCTCACCATATGTAGCCTACGTTGAGGTCCATAGTAAAACAGAAGGAACTGAGCAGAGTTTTCAAGATATTGAAAATCCACGCCCAAGTCCCTCACAAGAAGGGAATTCTTGTAATATTCGTGAAGGAGGAGGAGAAATAGGGGAAACAGAGGAACCAAGATCCCCTCAGAAAGTAATTGAGCAAGGAACACTTAGTATCCCAGACCAAGGGAGTGTTGTTAAGATCATTACCATCCCTTCTAATCACCACAAGAATAACTCTCTAGAGATCCCGGAAGGGTACTAGCATATATTTGATCAGATGGCCAACAATCCACAAGCACCCCAAACCTCCACATTACAATATCCCATCATTGACATAGTTGTCAACACACCCATGAAATTTATCCATTTACAAAATATTCCCACCTTTCATGGACTCACATCGGAGGATCTAGATGCATTTCTGTTTGAATTTGATGTATTATGTCAGGGTTATGATTATACCACCGACCCCTAGAAACTAAAGTTGTTTCCCTCTACACTAAAAGGAGCAGCCCTGTGTTGGTTTATGGGGCTAGGTGGGGGAGCCATAAATGATTGGGATCAAATGAAAAATGCTTTCCTTAAAAAATATCAGGACTATTGCAAATCTAGGAAACTGAAAGACGAAATATTCAAAATGGTAGCAAGACCTAGTGAAACATTGGAAGAGTATGTGGAGCACTTCCAATATAACCTCCAAAGATCTCCCTATGCAAATATACCTTTGCTTGATAATGTGCTAAAAACTACATTGATTAAAGGGATGAAAGAACAATGGATAGAGACATTAAATATTATGGGTAAAGGTGATATATATCAAGAAGACTATGCTGATATTATTAAATTGTGTATCATGTGCTCAAGAGGCAGTACGAGATTGAAACCAGCAGAACGCGACATGACCACCAGGGACAGCAAAATCTCTGGCAGAAGCATTTATTCATGCAGAAATTGGCAACCTGCTAGAAGATTTCAAAACAGATATCTTGGTAACTTTGATGATGCAACTATACATCATGAAATCCAAGCAAAAGTAGGCTGAAGCAAAACAAAACTTGGTGATATTTTGTCCTAGATGCAGGAAAAAGCATAGTCACAAAGAGTGCCCATTGGATATGGTACAAACCGGTGCCATATGTACCAAAGATCATGCCACAGAAAGTTGCCCATCACTCCCAGGGTTAAAAGTAGTCTATAATGAGGAAAAAGAAGAAACAAAACCAGTCTACCTACTGAATCAGTGTCGCCAATGGCAAGCACGACAAACAGGTATGCCTACTGACCCATATTCTTTCTTTCAAACCTCGCAATATATTCACAACAATACCTAGGAGCTATGTGGCAGAACCAGCCACCTTTTCCCAATTGGTCACAATAACCATTCTCCATGCCACCTTGCTCCAACCAATCGAATCAAAACAACAATTGGCCAAATTCCTCTTACTTCCCACCATTCTGGCAGAATAATCCATATCAATCTCGATGGCCACCCTCCACTTCACAAAACCAGAGTTGGTAGTCAATCTGGCAAAGACCTACAAACCAGCTAGTAGGAAAAATCCCCCTACCTCAACCTACACTGCCAGCAACCTATACTTTGCAACAGAACCCTCAGACCAACCTACAACCACAGCTCCCAGCCTAGCCCAACCCGAACCCCAACAATAGACCAGTCCAATCTGTGAAAATTATTGAAGGACCAGAGCCAAAAATTGAGTTGAGGGAGTGCAATGAACTTAAATTAAGGTCTGGACAGATAATAGAGTCAGAGGGGGATAAAAATATAGAAATGAAGATCTGTTACCTGTAGAACAAGCACCACAAGTGGAGAATCCCATTAGACAGAAAAATCACAATCAAACTATTACCTCTTCTCCACCATTCCCAGAGAGATTAATTATACCCGCTCAATCGAATATCCTGATTTTGATCTTATGGGAGAATTGAAAATTTTGTGTGTAAAAATATCTCTCCTCTAGGCTATTCAGGACATTCTAATTTATGCAAAAACTATTAAGGAATTATGTACGAAAAAACCAAAGAGGAAAATAAAACAACCCCAATTGTCCATGTAGTCGATACTTTGTTTGATTTATTATCAGGCAGAGAAACATCGGTAAAATATGAGGACCCAGGAAACCCTATAGTCATGGTACAAATAAATGGATGCTCCTTCTGTTGTAGGGAAAAGTATCCAACTCGGATGACCCTATCCCACTCTAAGGGTGATAGTACCTCAGCAACAACTGTAAAGAAAACTACTTAAGGTTTACTTCTTTATGAAAGCAAAAGAGAGTGGATAAATGCACTAACCGTTGCCTTACGCTTAATGTCGAATCCAAACTCTTCTCTATGGCCGCTTGCTCCCAGCTCTTTGCTCTTTTGCCGGCCCAGCTACAATGAGATCCTGCAAAATGACAAAGAAGGAGACTACAAGAGGCATGCAATCATAACTGATTCACGGATTAGCATAAACCAAATATACAATTATCACAAAACATCATTGGAACAAATGCATATAGAAGAACCTCAATAGCTTTTATTAATGAAGAATTAAAGGTTCTGAGAGTGTTACAACCATTGAAGGTCCTAATCCAGCAACACCTCCCAGCAGAAAGAATTTCTCCTCTTCACCTCCCTCAAGCAATCACCCAATAGCTCTATAGTGAAACCAACAGCATAGCATTACTTTGCACAAAATTCCCGCCTCTTGAGCTCATAGGAGAGAGCTCAATATATAGATGAATTGAGAAAGGATGAGTCAGCTTGCAACTGATGTGTAGCTGCCTTGTGTCCTCTCTCTCTTCAGTTAATCTTTAGTTGATCTTCAGTTCTTGAGTCCACTTGGAGAACCTTGCTTCCACTTGGAGAAACAGAGCCTCTGACTCATCACAAGGCGAAATCCCTGATCCAAGTGTCATTTTTGGAGCAATGACTCAGTGTGCCACTTGTCCCATCTCGCTCAGCGCAGGTGGCCTTTGTTCCACTTGCTTTGCAACGCAGGTACACCATGGAGGATCTGAGTTTCAGCGCAGAAGCCTAGTGGAGCACCTGCTTTGATTTCAGGATTGCTTGTTTTTGAGTGTTTTCAGGTGGAGAACTGATCTGAGAGCTGTTGGTTTGCTGACCTTGTTCCTCTAGGGGTAGGAACATCATGTTTAGGGAACTTTGGATCCCTTGGATTATTGACAATTCATGCCTGTTGCTGTAAGGCACAAAATTGTCTATAACAGATGCCCCCTAAAGTATGAGGTCGTTTATCGGGTGAAATGCTTTATTGAGAGGATCCGAAGTTCATTCAATTTGCTGAGAAGTGTCCTATAATAAGATACAATACAATACATTATTTTTCATACATTTTCATGATCTAGCTGAGGCGGGCATTCCCATGCTCAGCTTTATAAATACATTTTCGTACATAGAACAGACGATCGTCTGATTGTAGACCGATAATTCTCTGCTGAAATTATCATCCTTTGAGAAGGATGATCATCTGCTGTAATGATGTACATATCAAATGTCTTTATGTCCTGAATATATATCGCAGCCCGGATGGATGAAACTAGATCCGGGGTCTTCAATCTCTTCCGATCTTCACTCGACGTACAAGTCGATCCATGTGAGAATTTCTTGAAGTCGAACATGGAAAGACATCGCTTGATTACCGGTCAATGATGTGAACCGTTAACAAGCGCGAGAGGAATCACCGATAAGGATGATGATCCTCAAGGTACGGCAGTACAATTCACATGGTGGGAATAAAGGACTTGGCGTCGACCACCATGCAAAATCTTCTGGTCGAAGGTCATTGATGTATACCTGTCGCCGGAAGTGAGAAACTTTCCATTGAGGCATGCAAGCTTCAAAGTACTGAAGGGGTTGTTCCTAGATCAACTCCTTGGATAATGAGCTGATGTCGACAAGGAGTGATCCGTCAAAGGAGGGCCTTAATGAATCCCACATCAGTGACACGGAACGGAGCTAGTGATTGTGATGAGGTGAAAACAAACTGTGATGTATGATTCAGGGTGGCGGCCATGAAGTGGATGAAGGATAATGTATAGCAGTGGATGGGACACGGTTGACTCTTTGCAGAACCACATCTCTTGAACATATAACGACACTGATGTGATGGATTGGTAGCATTACCCCAATTGTGGATGGTGTGGCGAGGACCATGGTTATGAGACCGGTGAATGAAACAACCCAACCCGATGTGATACGGAGGACAAAGTGTCATGTTCAAGAGCGACTTGCTACCATTAATGCTGTGAGGTTCTCCCAATTTTTCCCCAGTCATTGCTGACCAGTACCTCTTTATTTTTGTCAAGCTTGAGGAGGATAACATATGCTTGTTCTATAACCTGCCCTTCGGGCAAGCCCATCGCTATGTTTTAACGAGCCTAGCGATAGGGAAACTCGTTCTCGTCTAAAGACAAGTTTGTCGCTATTTAATCATTTTAACGAGTCTAACGACAAGGAAAACTCGGTCCTTTTCATTTTTAGAGAGTCTGAAAAGGTACGGAAAGTTAACTCCAAAATTCCTTTTTCGTCATCTAATCCCTTAAGTCCGAAAAAGTATAAAACAATACAAAAGGGATGCATTTTCGATTTCTTTAACGAGCCGAACAAAACAAGCGCTCGATCTTTTTGTGCAATAATCCCTCAGGTCCAAAAAGATTAAAATCTAGAGGAGGGATAGCTCTTCCGGTCCTTTTAACGAGCTGGAAGGCCAAAACTCGGCAAACTTTTCATATTTTACGAGTCAGTGAAAAGAGCTCAAAGAAGACTCGTCTTTTGAGGAACGAGTGATAAACAGGGATAGCAGCAGATTCCAGGTACAGGTTGGAATTTTCCAATCACGGCAGTGTCACAAGGATGGCTAAGTGAAATCACTCTTCGCAGCTGTTCCTCAAAATGGGTAAACAAACATATGGAGATGAACGATTGGCCAAATGAACGGATGGAGGTGATGGCATATAAACACGACCAAGGGCTTTTAATATGGCTATCAAAGGTTACATTTCTCAAGGTTATTTACCGGTTCATTTTTTCTGGATGAGCTTGAACTGTAGGGAAAGATTGCTCACAATTTATGTTTATTTTTTAACGAGCATGAACTCTGTACAAAAAACTGCTCGAATTCTTGCGTTTATTTTTTAACGAGCATGAACATTGCTAAAACTGCTCGAATTACCAGTCTTAATACAAGGAATGCCTTAGGTGAGGTAATCTTATTTAAGGAGCGATACCTCACTAATTACTCCAATTTGGCAGGTTTTAACTTTTGCCCTTCATCCTTTCTTTATGCAAGCTGGAAACGGCTAATCCTACGAGTTTAACGGGTTAGACCTACAGGTTTAAAGGGAGGACCTAAAAATTTAAAAAATAAATAGTCGTCCCGTGCTTGCACTCCAAAAGGTTTGCATGCCCCCAGGTATAAAGTATAATTTCAAGGCTGCCCCTCCCCTGTCCCACCTCTGTTTTTCTAATTGTCGTCTTGCTATATTTTTAACGATACTTGTCTTCTCGTTATTTTTCGGTGCCGACGGTACTTGTCTTCCCATCAGTTCACTTTTTGATTTTGCAAGATTGCAACAGATAAAACATTGGTGTTACGGAGGGAGGCCCTCTTACTTATTATCCGAAAAATGGTTTTGTTTGCTGCCGCAGACTAAACTCTCTTTTCGGCGGTGTCTATCATTAGGTTGCTAAGGATGGTGACTACTTGTTTCAGCAATTTCATCTCTTTCTTTGGAGACTGCCCCTACTTATCCTTCAAAACATATTGTTTTAATGGGTGAGGCTTGACATTCAAAGATGGTGGCTACTTGCTGCCACAAATCGATCTCCTCCTTAGGAGAGCCTACTTTTTAGACAAAGGGAGACGATCTTTTCGCTCACATAACTTTGACAAAAGAACTTTATCCTAGAACAACCCTCTCTTCCTTTTTCGGACGGGGTACGGACTAGTCCATTCTTCTGCGGAAATTAACTTTATACCCAAGGTTTTCTCTGCCCAAGGCAGGCCAGGGTGCATGCCCCTTGGGTCCCAGTTCTTTCTTTCCGAATTACTCGCATTCATCGGGAAGTAGAACCGGGGGTGGTGGCATTCCTTGAGTGAATAAACCGTTAAGGGATGGTATTTGACTATTTGCGATGCGTGATCCTGGAAATGAAAGTTGGTCTACGAGCTTGACCATTCTTCCTTCGTACGGAAAACACATGACTCTAAAGAGCGAGGACACTATTGCCTCCATGCAATATATATAGTCTCGTCCAAGGAGTAAGTTATAAACCAAGGGTCCCTGGACGACCATGATGTTCATATGAACTGTCTTCCCTTTCAATGTAACTGGAACATTGGGGAGAATCCCTAACGGGTGACTGGTTCCTTTATCAAAACCTGATAGATTTCTTATCTCAGGTAAAAGCGCCGGGCAACCCAGTGCTTTCCAAGCAATAGAGGAAAGGATACTCACAGATGCCCCTTCATCAATGATAGTTCCAGCCATCACCATTCTGTAGATTTGGACTATGATTCTGAATGGGATACTGGCTGGTAACCGGGGTCTGCCTAGTTGATTCCAATCAAAGGATACAACTAGGTTGCTTGGTGGTGGGACCGAATATACGGCCGGATACGACTCTGACGATGTTCCTTCCTGCGATAAAGGAATGGGCGCATTGCCCTGATGCTCATCAGAGTCTGTGTTGATGAAAAGAATATGGATGGTGTCATCCTTATTCTCTTCAGTGAGGGTGTCATTTGAAGATGAATCTTCAATGACGGTGTCATTTGAGGATGAAACCTCTGAAGGAAGAACCGGGTCAACTGCCGTTTCGACCTTTAGACTTCCATCTGGTCTGGATTCAGTAGGTTCATTCTCAATGACCGACACTTCAGCTGACCACTTGAGCGGGCCAGCTAGATTTTCAACTATCGAGGGATTAGGCACGAGTTTTTGGTATCCAGGAGGAAGTCGTAACGGTGATACCGGACGATCTTCCAAAACTCTCTTCGCCTCATCTAAGAATGGACATCGGTGGATGGCGTGATCACCTTCACACAGCATACAGGGTGATCTTGGTTTCCCTCTTCGTCCTTCACTCTCGCTAGTTGACGGACTGCAATCAACATGACTACCAGAGGTTGATGCTACCGGATTGTGCAACCTTGGGGACCAGTCCCTTAGTATCCGGGGAATACAAGGACAATCACGATGGAAGTGGGTCCCTTTGCAAATGACACATGGCGATTTAGGCCCGGTCGGTGCAGTGTGTGGATTTTTGTCAGATGTCTTTTGCTTGCCCCCAGTCGCCTTCGCCATAGGCCCCTTCTGCTTCTTTTCTCTCTTCTTCTTTTCTTTCTTCTCCATGGGAGGCTGACTTTTGCCGGCTCTACCTTGCGAAGATGAAGGATCAGAGGAAGTATTGTAAGAAGTGGAAGGCTGGTGGGTAGTTCTAGACTGGTCTGACTGTTGATTCGACTGCTCAGGATTAGTGGCGATCTGCACTACATTAGTTGAAAAGAGCCATACGGGTAGGCCAATTGTCAATCCTGGAAGTGACAATGTGGCCATATGAGGCGCACCAACATCTCCCCAAGAGGAGAAGGGATTGGGACTTCCGCCAAGGTTACTTCCTTGGTTGGTGGGCTCCATACTTTTCAACTGAAAGATCAACGTGGGAATAACAGGTGATTATGTTCCGATTTAAAATAAATTTTATTAACGACGCTTTAGACACAACTTTGCTTTTTCATGTTTTAAGAGTCGAGAAAAAGCTAAAGATGACTCTAGTCTCCTTCGATGTTTTGACGAACCCGAAGTGACAAATGCTCGGATGGACTTTTTCAGTTATAGAGTTTGAAAAAGGCCAAAAGAAACTACTCTGGAGTTCTAGGCAGAGGGTGTGCCAAACTTTTCGCGAAACCACAGAATACGTTTTACGGTACGGGTGGTCAATCTTCGTGAATGCTGTGTTCACTGCATCGCGATCAGTAGGGCGGCCGACACGGCTTCCTATGGATAAAGGATAATTGCCTATAGGGGTCTCCCAATATATACGCGATGGTACGTGGGAGCACAAGTCCGTATTAGTGCCACCGACTCTCAGGAGGAATCACCCACCTTCGTAGAGATCGACAGTCACTATGTTTAACGACGCCGGAACACGTCTCTACCTAGACCTCTATGTGTTTGCGTTATGTTTCAAAGCGTTGTTATGTAAATTGAATTTATTTTAATGTTGATCTTGCTTAGTAGTTTGCCTTTAAGGATCACCACGAGATGTATGTAACAAATTCCTGAATGCAGTCTAAGATGAGAAGCAAACTTTTCAATCTTTCAACTTTGAAAACCTTAACTACTGAGGGAAAAGAAAGGCAAATCTTTTCACACAGATCATAGAGCACACACTAAATGCAAATTTTTCCTAAATCGTCAAGCAAACGGTCAAATGCAAAATGCACAATGCATGTATTTTCTTTTCCCTTTCTTAATGTAGATGGGTTACAAAAAGAAAGTTGTTATATAACTTTGATTTCGATTTAAAGTGAAAACAAACAAGCTTGTCCAAAATCAAAAGACACCTTAAGATTTACTTGCTTAATCACTGGAAATGCATGAAATCAAACCATAATGACGAAAGTAAAATGACTAATCAGCTATGGACAGCAAACAAGCTAACTCTTTAGACCAGCAAAATGCCTAACACAGGTTCAGATCTAAGAGGCCAAAGCAAGACTAGTTTACTCTTCGTTATGGGAAATTGTAAATGAGTAAGAAATACAAAAGAACAAGTACAATTTCGTTATATAACAGAGGCGGAATGATGGCAAGTAAGGTTGGTTTCAGAACAGGTACAAGACTGGTAACTGGCTGCCAAATCTATAGTGAAAAAAGGCAAGAGAAAGGGAGGAAACCCCAACTGCACAAGGCAAAATTGGGCCAACGCAGGTGCTGCACAGCCAGTCTGGCTCTCAGCGCAGGTAGCCCCTTCGAGACCTGCGTTGCAAAGCAGGTAGCCTGTGTACTACCTGCTTTGGAAAACGAAAGTTGCGTTTTCACAGTTTCCGGGTCACAATTTTCTCAAAAATGCACAGTTTTTGCTCAAATCAAAAGCAATCAGTCAAGCACACTCAAAGGGATGATTAGGAGGATGAAAAGCTATCACTAAGAGCTTACAAGGATCCTTGTAGATCAGCTCTTCAAATCATGAACATGCTCAGAAATGAGCTAGAGTAGCTGCCCTCTACTTCGCTTTTGATATAGTCAAAAGCTTTTCGATTTGGTACTCTTTCGTTCAGGAAATGAATAGCAAAATACTACAAACAATCAAACAGATACGATCCCCAGCGGAGTCGCCAGTTTGTTGTAGGGAAAAGTATCCGACTCGGATGACCCTATCCCACTCTAAGGGTGATAGTACCTCAGCAACAACTGTAAAGAAAACTACTTAAGGTTTACTTCTTTATGAAAGCAAAAGAGAGTGGATAAATGCACTAACCGTTGCCTTGCGCTTAATGTCGAATCCAAACTCTTCTCTATGGCCGCTTGCTCCCAGCTCTTTGCTCTTTGCCGGCCCAGCTACAATGAGATCCTGCAAAATGACAAAGAAGGAGACTACAAGAGGCATGCAATCATAACTGATTCACGGATTAGCATAAACCAAATATACAATTATCACAAAACATCATTGGAACAAATGCATATAGAAGAACCTAAATAGCTTTTATTAATGAAGAAGTAAAGGTTCTGAGAGTGTTACAACCATTGAAGGTCCTAATCCAGCAACACCTCCCAGCAGAAAGAATTTCTCCTCTTCACCTCCCTCAAGCAATCACCTAATAGCTCTATAGTGAAACCAACAGCATAGCATTACTTTGCACAAAATTCCCGCCTCTTGAGCTCATAGGAGAGAGCTCAATATATAGATGAATTGAGAAAGGATGAGTCAGCTTGCAACTGATGTGTAGCTGCCTTGTGTCCTCTCTCTCTTCAGTTAATCTTTAGTTGATCTTCAGTTCTTGAGTCCACTTGGAGAACCTTTCTTCCACTTGGAGAAACAGAGCCTCTGACTCATCACAAGGCGAAATCCCTGATCCAAGTGTCATTTTTGGAGCAATGACTCAGTGTGCCACTTGTCCCATCTCGCTCAGCGCAGGTGGCCTTTGTTCCACTTTCTTTGCAACGCAGGTACACCATGGAGGATCTGAGTTTCAGCGCAGAAGCCTAGTGGAGCACCTGCTTTGATTTCAGGATTGCTTGTTTTTGAGTGTTTTCAGGTGGAGAACTGATCTGAGAGCTGTTGGTTTGCTGACCTTGTTCCTCTAGGGGTAGGAACATCATGTTTAGGGAACTTTGGATCCCTTGGATTATTGACAATTCATGCCTGTTGCTGTAAGGCACAAAATTGTCTATAACACCTTCCCAAATGAATTAGTTGACCTAGGAGCAACAATAAATATTCTCACAACAACAACCTATCAAAAGCTTGGCATTACATCCTTGGACCCAACCATGACCTTGTTGGAACTGGCTGACCAATCGGTAGTCAAACCAAAAGGCACATTAGAGGATGTAATGGTGTTTGTAGATTATTGGGAATACCTAGCAGATTTTTTGATCATCAATCCTAGAAACCGGCTAGACAGACATCCTCTAATTCTAGGAAGACCTTGGACAGCAACCGCAGATGCTTACATAAGCTATCGAACAGGCAGCATGGCTATAGCAAGAGGAAATAATGTGAAGAATTTAGCTTTATATCCTCCAACTCAGCCAATTTTAACAATAATAAAAACTAGAAAACAACCTGTATCATATCTAACTGAAAACATTAGATCACCGCTAACTATAGAAGATGCTCTCGAATTCAAGGATCAAACAGAAGATGATATCATTAAAACTTACATTAACCAACCAGATGCCATATCCCATCTAAAATGTCACATGATCGAAGCAGCCCTGGAAAATGAAATTAAATAAGATCCCTTAAAAGATATTAACAGTCATTCAATACCAACAACTTTTGTTTATAATAGCAAAACCATAGAAATTGAGCCAGGGAAAACCTTAAATATCAACAAAAACTTGACTGATGACCAGGAGCAGAAGCTTGTTCAACTTCTGAGAAAATATAAAGAGGCTTTCGCATGGGATTACCTAGACATGAAAGGGATTGATCCCCAATTATGCATGCACCACATCTATACAGAGAAAGATGCAAGGCCCATTCGACAACCTCAACGGAGGTTAAACCCTCACCTTAAAGATATTGTTAAAGATGAACTACAAAAATTGTTAGATGTAAATTTCATCTATCCTATATCTGATAGCAAATGGGTCTCTCCATTAGTAGTGGTGCCTAAAAAGAATGGAAAGTGGAATATATGTGTTGACTATAGAGATATTAATAAAGCAATGCAAAAAAACCATTTTCCCCTTCCGTTCATTGACCAAGTCTTGAACACATTGGCAGGAAAAAAATTCTTTTCTTTCCTAGATGACTTCAACGACTACAATCAAATTCAAATTGCCCCTGAAGACCAGGATAAGACGACCTTTACCTGCCCTTGGGGGACATTTGCTTACAGGGTCTTACCTTTTGGATTGTGCAACGCACCTGCCACATTCTAGAGGGCTATACTCAGCATTTTTCAGACTTGATAAATAGGGCTCGAGGTGTACATGGATGAATTTACACCTTACAGAGATGACTTTGAGCAGGCATTACAAACGCTAGAGAAAGTTTTGCAAATATGCATTACTACCAGGCTCTGTTTAAGCCATGAAAAAAGCCACATGATGATGATCGAGGGCCTCATCCTGGGTCACTACATCTTAGCGGCTGGAATTCAGGTAGATCCAACAAAAATTCAAATGATTCTTTTAGTACCTACCCCCTCCACACAAACTGAGGTACGCAATTTCTTGGGATTTTCTAGATATTATAGGAGATTTATAAAGAATTTCTCTCAAATTGTTGCACCATTATATGCACTAACAGGAAATATCGATTTCATGTGGACTGAGAAATGTGACACTGCCTTTGAATATTTAAAACGGATTGTATCAATAGCCCTAGTATTACGGGGCCCAAACTAGGATTTTCCATTCCAAATTTCATCCGACGCTTCAGATACGGCCATTGGAGTAGTTCTCAGCTAGGAGGAAAATAAGAAACCTTATGCAATATATTACATCAGCAAGAATCTATCTTCGGCTTAGTTGAATTACACTTTGACCGAAAAGCAATTTTTGGCTGTAATCTATGCTATTAATAAATTCAGACATTATATAACAAGATACCCTGTGTTTTTGTATACTGATCACTCTACTATTAAATATCTAACTAATAAACCTGTTACAAATGGAAGAGTGACAAGATGGTTGATCCTTTTGCAGGAATTCAACATAACAATCAAAGATCGACCAAGAAAAGAAAATCCAGTAGAAGACTTCCTTTCATGAATATCAAAGACAAACGACTCGGCAGCAGTAGAAGACTAGTTCCCTGATGAGCATTTATTTACTGTAACCATGAAAACACCGTGGTATATGAATGTCGCAAACTACATTGCAGTGGGAAAATTACCCAAGCACCTAACGCCTAATGAAAGAAAACAAATAGTTCAACACAACACTCGGTTCTCATGGATCGGAGGCTATCTCTTTCACACGGGAGTTGATATGCATATTTGAAGATGTGTCAGGGAGGATGAAATCTTCAACATCCTAAAAGCTTGCCACGATGGGCCTTACGAAGGACATTTTGCAGACTGCAGGACTTGTCACAAAGTCTTACAAATGGACTATTATTGGCCCACCATTTTTAAAGATGCCAAGAAGTTTGTTCAAGCATGTGATAGTTGCCAAATAATGGGACACCCTGGGCAATCTGATGAGATGCCCCTGCACCCGCAATTAGTCATTGAACCTTCTGAGCGACAGGCGTTATATTTCACTGGTCCAATAAACCCATCATCTAATTAAAATACATACATACTAGTCACAATAGAATATGTGACTAAATGGGTGGAGGCAGAAGCATTACCAAGGGCAACGGAGGACTCAGTAATCCACTTTATTTTCCAATTGTTTGTGCGATATGGCTTGCCTAGAGAAATAATCACGGATGGAGGGCCACAATTTATAGGCCATAAGATTGCTATGACATTAAAAATCATCATATCATGCATAAAATCACAACTCCATACCACCCGCAGGCAAATGGCTAGGTAGAAAGTACCAATAAAGTAATCGAGGCAATACTCAGAAAGACAGTTGCATCACATAGACATGACTGAGCTACCCGATTTCCAGAAGCCTTGTGGGCATACCGCACGACATGGAGAAATACCATGGGATATTCCCCATATCAGCTTGTGTTTGGCAAAGAACCTATCTTCCCAATCGAATTTGAAATTCAGATATTGAGGATAGCTCAGGAGTTAGGCTTCGACTTAAATGAAGCACAGACTAATAGGCTACATCAAATCAATGAATTGGATGAAATCCGGTTATCAACTCTTCAGCATACTACACTGATCCAACAACAAAGAACGAATTGGCATGATGCCCTCATCAAGAAGAAGATATTCCACGAAGGTGATTGCGCACTTTTGTATGATTCTAGGTTCCAGGATTTCCTGGGAAAACTCCAGACTAGATGGTTAGGCCCCTATGAGATACAAGAGGTGCATGATAATGGCACCCTTACATTAGCCACCATTGATGGGTCTGTCTACTCCTTTAAAGTGAATGGACATCGAGTACACCTCTATCACAAACTGCTTACCCGGCAGTCCTTTTGCCAACAATTACGGGAAGATTCCACTATACAAATTCTTGCTGAGGAGGGAAACCCATCCACAGCATTGGTCCAGTGAATAATTTATTTGTTTTTGAAATCTATACATAAATTTTCCTTTCTATTTGATTGAATTTGCTTGTATAATAAATTGTATATAAGTTGTTTCTTTTCCCTTTGTTGTTCCCTCTAAGGAACAGTTGTTGTTCCCTCTAAGGGACAGCAATGTTCATGTGGATTTCCTTCTTGCTATTCCCTCTAAGGAACAGACACTATTCCCTTTAAGGAACAACAATTTTCTGTGAAAATTTTCTTCTTTGTTGTTCCCTCTAAGGAACAACAATTTTGTGTGCAAATTTTCTTGTTGTTCCCTCTAAGGAAAAGTTGTTGTTCCCTCTAAGGAACAGCCATTGTTCTCTCTAAGGAATAGCAATTTTGCATGCAATTTTTCATTTTTCTTCTTTTCTTGTTGTTCCCTTTAAGAAACAGCTATTGTTCCTTATAAGGAACAGTTGTTGTTCCCTCTAAGGAACAGTAATTTCAAGTGCAGTATTTTACTTTTTCTTCTTCTTGTTGTTCCATTTAAGGAACAACTGTTGTTCCCTCTAAGGAACAGTTGGTGTTCCCTCTAAGCAAAATCAATTTTGTGTGTAATTATTTTCTTGTTGTTCCCTCTAAGGAACAATTGTTGTTCCCTGTAAGGAACCGCTGTTGTTCCCTCTAAGGAACAGCAATTTCGCGTCTAGTTTTTTTTTCTTTTTCTTGTTGTTCCCTACAAGGAACAACTGTTGTTCCCTCTAAGGAATGGTTGTTTTTCCCTCTAAGGAACAGTCGCTGTTCACTCTAAGAAACAAAAATTTCATGTGAAATTTTTCTTGCTTATCCCTACAAAGAACAACTTTTGTTCCCTCTAAGGAACAACAATTTTAGTGTGCATTTTCTTCATTGTTCCCTGCAAAGAATAGCAAATTTTTTGGCATGTATTTCCCGTGTTGTTCCCTATAGGGAACAGTTGTTGTTCCCTCTAAGGAACAACAATTTTTGTATGTATTTTTTTTGTTGTTCCCTACAGGGAATAGCTGCTATTCCCTCTAAGGAATAGCACATTTTTGTGTGTCTTTCCTTGCTATTCCCTATAAGGAATAGCATATTTTTTGTGTGAGGTTTCCTTTTGTTGTTAACATTAGGAAATAGCACTTTGTGAATATTTCTTTGAGAACACCCTTTGTTTCCTTTGCTCATTCTGTATGATCCTCTAAAAGGCGTAAGTGTACAAATATATATGTAAGGATACAAATCTAAAGTTTACTGGAACAAGAAAATATAATGAATATTATCATCTTCAACAAAATTGCTTTGTATTGATCGAAAAAGAAATGACACAACCATCTATATCACTTCACTAACCTCATTTCCATTATAAATCGAATTGATTGATTATTTGTACCATGTTGGTTCTCCCCTACCCTTATAATTCTCTCTGTTCATTATCATCAAATAAGGTTAAGGGTATACAATTTCTATTGATATGTTCAGACTTTTTCCGCCATCCCTACTTCTAAGGAGTGTTAATCCACCCTCCATGTATAAATAGGGAGTGCTACTCTAAAATATATATATATACTAACAATTCTATGATTTTTTTAGATGGAGAATAGGGGGTCTCATCACGAGCCAACCTACCATGATCATAAGGAAGCAGTGAAGTGGCATTCCCATTATGGCCACCACACCAAGGATATGATCCAATGGATACATCAAGAAATAAATTCCTTGGAACATGAGGTCTTATTACGAGTCGTCCTGTCCACTTTTCGCTTCTTCCCAGTGAATGGCAATGTGTTCATCTGGTTACCATGTCAGCACATTGGTCTCTTCTCTGATATCATAAATGCACTTCCCCAATTATACATAGAGGATCATGGTTCCAAAGGGTTAGAAAGCAACTTTGTCAAGGCTATAGACGCCTGTAGGCAACAGAAGCTCTGATGATGGTACTGAAGTCGTATTTTTAACATCAATAGTTATTATAATTCCCTTTTCTTATTGTGTATCTTTACTACAGAGAGACTATGTCCCTAATTTATTTTGAACCTTTATGCATGCGATATCTTTTAAAAATCAATCATAATAGCTTTAAGTGGAATGATGATGGTAAAGCATCTTTCTTGCATCAGTTTTCCTTTTTCCTTTTCGAATCACCTCACAGCATCTCCTCACTTATTGATAATTCTCGTTATATGCATTGATTTTAGCACTCTGATATCTTTTGGGATCCTTTCATTAATATGCGTACCTTGCCACTTTCATCATCCCTGTACTTCGTCGCCAGCACGTTATTCCTTCATTCATTCAGTCGAAGGTGACCTATTATTTCAAAGGGGGGTGAGGAGCAACCTCCAATGTACTTATGCATGCGTGTCAGCTCTTTATTTGATTTTGCAGGGCAATACGACATTCCATGATTACGGAGTATGTGGTATAATAGCAAGTCCTAGATAATGGTATTTATGCTTGTAAAGTATCATCCGATATAACCATTATAACAACTTGTTGTTCCATCACTCGGCTCTGTCTATTGCTGTGATATCTCTGCTATACTAATTGTTTGTAGAATTCAGACAGTATGGGAGGAAGAACAGTGCACAGGGAGCCGCTAATACTAGCTTTTTCTGATGCAGCCAGAGAAATTTTAGCCCAAGCTGGGTGGATAGCATACTTCACGCAATTTCAGCCACCCAACGAAGAAATTTCCATTGAATTCCTACAAAATTTACAAAACGGAAAATCCATGGTAAGAGGCAGGAAAATCACAGTATCAGATGTTGTGATAGCTGAAGTATCTGAGTTGCCAGCAGAAGGCCCTGTATGGGCTAATAAAATATTGAAGTTGCTAGATGCTATTGAAGTCTTTAAGGATGAAGGATAGGAGCTGATCATCAAAGGCAAAGGCGTTCGACCATCATCCCTTGGAGAACCGTGGGGAGAGCTAGCCAGAGTCATCCAAAATTACATCACATGCGATGGATAAAAAGACGTGGTAAGGCCGCATCAACTGAAAATCTTAGCAGTCCTGAAACAAAAGTGTTTTGTGAATTTACCTGCATATTTGAATTTTCTACTGCATGACACCACTAAAAGGATAAAAAAGTCCTAACACATAGAGACCGTAGTAAGCGACCATTGTTTGATTAGGCTGATAGTTAGCTACAACCTCGCCCAGCAGCAATCAAGTTGGGAAGAATTAATATTTTCTATTTAAGGAGGTTTGGCTTTGCCTACACCTAACCCTATCCCAAAAAGGAAGAGGACTACCCTTACAACATACATTCCCCAAAAGCGCAAACATTCTGCTAGGCTGAGGACAAATTTAGGAGCGGACGAAAATCCCCAGGGCAGTATCAGCCAACCCATAGAATTGTCTAGCCCAGGAAGTGAAAAGCACTTGCAGATAGAAGGCCAGGATAACCCTAAATTGGACCATGAGGAAGAATCAGGGCATTCTAGAGATGAGGAAAAAAATGAATCAGAACTCCCCTCAACATCAAATACAAGTCCCCGAGGAGATTTATTGCATGATATTGAATTTGCCCAAATCTTGGCCAATATGAATGACTTCATACAACCTGAAAGCCTACTTAATTTTAATTTTGAAGCAACTCAATCTATGGAGAACTCTAGCCATGACAGAGTTCTATCATAAAATACAAGCCGCAAACCAGAAATAGGCATAGAGGCCATCCAAGAAGAGGTGAACCAACCTAGTGACATGCTTCCAAGAGAACCCAGCCAGGCGGGCCTAAACGCGGAGAATATAGGCCAAACAGAAGAAGTAGAAATAAACCAAGAAGATGACCACCAATCTGGGGACACAGTTCTTTTGTAACAGAGCCAGGATGAGAAACTAGGCTTGTTAGGAGTAGAAACTATTAACAGAATAGTTGCTCCTCTGAAGAAGTACAGAGCCAAAATTAAAAAGCTTAGGAAGGAACAGCAGAGGCTTCGAAAAATGGTAAAAAGGCTTAGACGAAAGATAAAGGAATTATCAGCGGGGAAGGTTCCAGACAAAACCCCGGAGACAATGAATGTAATAGTTCAAACTGAATTATATGAAAGAAGAACTACAAGGACTCAAACTGAGCCCATACTCACTCAACCTGTTAAGGAATAGCATGCAATTTTTTGCAGAATTAGCTACCCAAACAGAGGTTGTACTCTCTTATAACATAGTTATTCAAATGGAGATGGTACCCTCCTGCAACATGACCACCCAGACGGAGGTTTGGACCTCTTAAAGGAACACAGACAATAGGCATTCCTTCTCATAACAGAAGTACTCAAACAACCATTCAAGCCAAAGATATCATGACAAGCAATGACCCCAGTACATTGAATCTTCAAGACGATTTAGCACAAGCTCGGCTTGTCATAGAATAGCTTGAACTAGAAACTGTCTCCCAGCAAAAATACCAAGAATTACAGAGGCAGCTTCGGGACATGAATACATTAGAGAGCGAGACCTTCGACAAATACTAGAAAGTAAAAAAGAAAATTGAGAAAATGAAGCTCATATTAGAGAAGGTTATGGGTCAAACAGACACTATCTGTTCATTATACACTGGTGTCTTAGCATGAAGATATCCTACCAATAATTATGCCTTATTTTTGTTAGAACAATACTTGTTCATAAAAATTAAAGTTGTGAGATCTGGAAAACCCATCGAGTTAAAAACAATTGTGGATTTTATAAATTGTTGCAAACAACATGGGTTAAAAGTTCAAAGGTTACTTTGTGAATTTTACTTACATAATTTTGTATTAGAGGAAGAGGTGGAAAAGAACCCCAACCCTTTTATGGGGGATATTCAATTCCAAGCCTTTATCTCATTTTTTGTCAATCAAATGAAATCGTTCAAGGCTCATAACACGTTCCAAATACAAGACTGGATCTATATACAAATTACTTGCTATATACGAATTACCTAAAGGACAGACAGGGCCCATCTTTTAGCTCTTGGCCAAGAACCATGGTTTTAGACCATTTTATGACATTCCTTCTCTAGCTTATTCTTTAACTGCTCTGCATACAAATTACTTGCTTTTCATGAGGACATGAAACAGGGTAAGCAGGGGAGTATGTTGAGTCATGAAATGGGTATGTAATTATTGTTAATCTCATCATTCTTTTCCTTTATTCTTATCTTTACTATATCCTAATGTGTTAATATGTTAAAGAATTATGGTAAGAAATGAAGGAATTATCTGCAGTTACGACTTAGCTAATTATTACCCTTCTTTATGCAGGAAAACAACAAAAGGGACAAATGTTGTTCCCTAATGAAGGAACAACAAAAATCAACGAGCCAAGAATGGAACGCAGAAGTTATGGTAAAGGCTAAAGATGAATCAAGAGAATCAACACGAGAAAGGAAAGGATGCCTGAAGTTTGAAATTGGTTGCGAATCCCTCAGGATTGGGAGATCCTGAGGGATCACATTTACCATTTATTTTTACCCTTTCTGATTATAAAAGGAGACGACTGTAAAAATAAAGGGGGTAATATTTGTTGTTATTGAATTTGTAATTTTAGTTACAGACTCTCACTATCAAGAAGAACACGAATATATTGTAATGCTCATTTAGTTTGATGATTAATATATCAGTGAAGTTGTTGTTCCCTCGTGTTATCTGAAGTAACTTAGCAGTGTTCATTGGCGGCTAAGGGCCCGGCCTCTGGTGGATTCAACTACTTTCTTTATGTCATACATTTCCAATTCTCTCATGTGTGATGGTTTGATAGTATTCTTGCTTTTTGTGATTTTATCTCCTTCGTTGTTTATTGTTTTCTGGTGTTGACATAATATCTTTGCTTTATGTAACTTACAATATTGTCGTTGATTCAATTTATTTTCATTTCGGATTGAGTTACTAATATAAATATTCCACTTGATTTAATCAACTGTAAAGAGTATTAACTATCGTTGTTGAAACTCTCAGATTGATATCATTGTTGTTTAGATTATTTACTGAAGAGTGAATTTGATTTAGATTAAATCAGTTCAGAAGAGACGAGTTATTGCTATTGTACTCTCAGCTGATACCATTGCTAGTTGAATTGCTTGAGTAAGAATTGATTATGATTTTGGTAGAAGATTGAGTCTTGAAGTTCAGTTGTTATATTTCCTTTTGTGATTGTTGTTGGAATTTATTAGATGCATCCGTTTACTCTTCTATTTAGATATCTATACTGCAATTTAGGAAACATTACTCTCTGAATTAAATAGCAGCCACATACTGTGTAAACTCTTGAAATAAGAGGATGTGCCCGGATTGATAATTAATGTGAGGATAATTAGGAGTTTTCAGGAACCTATTATCGCCCAACATTGGTGAATTTTCTTCTTAGATTCTTTAGAGGCCAAGTCATATCTGAAATATCTAGGAATGAAGATCCATTTAGGTCGGCATTGTTGAAGTGAGTTCCTTATTTTTTGCAAAGGTTGAAGGCTTTTCTTTGTTGATATAGACTTAGATGAATATTTCCTTATAGGATGATTATGAGGTTTGGGGATCTAGAAAACATGGCTCTATTTCTCAATGTCTTCGAATAACTATCTACGAAGGGGCCCTTGCAAAATTTGATTTTGTCTAGGGGAGGGTTGTTGGGAACAATAGGGTCAAAGGAAAACTTTTCTATATGGGAGAAGGTTTGATAATACATAGATGTGTTAGAGAACGTGAACCCTTTAATATTTTAAAAGCATGTCATGATCAACCACATGGTGGGAATTTTAGAAATAAAAGAACTACTTACAAAATATTTTGTTTTGGATTCTATTGGTCATCTCTCTTTATAGATGTCAAGAAGTCTATGACAAGTTGGGATAATTGTCAAAAAATGGGTCAAACAATAGTAGCATATGAAATTCCCTTTCAACCACAAGTTTTTGTGGAGCCTTGTGAGAAATGGGATTTCGATTTTATAGGACCTATAGATATATTAGTTTTGATTGATTGTGTTACAATTTGGTGGAATAAAAATCATTAACAAGAGAAATTGAATAAACAATAGTCAGTTTCAATGAAGACAATTTTGTCAGATTTGGGGTCCCAATGAAAATTTTTACTCATTAAAAAGCAAAGTTTATTTCAAATGTTATAAGAGGAATTATTGAAAATATAAAACCAAACATTGTAAGTCTTCTCCTTATCATCTATAGGCCAATGGTAAAGTGGAGTCTAAAAATTAAGTCTTGGAAGAAATCATGACCAAAATAGTTCAACTTCATCACAAGGATTGGCAATATGAATTTCCAAAATATTTGTGGGCCTACAATATGACATGGATATATATTCTTGGTTTCTACCCCTCTAAAATTTTAAATTTGCAGCTAAACTAGGAATGGAATTGAATGAAGCTCGGAAGTAAACAATTGTGTAAGTAAATGAGTCAGATGAAATCCGACAAGATGTTTTATAACAAACTAGTTGATCAAGTGTCAAATAATTAAATGGCATGTTAAGTTCATTAAAAGAAAAGAGTTCAAATTTGGTCATTTTCCTTTTCTCTTTGATTCAAAATTCAAAGAATTCAAGGGTAAATTCACCACTCGTTGGCTCTACCATTATGAGGTTCAAAAAGTGTTTAACAACTTCCATAAACATAAGGATATTTTACAAGGAATGAATTTGACATGTGGTCAATGGTCATAGGCTAAAACCCTACAGTAATCCAATCAACCAAAATGATTTTATTTCCCTACTATTTTAGAAATCCAAGATGCATGTTTTTGGTGAAGCGAGTAACACTTCTACCCCTTTTCCATCATGAATTTAGATTTCAAAAAAGAAATAAAGTATAGTTGTGAAATATTGGTTATTGGCACAATGTAAATTTGAATTTTCATTAGAAAGCCAAGAAATAAGCTAAAAAAAATCTTAATCAAAATACCTACCTAGTGATTTCGAGAACTATCAAAATCTTGTATTTAATGTTTGAAATTTTCAATGATTTCCTACTACAATCAAGAATAAATCTGGGGAGGATATCTACAAATATGCACATGTCTCAACATTTACTTTTCAAAAATTTAGTGGTTATTATATATAAAATTTGTACGAAATTTTATATTTTCTAACAAGGTTCTGACACCGTATGAAGTATTTAAGAGAATGACTTACTTCTTACCCAAATAAGAAATAAATGACACTAGGAGAGACCTTTGCTACTCCATAAGAAATAGTAGAGAAATTTGAAGTAGAATACCCTATTGACTCAAAGGAACCGACAGGTGAGATGATGAAAGACCAATTTGTTGTTAACCCTACAAAGGAGATAAGAACATATAGTTAGCATTCACATAATGTAGGGCACAAACCAAGATAATGGAAAAATAACACATGGAAGGATGGGTGGAAAGATGGAAGCAAGCTATGGATGACACCTAGGAAATAGCCTATTCAACCCCAACAATTTGAAGATAGCATTATAAATAGTGGAAAAATGCATAAAATGCATAGAGATCTATGGAAAAAATTGGATTAGATTGAACTTTCACTATCTTATGAAGGGATTATAAGTTTACCAACAAGGATTATAAGTTGACCATGCAAGGAAGAAGTAGTATTTTGGAGGGAAATCCAAGAAAAAGGGAAATATTTTCATGTAGATGAGGTAGGACAAACTGATTACAGCCTTAGTAACCTCCTTTCCTTCTCAGATTCAAATTGATTGATCATTTCATGGCAACATGCAATGAGTTTGGCTAGGGGGAGATGATAGGTGCCTAAATTGGCATATTTGTACCACCCATCTAATACCTTTTTGTCCACCATTTCCCATTTTCCATCCTTTTCTTATCACATTTTCCATCCATATTGATACATTTTTGTTCAAGATATGAATATCCTTCTATGTGCCATTTTAATGCTTATTCATATGCATTTCTAAGGAAATTGTTTCTTTTTCAAACTAACAGTGGCATATAAGATTCAATGATTTCACAAGTACTACTCAGCAACGGGTGTCGTAGGTGTTGCAACTCCTTGTAGGTGCTAACACACTACAACTCTCTCTACTCGGGTAAGGCTCAGTGGTTATAATCTTAGATGTGACCAAAAGTGTTACAACTCTTCACATTTTTTTCAACTCTCCACTATGTTGCAACTCCTCATTGTTAGTGCGATTTTTGGGTGTGATTGTCATCGTTGTGACTCTAGTATTTTGATTCATGTTGCTTCTACTTGTGCTATCACTATCATCATTGTTGAAACTCATGCCACCCTTTCTAGTGGTGTGATTGTTGCAACTCCTTATTTTCCTTATTTTTGCAACTCTAGAAACAATGTTGCAACTCCACACTTATTGTTCCAACGTGAGATTCAACCATCCAGTTGTTAGTTTTGGACTAGTCAAATGATTCAACAAATAATTTATAATGCAGGAAAATCAAAGGAAAGTGGATGACCAAGAAAAGGAGCTGACATAGCCACTACTTGTCAAACAACTGATCAAGACAGTCGATACCTATTTTACCATTCTCTAGAGAAATTGATGTAACGAGATGAACAACCTAATTTCATGGTTGTCCATAAACCTATTTGGTCTATTTTAGATAGAATATATTTTGTATAAAAATCCCCTACTCTCCTTGAGCTTGGGGGGAGAACCTATAATCTTGAAGATTGTATCATGTAATCAAAACCAAGGACTTTATTTATGCAATTCAATTTCCCAAATTCAAGTAATGGTGTGTTAAGAATTCACATTTTATTGTTTTTCTAATGAGTGCCTCATCTATGGAGTTAGGCCCCCATAATTACTTAGGTAATTTTTGTATCTATATCATATTTGTAGTAATTATTTGTGTTTCTATTCATTTATTTATGTACTATTTTTTTTTGTTTTGCTACAACTCTGAATTGTTAATTGTTGTAACTTAGATAAATTACTAATCACTGCAACCTTTTTATATTACATTGTTGAAACTCTTAATTGTAGGTGTACTACTACAATTGAGGTGTTAATGCTATCTTCATTCACTCAGTAATTGGTTTTGTGAAGGAATTACAACATTGTGTGAGTTAGGGTTGTTGTTGCAACTCTCATTATTGTAACTCTATTGTAGCATCTACACTACTTTTTTTTCATCATGTTAATAGTTATGTTTTCCTCAACAGTTTGGATTAATCATTTTATGCATTTGGATTATGGCTTCGATTTATTTACAAGCAAGTGTGATTTAATGGTTTGTAGCTGAATTCATTTCCATTGCACGTGCAACTACATACTAGTTAAATCAATCAATATCATTATTAACACTTGAGAAAGTCATATTTAGATGTTGGTGTGATTTAAATTTATGTGAGTCTGATTTACTTTCCTACTACTATGTGATTTACAATCCTACAAGTGTGGATTGATTGAAGGTGTGATTTAGATTACTTGGTGACTTGTAAATATATCCTTATATCATGAAATATGACAATCATTTAGTACTACAACTTCAAGACACATACATGATTATACTAGCATATATGGTACATGATAGTTCGCAACATCTCCTATGAACCCTATGTTTATAATTAAATGAACAATCTTTTCCTTGTCTATCTAAGCAATTCAAAATGTAATTAAAAGCCACCATCATTTTTGTCATCATTTTTTAAGAACTATCAATAGTACAATCTACGTTTTGTTCTTTATTTTCTTTAGTGAATATGTAATTTTACTTATTGTTTTACAAAATTTTCTCTTTCGAGATGGGTCTTATTTATTATTTTTCTATTTTTTCTTCTTTCTCAACAAATTGTTTTCAACATAATGTCTTTCTAAATTCTTAGGAGTAGAGATCAACTTGGTATATTTTTCAAAACTCTCTCTCAAATTAATAGTGTAGGTCATAGTGAAGGAGCATAAATCTAACCACGTTATTTGATTCCTACAATAAGTACTTTGGCCAAATAAAAAACTAAATCTCTCAAATAGAATCTGAATTTGCGCAACATTCATCCTCTACACTTGCAGAACTTTGTTCCTAGAATATTTTCTTGACATGTAATTCCACAGAGAGATGATTTTTCTTGAAACTACCAAGGCACCACTCAAGGAGGAAGACGAAATGGCCTAAGAAGTTAAAGATGAGAAATCCTCTTCTTTCAGATTTCCCATCAAAGAATTGGAGCAAACGAAGATGAAAAATATTCAACATTCATCCTTGCCAAAAGTTCATGGTCTCTTAAAACAAGACCCTGACAACTTTCTTTTTTATTTTGATGTGCTTTGCAAAACTTACGACTATATCTCTAATGCACGAAAGTTGAAACTCTTTCCTGCTACCTTTAAAGGAACCACACTACATTGGTTTATGGGATTGGGGTAGGATAACACCAGAACATGGGCACAAATGAAAAAGAATTTCTTATAAAAATATCAATATTAATATAAGGACAAGGAGTGAAGGGAAGAAGCCTTTAGAATGACCCAACAAAAGATGAAAGCCTTGGAGACTATATTAAGATATTTTGATACAAAATACAAAGAGAAAGGAAAGAATACTTTCCTTTGGAGAGACTTGTGTCTTATTATTGCAAGGGATCAAACATGACTATGTAAAATTCCTCAACCTAATGAGTGGAGGAGATGTATCAAAGAAACCTTATGATGATATTGTTAAGCACATTTGTAGTAATTATTTGTGTTTCTATTCATTTATTTATGTACTATGTTTTTTGTATTGCTACAACTCTGAATTGTTAATTGTTGTAACTTAGATCAATTACTAATTACTAAAAATTTTATAGATTACGTTGTTGCAACTCTTAATTGTAGGTGTACTATTGCAATTGAGGTGTTAATGTTATCTTCATTCACTTTGTAATTGGTTTTGTGAAGGAATTACAACATTGTGCGAGTTAGGGTTGTTGTTGCAGCTCTCATTATTGTAACTCTATTGCAGCGTCTACACTACTTTTTTTTCATCATCTTAATAGTTATGTTTTCCTCAATAGTTTGGATTAATCTTTTTATTCATTTGGATTATCGATTCAATTTATTTACAAGCAAGTTTGATTTAATGGTTTGTAGTTGAATTCATTTCCATTGCGTGTGAAACTACATACTAGTTAAAGCAATCAATATCATTATTAACACTTGAGAAAGTCTTATTTAGATGTTGGTGTGATTTAAATTTCTGCAAGTCTGATTTACTTTCCTACTACAATGTGCTTTACATTCCTACAAGTGGATTGATTGAAGGTGTGATTTAGATTACTTGGTGACTTGTAAATATATCCTTATATCATGAAATATGGCAATCATTTAGTACTACAACTTCAATACACATACATGATTATGCTATCATATATGGTACATGATAGTTCACAACTTCTCCTATGAACCCTATGTTTATAATTAAATGAACAATCTTTTCCTTGTCTCTCTAAGCAATTGTAAATGTAATTAAAAGCCACCATCATTTTTGTCATCGTTTTTCAGGAACTATAAATAGTACAATCTATGTTTTGTTCTTTATTTTCTTTAGTGAATATGTAATTTTACTTATTTTTTTCAAAAATTTCTCTTTTGAGATGGGTCTTATTTATTATTTTTCTATTTTTTCTTCTTTCTCAATAAACTGTTTTCAACGTAATGTCTTTCTAAATTCTTAGGAGTAGAGATCAACTTGGTATATTTTTCAAAACTCTCCCTCAAACTAATAGTGTAGGTCATAGTGAAGGAGCATAAATCTTACCATGTTATTTGATTCCTACAATAAGTACTTTGGCCAAACAAAAAACTATATCTCTCAAAATAGAATCTAAATTTGTGCAACATTTATCCTCTACACTTGCAGAAGCTTTGTTCCTGGAATATTTTTCCCACATGTAATTCCACAGAGAGATGATTTTTCTTGAAACTACCAAGGCACCACTCAAGGAGGAAGACATGTCTTTGGAAATGGCCTACAAATTTAAAGATGAGAAATCATCTTCTTTCGGATTTCCCATCAAAGAATTGGGGCAAATGAAGATGAAAAATATTCAACATTCATCCTTGCCAAAATTTCATGGTCTCTTAAAACAATACCCTAACACCTTCCTTTCTTATTTTGATGTGTTTTTCAGAAATTATGACTATATCTCTAATGCATGAAAGTTGAAACTCTTTCCTGCTACCTTTAAAGGAACCACACTACATTGGTTTATGGGATTGGGGTAGGATAACATCATAACATGGGCACAAATGAAAAAGAAGTTCTTATAAAAATATCAATAGTACTATAAGGACAAGGAGTGAAGGGAAGAAGTCTTAAGAATGGCCCAACATGAAGATGAAAGCCTTGGGGACTATATTAAGATACTTTGATACAAAATACAAAGAGAAAGGCAAGAAAACTTTCCTTTGGAGAGACTCGTGCCTTATTATTGCAAGGGATCAAACATGACTATGTAAAACTCCTCAACCTGATAAGTGGAGGAGATATTTTAAAGAAACACTATGATGACATTATTAAGCACATTGGGATCCCAACTAGATAATTTATAGGCAAAGAAAAAGGAAGAGGCAGAATTAGCATTAGCAATCTTCTGCCCAAAATTTAGAAGAAAGCATGCATTGAAGGAGTGCCCATTAGATCAAATTGAAATTTATCCCATATGTAGCAAAGAGAACCCTACAAGTAGTTGTATGTCTCTATCTATATTGAAGGCTCTCTATCAACAAGTGTAACATCCATAACAACTTTGTTTTGTTGCACAAAAATTACCATGGTCACAAAAGACAAAAGGTATGATGCAAGATCCATCTCAATGTTTTGATTCTTAATGCACTAACCCTTCCATGCAATGTCCATCTCAGCAATGGTGCTTATCTTCCCAACCTTAGAAGTTTCCTCCTCCCCATCATTAGTTTTAGCAGCAGGTGTGGGGAATACTGCATATGCAGGTCTAAACAGGCCCCTATGCAGCTCCTTCCTTCTCCTCAAATGAAAGCATCTACATCTACACCTTCATAATCATTTTTTTTCACAACACATAGTTAACCCTAATAATGGTAGGTTGGATCAATTATCACAAGTTGTTGGGCTTGACCCCTAGTCCATATCTTCCCTGGACTACCATGATATCCATCTGATATCTGGGAAGACACTAACTAAAGATCAAATTTTCATGCATATTCAAGTTATCGATGAGGAAGATCGAAATGAAGGAACTGAGCAAGATTTATCTCCTAAACCTTTACGAACCAAGCATGTAAGTTGTGAACTTCAAAAACTAACTTACCTCAAAAGGATAAGTCGAGGAAAACTTGTAACTCAACCAGAATTTGATTTCTTGGGTGAGCTCAAGAATGTGTGTGTGTGTGTGTGTCAAGATCCCACTTTTCCAATCTATTAAAGATGTGTCAATTTACTCAAAATAAATGAGAGAACTTAGTTTGAGGGGGCCTGGATGAAGAAGAAAATATCCCCAAAGAGACGATGTCATGGAAAAACTACCTAATCTTATGATTAAGGGAGTCCTTGTAGCAAAATATTATGATCTCAATACCATAATTGTTAACATGTAGATAAATAATTATGTTACTCCAAACTTGTTAATCAACTTGGGTGTCATAATTAATATCATGACGTGAGAAACCATGCAAGCCGTAAGGATCTCTGGCCTCAAGAAAAATTCCATTATGCTTCAACTGGCTAATAAGTCAACAATTAAACCAAAATTAATTTTGCATGACATGATGAGATTCATAGACTCATGGGAATGTCCTACTAACTTCATGGTTCTCCAACCTAAATAATCTCTAGAGTGATACTCCCAAATCCTTGGGTGACCATATTTGGCCACTATAGATGCATATATCATATGCATATCTATAAGTATGATAATCTCCCATGGCACCTCCGCCAAACAGATAACCTTATATTCTCCCACCAAACCTAGTGTAGAACTTGAAACATATTTTTGGGTTGATGGGGAGGATAGTGGCGAGGAAGATGTATCTCATCAAGTCCTCACTATTGACCAATACCTTTCCATTAAGGAAAAAAATGAGGACAAGGAAATCATTGATTTTGTTGTCTCTTCTCCTCATCATCTAACACACATGCTCTTGAAGACATAATGCAGCATAATTTTGAGGCCTCTCTAGTCTCAACAAGTGCTTCACCTCTCGAGCACAAGTCCTCAACTGAATAATAATAAAGGTCAAGTTTAGAGATAATTAAAATAATCCTTGGTGAAACCTTGAATATTCATTAAGGACTGACAGAAGAGCAAAAGGAGTGAGTATTTAAACTACTACAGAAGCACAATGATGTTTTTTCTTTGACTAATTCAGAAATGAAGAGGATTCATCCTGACTTGTGTACATATCACATTTACATTAAGGAAGTATCTCTTCTTATTCAACAACCTCAACATAGGATAAACCTCACACTAAATTAAATAGTAGAAGAGGAGTTGAAAAAGTTGCTCACTGACGACTTTAGCCACCCAATTTCGGACAGCCAATGGGTCTCCCTTTTGTCATACTCTTAAAAAATAATGGGAAGTGGAGGATTTTTTGGACTACAAAGAACTCAATAAAGCAACACATGAGGATCATTTCCTGCTCCCATTCATCAACCATGTCTTGGATACAATCACAAGAAATAAGTACTTTTCTTTCTTCGATGGATTCAATGGTTACAATCAAATCCAAGTCGCTCTTGAGGACCAAGATAAAGAAAAAAATATTCCCCTAACCAAGGGGGAAATTTTCTTATTGTGTATTTCCATTTGGATTATGCAATTATTTAGCCACCTTTCCAAAAGTGATGTTAGGTATATTTTCTAACCTTTTCCATGATTGTGTGGTGATATACATGGAGTATTTTATCAATTATGGTAATGAGTTTGATGAAGCCCTTAGTAATGTAGAGAAAACTTTATTAAGGTATACAAAAAATAATTTTTCCCTCAATAGTGATAAGTGTTTGATAATGTTAAATGGTGGCCTTGTAATAGGGCACCATATATCAACTAAAGGCATCTAGGTGGATCCGACAATTATTAAAGTAATACTCAACCTACCCATTCCACGATCAGAAAGAGAAGTACTATGTTTCCTAGGTCATGTTGGTAAATATTGATGTTTTATTGTATATATTTCACAAATATCTCATCCATTATTTTCTTTACTAAATAAGAATGTTGATTTTTTGTGGATGGGTAACTGCTAGCATGCCTTAGAGGAACTAAAATCTAAAGCGTCATGAGCTCCTCTTCTTGGGAGAGGCAATTTCTCCCTCCACTTTCACATCTCTACGAATGTTTCAAGCACTACCATTAGAGTTTTCTTAGGGAAACAGGAATAGAACAATTTGTATGTTATATATTTCATCACCAAAAACCTTTTGCTATGAAACTAAACTACATAGTAACTGAAAAAGAATCCCTTGTCATTAATCATGCCATAAATAAATTTAGACATTATATTATAGGATATCCATATCTTACATATTGATCATGTTGTTATTAAGTATATACTAAATAAATTGATTACTAATGGTGGAGTTACTAGATGGTTGTTTTTATTGTAGAAGTTTGATATTGTTATCGTAATAAACCTAGAAAAGGTAATGTAGTTGTTGATTTTATTTCTAGATTAACATCTAATGAAAATGAGCCCCTAGTAGATGAATCCTTTCCTAACAAACATCTCTTCACAGTATATATTAACTATCTATGGTTCGCAGATATTTCTAACTACTTGGTTGCAGGAAAGATATTGCATCACCTGACTCCAAAAGAATGAGAAAGCATCATCACACAGAGGAAGATTATTATGGGTCGATGGATGTCTTTTCTCCACTGAATTGATTATTAGAAGATGTGTACAGTAACATGAGGTTTATGAATACTAAAATATTTCCATAATGGACCATGTGGGGGGGGATTACCTAACAAAAGAATTGGTTACAAGGTACTACATTAGGGGTATTATTGGCCCCCTATTTTCAAGGATTCCAAGGAATAAATGAAGATATGTGATAGCATCTAGTGCATGGGTAGGCCTATACAGAGAAATGATATGTCAACAACCTCAGCTATTATTGGAACCCTTTGACAAAATGGCCTCAATTTTTGGGGGCCAATAAATCCCCCTTTATATTGAAGCTCCTACATCCTAGTTTTCACATATTATGTTACAAAATGGATGGAAGCTAAAGCACTCCTGGCTGCAACCAAACAAGGAGTAGTGGAATTTCTCCATGAAGAACTTTTCACTAGGTTCTGAATACCTCGAGAGATAGTGACTAATGGAATAACTTAGTTTAGTTTAAGGCTCATTAATTAATTAATGAACACTTGCAAGATCAAGCATAGGGTAATAACATTGTATCATCCACAGACCAATGCATAAGTAGAGGGGCCTAACAAGATCCTTGATCTAGGTGGATCTTCATAAAAGTACCATTGGCATGGTAGAAAGTATCAAGACCCATAGTGGCATATTCTGGATGAACTCAAAATCAAATTGAAGTTCTTGTCACCCTAATTCCAACGGTGTGAATGACACTCAAATCGGAGTCCAGATGAAAAAGTTAGAGCAAGTCAAAGTTTGAGTTTGACTTGTCCAGGTAACAAAAGAAGATGACATGGAAAAAGTTCCAATGAATGGGGAAACGCCACGTGGAAGGTTTCCATTAGGTCCTGCATATCGCATATCGGCACAAGAAGGAAGAAGCGGCTTAAGAATCAGCCTAGCAGGATCTCGGTTGCAAGTGTGCTATCGCAATCGCAGATCGGAGGAGTTATGAATCAGCCCCGACAGAACTTAGTTGTAATGTGATATCACATATTGTGATCACAAATCAATGAAGATTATGAATCGGCCCTGGAAAAACTTAGTTGCGATGTGATATCGCATATCGCGACCACATATCAGAGGAGATTATGAACTGCCCCCATTAGAACTTAGTTATGATGAGATATATATCGCATATCACAATTGCATAAAACGGTTGGTGTCTGCGAAGCAGTCTGGCTATAATCACCAATTTTGATTTTCAATAGGACTTCCTAGACGCGATATTTTTATAAGCAGTATTTAATAACCCTAGTAGATCCGTGTTGTAAAGACTTAGGTTTGTCCACTGATGGACGTCGCTGATTGTGAGTTGCGATGGGACTACCGAATGTGGGATTTTACGAACTGCATTTTATAAAGCCGTCGCATCCGTGGTTATCACAGTGGTCCTTGATATATGGGTTGGTATGTCCTTCGACTGAAAGAAAACGTTGATTTTCTGTTAAATCCATTGGGTCCGGGGAAGTGTCGATTCTTAGTATTATCCATCGGTTTGAGTTTTAGAATAGAAACGATCTGTATGACTGCTTTCCAATGGGTTTTCTATGTTAAGGATGTAAAACACCCGAGAGTTGTCTTTTAACTGATATGCGTGTTCGAATAGGAATTTTTTCACTATTTCGCCAGGAAGTCAGAGGTGTTGTCTGTTTCTAGAGTTGGACTCTCCATTTTCTAGCTATCTTCCAGATTGGAGGTATAAGGATGTTTATGTAGAAATCTGCTTGTACTTCTCTCTTTTCATGCCACTTAATAAAAGAAGGCATCCCCGCTATTGAGAAGGGCTTGGAGATGTAGTCCAATTTGGACGAACTCCATAATAAAATCTCAGTGTCATGATCTTTTATGATGATGTCTCTTTGTCTTCACTTTTCATGCTTATGTTTTTATGGTTTTTAAGCGTTGTAACTCATGTCAATTCCAATGCATCTATAAGCAAAAAAATCCTGGATCAATCCTTGAGGCCATCGTTACCAAGAATATCAGGCTACACCTTGAGGAATGTGTTGATCAACTCCCCAAAGAAATGTGGGCCTATAGAACAATCCGGATAACTACTACTGGGTGTACTCTATATGAACTAGTGTATCGAAAGAGATTGATTTTACCTATTAAAACAGAGATCCAAAAACTAAAGACAACATTACAACTCAGACTAGAATTATCAAAGCTCAGAAACAAAGGATCCTCTACATCAATGAATTATATGAACTACATCAGGCTTCCTTGTACCATACCACAATGATACAACACTAGAGGGTTGGGTGGCATGATAAGTTCATCAAAAATAATAAATTTAATGTTAGATACTAGGCACTACTATTAAACCCAAAGTTCAAAGACTTCAAAGGGAAGTTGCACATCAGATTTCTTGGACCATATGAGATTCATAAAATATATGATAACAGAACCATCATATTGATGAAGACAAGACTCCTCTAATGGAAAATGGACACAAGATTCACCCATATCACTGACCCTTGTCAAATAAGGAAATTTTTAGGAATATTAGCAATGGATGGCATGATAGTGCTCTGGAAATTGTCCATAAAGGAGACTTATCTATAAGATGACTCATTATTCCTCCTTTCCACCATAAAAAAAAAAAAAGGAAACTCATGTATGAAAACCATTAGGAGCATACTTGAGCACATGTGATGTGAAAACTAGTCTAGGTTGGTGAATGATAGGTTAAAAAAATAAAAATAAAAATAAAAAACTATAAAAATTAAATGATAAAAACAAAAAAGGGTGCCCCAAAATTATCCTTCTCACTATACACTTATGCTTTTCTTTTTCTCCTAATAAAGCGACTTCCAATATATGAAGGAGAAGACACTATGATTGTCGCAATTTATTGTTGAAACTTCATTACGTGGTCCAGTAGTTGCAACTCTTAACTCCATTGCTACAATTCTATCGCTAAACATGTATTGTTTCAATTTCATTGCTACCATCCTTGATATAACTTGGTGAAAATACATCGTTTTTGCAACTACGAAAATTTGTTGTTGTACCTCCAAAACAGCAACTCATTGTTGCAACTCCAATGGTCATAATGGGTAACGATGCTTCCTACCATGACACCATGGTTGAATGATGTAGATGTTGAAATATTGGTCAAATATTATTGCTACAACTACACCAGTGTTGTTGTTGGAACTCTAGCACGTTGTTATAATTTCGCATGCATTTTAATACTCTAATATAAAATGTGAATCTGAGCTACTTGTGGTGCTATGACACCAACACAGTGAAGGTATGAGCCAAAACCACTTAAGGTAAGTAAGTATAGGTACATTTACCCAACAATTTTCATGATGAATAGCATTGACTGGAATAATTTTACTTGACCACATGATTCAAACCACCCACATCGTTACTATTGCCACCATCAATGATATAATTTCCAATCATGAAGTCCCTACTTCCATAATCAGAAATCCTCATTCTCAAACCATTCATTCTAATGATACCAGCAGTAGTTCGAACTTTGGGGAAGAAAGGAAACCATGTAAGGCTCCCTCATTCAAGAAGAACCTACAAAAGCTCTATTGCTACCAGCATATCATCATGTATGGCCAGTATTTCAAAAGGGGGTTTGGGTTGAATATATCAAAAAACTTGTAGGGACATAATGATGAAGCAGACCTAGATTTTGCTCATAATTTTGTGGAAAATTGGTAAGTGGTAGTAGGAACAATTGTGGAGGTCACAGAAGAAATTTTAGTCGATGTAATCTGGTCCCCACAGATAGGAGAGAAATTATATTGTAAAATAATTTCAAAGCCAAAAATCATGTAATAATTCCTAGAGCCTTGGAAAGCCTTGGTCAAGAAGGGGATAAGGTTTGAGAGAAGGTAACTGCCACACCCATGGAAGGTTGTATCCTTAGTTGTGTAGAGGTATATCGCCTGTGAGGGTTTCCATGGAGTCATGTACCTCCAACAAATTTGATTGATGTACCATCTAAGGCATGGTAGACTCGTCAATATGCCATCATGTCTCTTGAAAAGGCTACATACCATGACAGCAAGTACAAAAATATAGACGACTCAAGGACACTCTTTCCAACCATGGCATGATAAAATTATCGATGGTATGAGCCCTTAACTAAGAGGACGAAACATGGGATGAGGTTATCAGGGATCCTACTAGAATCATAAAATTTGCAACTCCACCTATAAGAATTATAGAAGTTGAAACTCCATCAATGATTATAGTGTTGCAACTCCTGAAGTTGTAGCTACTACCACTCCAAAAGTTACAGCTTGAGAGTACATTGATGCAACTCCCTTGATCACATAGTACCCACATGTTCATGATGAAGAAGAAACCCTAGATGGAAACATTACAACTCCAAAGAAGGATGAGGACATGATGTGGAGATCATTAGCATTAAACTCCATACCAAGTGATCAAGGAGGATGACAAATAGACCACCTTATGTGCCCAAGAAAAAAGGAGAACCAGTTACACCCTTGTAGTTGCAATCAAGAAAGTACAACAAAAATGCCCTCCTACAAGATAAGAACCAATAGGGGTGAAGGATGATGAGGTTTCAACCCCAGTAGAGACCTTCGCTGCTCCAAAAGAACCAATAAATATGTTTGAAGTAGAATACTTTCTTGACACACAAGAACCAACAGGTGATATGATGGAAGACATATTTGTTTCTAACCCTACAAAGGAGCTAAGAACAGACTGGTAGCCATCACACACTCTAGGGAAAAAATAGAGATAATGGAGGAACTAGCCATGGAAGGATGTGGAAAGATGGAGGCAAGCTTCAGAATACACCCAAGAAAGAGACCCTTTCAACCCTAGAAATATGAATATATCATTGGGAATAATGCATTAAGATATCAAATGCATGGAGAGTTGTAGAAACAATTGGATTTGGTTCCAACTAGGGAGTATAAGAAGGATTATAAGTTGGATAGGAAGGAATAATTAGCTTGTTGGAGGGAAATCCAGGAAAGAGGAGGATATTTTTATGAAAATGAGGTAAGATAGACTAATTACAGCTTCAATAACCTCCACGAGACCCTTCCCTTCTCGTATTTTGATTGATTGTTCATCGTATGAGGACATGGTAAGATTTCGATTGGGGGGAGATGATGGGTGTATAAATTGGCATATTTTTAGCACCCATCAAATACCTTTTTTTCCACCATTTTCTATTTTTCCATCCTTTTCTTATCACCTTTTCCATCCATATTAATATATTTTTGGTCAAGGTATAAATATCCATCTATGTGCCATTTTAATGTGTATTTTTATGCATTTTTAGGAAATTATTGTCTTTTCGCACTAACAGTGGCATATAGGACTCAAGGACTGCACAAATACTAGTCAGCACAAGGTCTCGTAAGTGTTGCAACACTAGAAATCTCTTTACTCGGGCAAAGTTCAATGGTGCAACTTTGTCATGTGACCACAATTGTTGCAACTCTCCATTGTTGTTGCAACTCCTCACTACTGGTGCAACTTATGGGTGTGATTATCATTGTTGTGACTTTCATGTTGTGATTCCTATTGTTATGAATTATGTTATCCTTAGCATCATTGTTGCACTTGTGCCACCCTTTCTAGTCGTGTAATTGTTGCAACTCCATATTTTTCCAATTGCTACAACTCTAGTGATAACACTGCAACTCTGCACCTACTATGCTAGTGCAACAGTCAACCATCCAACTGTCATTTTTTTATTGCATGAAGACATGGGCTATATAAATCATGGACAAAGGAGCACAATTTTGATTGCATGAAGACATGCAATAACTTCATCTTGGTGAAGATTTTGATCAGCAATTTTATCATTAAAAGAAACATAAAAAATTATTCATTTTGGCCATATACACCTCCTTTTTCCTCACTTTTGTACATTTTTCTTATGTTTCTCCCCCATAAAGATAAATAAACCCATAAAAAGGTATTTAAACCTGTTTTGGTTATTTAGCAAACTTAAATGTTGGAAATTCATTTTTTTTGTTAGTTTTTATAGGGAATAAATTAATCTTATAAATTGTCCTTCATTTAGATACTTGTATAAACTTTTAGGAAAAACAAATGTGTGGGCTTTGTTCCTTGGGTTAACTAAATGGATTATTTCCTCTAGGATCTTTGAAAGATTGAATAGGGGTCGATAAAAATGATAGTTAATGCTATGTTATCATAGAAAATCATGCAACAACTAGATGAAAATGCGTACCTCTTTTAGACTGCGTGATTGGGCACAAATTCAATTGATTAAGGGATCCAATTTTTTTAGTTTATAGGTTAAATTAGGGCTATAGTTATGTTGACAACAGGATATATCACCAACATACAGGGGATATTCCCAATGTAAGGTCCCAACTAGACCTCACATTGTTTGGTGTAGGAATCCCATCTAGAATATGTTGGGTCCCTATAATACTAGTGATTACCCCATTACTATTGTAGTTATACCCCTTATTAATATTGTTGTGCCCCTATTGCCCCCATATTGTTATTACTGTGCCCCATAGAATCCCTCTATTGTTATTTTTGTGGCTTTATATTATTATTGTTAGGTGGCTGGATTATATTGTGACTCCTTAGACTCCTATATATAGAAAGGAGGTTTTGTCATTTGAATCATCCAAGAATTGTTCATTTATGTAATGTAAAGGAGGTGGCCCCCTCGAAGAGGCTGAATTCTAAGGCGTTGATCTATCTTTTCTATCTTTTCTTGAGCTGGTTTCATAACATTTGGTATCAGAGCTTTGGATTCTAGGGTTTCGCTGCTCCAAACAGGTCATTGTGGCATTTTCTCTATAACTTTTTTTCTGTGACGTTTCAGAAGTCACAAAAAGAACCCATTTGAGAATAAATCGCGCTAAACCTTGGATCCAAATTTCAGATCTTTTCACCCAATATTTGCAGAGATATGATCTGAGGAAGTTGGTCTTTTTGCAGACTCCTGAATTACATTCAAAACAGGTGACCTGGGGAAAATCGTCATAACTTTCTCTCTGGGGATCGGATTGAGATTTCGTAAGAAGTTACAGAAACAGGATGGACTTTAGTTTCTTGTATGCATGTCTCAGATCCAAAGGTCGAAACAGTGACTCGTGGCACGTTGTACAAGTTCGCTCTACTGAACTAGTCTATAAGCAAGTCACTGTGGGAGATTTCACATAACTCTTCCTTGGAGAATCCAATTTGGGTCAAACTTGTGGCATTGGAAAGAGGACACAGAGGGCTACTACAGCTCACAAATTCAAAACTAGATGATTGGAAATTATAGAGATACATCAGAGGCAATATCGAGCTCCCACAAAGTGAAAAAAGGTGTGTAGATTTTCTTAAATTTTTGCTTAAGCTTGGTTTGGAAATTTATTTTGAAGGAATTCAAAGGGCATAGTAGAGCATTATTATCGGTAACTGATGCCCCGAGGAAAGAAAATGCAAACACCTAGTAAGGAACCTGAAAGCTCTAGCATGACTCATGAAGAAGAGGAAGAAATGCAACATGATATATCAAAATTACAAGACCAAGTGCAACAATTGTCCCTTGCACAAAAAGGAACAGAATCTAAGATGGATGGTTTAAAGAAAGATGTAGAAGCTAAGATGGATGGTTTAAAGAAAGGTGTAGAAGCTAAGATGGATGATTTGAAGATATATTTGAAGACAGACATGGACGAATTGAAGATAAATATGAATAAGTTGCTACAAGAAATGATCCCTAAGGGTGAAAGGGTACTAAAGGAAACTCATGATGAGAACAAAAGAAATGTTAATCATGATTCCATAGAAGCTAATGTTGGATCGAAGACTCACCATATTCCAAAAAAAGATATGAGGAAGTTTGATGGAAAGGATCCTGCCACATGGATATTACAGATGGAGCAATTCTTCGATCTCAATAATGTGCAAAACACACAAAAGGTACGTATGGCAACTTTATATTTGGAACCAAATCAGTTTGGATGGTATCAATGGCTTTGCTCTCGTAAACCATTTATCACTTGGGCAATTTTTACGGAAGAATTGATAGCACATTATGAGGATACAAAAAGCAACACTTTTTTTAGCCAATTGATAAGTCTCAAACAAAAGGGTTCAATAATGGAGCACATTGAGGAGTTCCAAAAATTGAACATAAGGGTAAAAGATATTCCAGAGGAGCATAGGATTAATGTGTTCATAGGGTCTTTAAAGGATAATATCCAACATGATGTTCGCCTTTGGGAACCTGATTCATTAGAGAAGGCATTCAGGTTAGCAAGAAAAATGGAAAGAAAAATTATGGCAACCAGGAAGCATACCACTCACAACTATAAAGACAGAAGTGTTTTTGCCCCTAGTCTTCCACAACCTATAAGGTTAACACCAAAAAAATTGGAAGAAAAAAGAGCAAAAGGGCTTTGTTACAGTTGTGATAGCAAATACACTAAAGGTCATAAGTGTGCTGAGAAGAAATTATTCTACATGGATTGTGAAGAGGAAGAAGAAAAGGAGCAAGAAAGGTCAAAAGAAGAGGATATACTCCAGGAACAAAGCCTAGATGAAGAACAAATAAATCCGACCATATCTTGTAATGCATTGGCGGGAATTACCACTCCTCAAACCATCAAGATAGAAGGACAAATCAAGAATAAAAAGGTAATAGTGTTTATTGATTGAGGAAGCACCCACAATTTTATTCATTGCAAGGTAGCAAAAGATTTGAATTGCTTCCTATATCCAGCACCAGAGTGTCAAGTGATGATTGCAAATGGAAGAACAATAAATTGCTCTGGAAAGTGCCATAATATCAAGCTATCCATGGGAGAATATGTATTGACTAGCCCAATGCTTTCCATTCCAATGGGAGGTGCTGATGTTGTACTAGGAGTCCAATGGCTACAATCCCTGGGTACAATAGCTTTTAATTTTCAAGAACTTTTCATCAAATTTTATACGGAAGGAAAGGAAGTTGAATTAAGGGGTATTGCAGGGAAACCAGGAAAGATAATCAGCTCTAATAGTATGACAAAGCTTCTAAAAAAGGAGCAAAGAGGTGTAATTGCACAATTATGCTCGCTAGATGTTTCCACATCGGAATCATCTATTTCTCCAGATCTCCAAAAAGTCCTGGACAATCATTCCAAGGTATTTGAGACTCCCAAAGGTCTCCCACCTATGCGTGATCATGATCATGCTATTCATCTGATTCCAGGAATTTTTCCTCCAAACATCAGGCCGTACAGATATCCCTATGTCCAAAAGAGTGAAATTGAACATATGGTTGCAGAAATGCTAGAGGCTGGTATAATTCAACCGAGTCAAAGTTCTTTCTCTGCTCCAGTAATATTGGTGCACAAGAAGGATGGATCATGGTGCATGTGTCCGGATTACAGGGAGCTCAACAAGCTCACTATTAAAGATAAGTTCCCCATTCCTGTCATTGATGAATTATTGGATGAATTGCATGGATCAATTTACTTCACCAAGTTGGATCTTCGTTCAGGATATCATCAAATCAGAATGAAGACTGAAGACATTCCGAAAACAACATTTAGAACTCATGAGGGTCATTATGAATTTTTGGTCATGCCTTTTGGCCTTACCAATGCACCTTCAACATTTCAAGGTTTGATGAATTCAATTTTCAAACCATTCCTTAGAAAATTTGTGTTAGTATTTTTTGATGATATACTAATCTACAGCAAGTCTTGGAAGGATCATGTTGAACATGTTGACAAGGTGCTACAACTATTGAAGGAGAAACAATTATATGCAAAAAGATCTAAATGTTTCTTTGGAGTCCAGGAGGTGGAATATTTGGTTCATATTGTATCTCATGAAGGAGTTAAGGTAGACCCTAGCAAAATTAAAGCCATTAAGGAATGGAAAATCCCCACATCCATAAAGCATCTGCGAGGATTTCTTGGGTTGACAGGGTATTATCGCAAGTTTGTTAAGAATTATGGGAGAATAGCAGCACCTCTAACAACATTATTGAAGAAAGATGCATTTTCATGGACTCCGGAAGCAACAAAGGCCTTTCAACATCTTAAAGAGGCAATGTGCCAAGCACCGGTCTTAGCTACACCAGACTTCACAAAAACCTTTAATGTGGAATGTGATGCTTCAGGAAATGGAATTGGTGCTGTTCTAATGCAAGATGAAAGACCCATTTCTTTTGAAAGTCGTCCAATCAAGGGAAAGTTTTTAAGAAAAGATATTTATGAGAAGGAAATTTTGGCAATACTCCATGCACTTAAGAAATGGCGACCCTACCTAATGGGTAGACACTTCAAGGTAAAAACGGATCATGATAGCCTTAAATACTTTTTACAACAAAGATTATCCTCTGAAGAGCAACAAAAGTGGGTCACAAAGATGTTGGGTTATAACTTTGAAATCATCTACAAAAAAGGGAAGCAAAATGTGGTGGCAGATGCACTCTCAAGAAAGGATGAGGATGTGGAAGCATTGTTGTGCGCCATTTCTATTATCCAACCAGATTGGATAAACGAAGCAAGGAAGGAATGGAAGAATGATGAAGAAGTGTGGGCACTTATTCGAAAGTTACAACAAGATTCCAGTATGTCTGGTACATTTAGCTGGCAAAATGATTCGTTATGGTACAAAGATCGCTTATACCTCTGTAAGAATTTCCAGCTAAAACAAAAGATTCTTATGGAATTGCACACTTCTCCCTTAGGAGGGCACTCAGGATTTTTAAAAACTTACCACAGGGTTAAGAAGGAATTTTTTAGGGATGGCCTTAAATCAGATATTCAAAAGTTTGTGGCTGAATGTTTGGTTTGCCAACAAAATAAAGTTGAAACAATTAAGACATCGGGTCTATTACAACCTTTATCCATTTCAAGCCAACGTTGGGAGGAGGTTTCAATGGATTTTATCACAGGTTTACCCAAGTCTAAGGGAAAGAGTGTCATCATGGTGGTAGTTGACAGACTTACCAAGTATGCACACTTTTGTGCATTATCACATTCATTTAAAGCCAGTACATTTTCTACTGCATTTATGGAAACAATTCAAAAGCTACATGGAAACCCAAAGATTATTGTAAGTGACAAAGATCCCATTTTCACTGGAAATTTTTGGACAGAATTATTTTCTTGTCTTGGTACTCAGTTAGCTCATAGCTCATCTTATCATCCTCAATCTGATGGGAAAACTGAGATAGTAAACAAATGTTTGGAAGGATATCTTCGTTGCTTTGTATCTGATAAACAGACACAATGGGTCAAATGGTTGCCTTTGGCTGAATGGTGGTATAACACTTCCTTCCATACAGCAACAAAAATGACCCCATTTATGGCACTTTATGGGTATCAACCACCATCCATCACATCATATTTAAGAGAAAATTCTAAGGTTCAAGCAGTGGAACATCACATCGAACATCAACAACAAGTCCTCCAACTCTTAAAGGATAACCTCGTGTTGGCACAGAATAGAATGAAACAACAGGCAGATCAACATCACAGTGAAAGAAGTTTTGATGTAGGTGATTGGGTATTCCTACGGCTACAACCATATAAGAAAATGTCCCTCAAGAAAGCTAAGAAGGATAATAAATTATCACCAAAGTATTATGTTCCGTACAAGGTGTTGCAAAAGATTGGTACTATGGCATACAAATTGGAGCTTCCTGCAGCTTCTCGATTGCACCCAGTTTTCCATGTTTCATGTTTAAAGAAGGTTATAGGCAACAAGCTCCCAGTTCAAACAATATTGCCAGAACTTGATGAGGAAGGAAAAATTATATTGGAACCGGAAGCAGTCACAGAAACAAGAACTCGACAGCTACGAAATTTTTCAATTTCAGAGTATCTTATCAAGTGGAAGAACTTATCCGCTGAAGATTCCACATGGGAGGATGAGAATTTTATGCAGAAGTATCCAGAACTACTCAAGCGTTGAGGACAACACTTTTTTGAAGGAGAGGGGCATGTTGGGTCCCTATAATACTAGTGATTACCCCATTACTATTGTAGTTATACCCCTTATTAATATTGTTGTGCCCCTATTGTCCCCATATTGTTATTACTGTGCCCCATAGAATCCCTCTATTGTTATTTTTGTGGCTTTATATTATTATTGTTAGGTCGGCTGGATTATATTGTGACTCCTTAGACTCATATATATAGAAAGGAGGTTTTTTCATTTGAATCATCCAAGAAGTGTTCATTTATGTAATGTAAAGGAGGTTGCCCCCTTGAAGAGGCTGGATTCTAAGGCGTTGACCTATCTTTTCTATCTTTTCTTGAGCTGTTTTCATAACAGAATACGGCCTAACTGTCATTTACTTAAAGATATGCCTTGGCTTTAGCTGTTAGCATGAGAGAGAAGTAAAAATGTTTTTTTGAATGAGAAAGCTAGTGCACCTTATGAATGTTCGATCATATATGTATCAAGGTTCTCTTACTACAGAGGGGAAAATGAAGTGAGCCTCTAAGAGAGAAGTAATAGTACTACCCTAGTGGAGACACATATGAAAGAGAAAGGTTTTTCTAACATTAGGTGAATTAGTTCACAAGGATGTGACGATCATTATAAATATAAGAACATATTTCAAACAAGATGTACCGAATTCACCAAAATAGTTTAATTACTCCAGTACTAATGAAAGCAAACATGAACCATAAACATTCAAAGAATAGTCTTAGAAACATTCACAATCCATGTGTGAAAACATGTTGGCCTGGAAGGCTTCAATATTAAGCAAAAGTCCCAAGATACATAAATACAATGAACACCACTAGCTCCAATAGTGGAGCATTAGAGCCATTACTTGCTCCCTAAAAGTACCAACTCTGTCCCTCTAATGCCTTGTGGGAGAAGCCAAGGTTAAATTTTCTTTACATGAGAAATGAGGATGTATTTATAACTTGAGGTGTGACCTTTCACATCCTTCTGACTCTTGAATTTATAACTTCTAGTGACCTTTGGAATTCTAATACCTTTGAAATTCCAAATGACTTTTGGAATTGCATATGACTTTTGGTATTACATGTCTTTTGGACTTCCATGACTCTTCAGTTCATACATGACTCTTGGTATTCCACTTATTTGTCTTTAGAATAATTATAATAGTACATCATAACTTCCACATCATCATGTGATGAGACTTGACAAGTCATTATCTTTGATGACTGGGACTAATAGTGATTAATGAAATGGGCTTTCTCCAGTGATGACAAGGCTTCCAACTGTATCTTCAATCTTCATGCAGCTTCAATCGTTGATGCCATCTACCCTCCCAAGAGTATTTGATCAAATGGGGTCTTTGGGGTGCTTTGATCACCAAGACTCAAGTGTGTTCTTCATTCTTACTGTGCTTCTTTGTTTATTCTCCTTGCTTAATATTCCTCATGTGTTCTTGCCACGATGTTGCTAGAATACCTGTATCCATAAATCACTGATGATGAGCAACCATCATCCTGAAAATTTCTTATTCTACCATGTTTCATGCATTCTATTTTCCACTCAAGAGGGACAAAAGGGGCTTCAGGGTGAATGGGCACACTTTAAAAGGTTGAAGGGCTTAAGAGGGAAGGCTTAGGGGCTTCGACATGTGCTCATGTGCTCAAAAGAAGGGGATAGTTAAGGCAGGGTGCATGGCACAAGTCCGAAGGACGAAGGGGAAGGCTTCGGGGTTCCCAAGTGAATTATGTGCTCAAGGGAGAGGTGGATGGAACAGGGCACACTTGTAAAGGTTGAATTTTGAAGGCTTCAGGCCTTTGGGGTGCCCTCATGTGTTCAAGAGGCCAAGGAGGGTGCATGGCGCAAGTTTGAAGGCTGAAGGGAAGAGCTTTATGCCTTCAGAGTGCACTCATGAGCTCAAAGGGTCTTGAGGGTGCATGACGCATTGGGGAAGGATGAAGGGAGGAGATTAAGGCCTTAAGGGTGAACCTATGTTCTCAAGGATGGTTCACTTCTTCGAGTCGAAGGAGTGCTCTCAAGGAAGACTTGGTCTCTAGGAGGGCCATTTCAAAGTAAGGAAGGGGGAAGAGGGTTAAGGAGTGCACCTTAAACCCTTGGAGGGCTCATGCCACACTTTTGAACAATGAAGGATTCCCCATCAAGGCTTTAGAGTGCACTAATATGCTCTTTTCCTTAATTAGTTCACTTTGAAACCAAAGATTTGTCTAAGTCTGGAATATGAGGTGAGGGGAGAACACGATGACTTTAGACATAGAAACACGTGTGGCACATACTAACTCATAAATAAAACTTATACAAACTTTAACGATGATGAACATACATCAAAATCCCACTTTATACACATTACCCAAGTGCAATGAGCGTAGTGTGTGTGACTGCAACCCAAAAGTGTCAGTTTACGACAACAAAGATGTTATGACCATGAAATGCACCAAAATATGTTTTTATCAATGCAGCGACACTTGAGACCATTAAAAGATACTTGAAACGCATAGAATAACATATAATTAAATTTTTTTATCAAAGAGACTCTAAATTTGACATTGATAGTAAGCACCAAAATTAAAATGTAGCGACACACTAGGTGGACCTCAAATTTTCTATCTAGGAATAGCTTTGAGGTAAGGGTCATACCTTCAAGAAGTATTCATTGCCTTCAACCTATTTTTATACATAGCATCTCACTTTTCTCTACTTGGCCGAAACACACACAGAATATACACCATATCAAAATTGTTTCAATACTAAAAAGGGTAATGTGTGCAACAAGTTTATAATATTCAAAGTATGAGTTTTCATATATGGTGTTGTTCCAATGCCATCATGCCTAGATAGTACCTCGGCGAAGTCACTTCATGAGCACAAATGTTGCTTCACTACCAGCGAGCCTGGACAATGCCTCGACAAAGTCGCTTGCTTCACCTCTATTAGGCCCCTATACTACTAGTGTAACCCCTTATTGTTATTAGTACAACCCCCTTATTATATTGTTGTACCCGTGTAGTCCCCATATTGTTACTATTGTGCCCCATAGAAGCCCACTATTGTTATTATTGTGCCCTTACATTATTATTGTTATGTCGGCTATGATTATATTATGACCCCTTAGAATCCTATATATAAAAAGGAGGTATTTTCATTTGTATCATCCAAGAATTGTTCATTTTTGTAATGTAAAGGAGGTTTCCCACTCGAAGAGGGTGAATTATAAGGTGTTGATATATCTTTTCTATCTTTTTGAAACCAAAGATTTGTCTAAGTCTGGAATATGAGGCAAGGGGAAAACAGAATGATTTTAGACATAGAAACACGTGTGGCACATACCAACTCATCAATAAAACTTATACAAACTTTAACGATGATGAACATACGTCAAAATCCCACTTTATACACATTACCCAAGTGCAATGAGTGTAGTGTGTGTGACTGCGACCCAAAAGTGTCAGTTTACGACAACAAAGATGTTATGACCATGAAATGCACCAAAATATGTTTTTATCAATGCAACAACACTTGAGACCATTAAAAGATACTTGAAACACATAGAATAAAGAGACCCTAAATTTGACATTGATAGTAGGCACCAAAATTCAAATGTAGCGACACACTAGGTGGACCTCAAATTTTCTATCTGGGAATAGCTTTGAGTTAAGGGTCATACCTTCAAGAAGTATTCATTGCCTTCAACCTATTTTTATACATAGCATCTCACTTTTCTCTACTTGGTCGAAACACACAGAGAAGATACACCATATCACAATTGTTTCAATACTAAAAAGGGTAATGTATGCAACAAGTTTATAATATTCAGAGTATGATTTTTCATATATGGTGTTATTCCAATGCCATCAAGCCTAGACAGTACCCCAGTAAAGTCACTTCATGAGCACAAATTTTGCTTCGCTACCAACGAGCCCAGACAATGCCTCGACAAAGTCGCTTGCTTCACCTCCCTGTGTAGGAAGCCTATCTCTTCTTTCACCCTTTATTTATTTATTTTAATATAGCGATGCATTCGCACTTACTATTTTCAATAGGTGGAAGAGGGATCCTTACTTATTGAGAGTAGAGGAGGTTTCCCCTTCATAGAAGTATATTTAAGACCTCTGATATTGGTTTGCTCGCTCTAGATTTTCCCCTTTCCCTTCTCTACTAGATTGGACAACCGTTAACACACAAGTAGATTACCAAGTTGAGAAGTTTAGATACTAGCATAGGCATGGATATAATAGGTTCCCTGAAGTTTCTCCTATTGGATGAATTTTATTTTCCATCTAGACTTAGCTAAACCTATGGAATTTTCCCAAACAAAGAAGGAGAACAATAGAAAGTCATGCGTTGTGGTTGTCACACTTCTCTTTCATTACACCACAAAGTATTTTGAGCCATGCACTTTACACAAGGGTCTTATTTATGTACAATGAGCGACAAACAAGACATCCAAAGACATGACTTACTTAACAGATGGACAATAGACACAAACAAAAGAAAGAGAAATAAAGCAATTGTACATAAAATGTAGCTTGTATTTGTTATCAAATGTAATTATTTAGATCTCAGTCATTTATGGGAAGTGGGTCAATCCTCACGTCTAATGATTTTAGCTTGAAAGTATTGTGGCCAATATTTTCATCAACAGTAAATAGTCCAATCCATAAAAGGCTATAACTTTGTTTATTTCCCATTTTCTTCGTGGGGTTTGTCTCTCTTTAGTACTAGGTCAGCCACATGAAAGATATTTGTCCCTACAGACTTCTTATCGAAGAAACACTTTACATGTTTTTGATGTACAACAAGTCATTCTTTGGCCTTGATATTTTCTTCCTAGAGTTTAAGTAGTGTATATATCCTACTTTGAACTAGAAGACAAGGTCTACCTCGTGACTCTTAAGAGAGTTGCAAGGTCAAAAGATATAGGTTTGGAGGCAGGCTAGCTTCTTTACCGTAAACTAGGAAGTATGGTGAGGTTCTCGGGGAAGGATTTGGAGTTACATGGTTGACCCAAAGATCATTGGTCAAAGCTCTATGTCAGTTCCTTTGTTCAAAGAATATGGTTTTCTTGATTATACATATAATATTCTTATTTGTGGATTCAGCCAAACCATTTCCTTGCGGATAATAATTGGATGCATTTTTAATACAATTCCATTTTCTAATGTGAATTCATAAAGTTTAATGATGAAAAATATATCGCATTATAAAAGACAAGTGACATAAGAACGTCAAAACTAATTATAATATTTTGTTGCAAAAAGTGAATGACTTCCTGATCATTTACTTGTCTTAGAGGAATTTCTTCTGACCACCAAGTGAAGGTATCTGTCGTTATATTTTTGTTGCTTTGGCGAATGAGGAAAAATATCTCCAATAACATCAAGGCCCCACTATTGGAATGATTCCTCAACTGCTACTAGCAGCAGTGGGGCGATTGGCCTTTGATCGTGACCGACGCATCTTTGACAAGCTTGGAACTTGTGGAAATAAGCATGAGCATCCTTAAATAATTTGGACAATAATATACAACCCTCATAACTTTATGTGTCATAGTGTCACCTGCATAGTGGCCACCTGTCAATCCATCATGTAAATATTTCAATACCTTCTTTGTATCATGTGGCTCAAGGCACCTCAACAGGACACCATTGTGGTGTATCTGTAAAATAAATCCATGAACCAATTGGTAATATAGATATTTTAAACTAATTTTCCTCTTTTGTTTATTTGTCAAGTGTGAGGGAAAGGTGCATTCTCCATAAATTGTCGTAAATATGTATACCATTGTGTTGTAGACATGGACTGAGGAACATGTTCAATGATATACATTTTTATCTCCTTCTCCCATCCTAAAAGATCTTTCTTAGGAGAATCTCTCAATTTGGTGGAAAGCTTACATAGGCCATGACCCTTTATGGTATGAACTAGTTTGAAATTTAGGTCATACTCTTCAAGAAAGGTCATCCAATTCACCCTCTTCTCACCCAGCTCTTACTACATGAACAATGTTCTTACTGTTGGATGAGGTACAAATATGATTGTGTGAGATTTTAATAGATAGGGCCTAAAATATATAATTGCTTTGTAAACAACATACATTTTCTTGTCAATTCTAGGATAATTTAATTTCATCCCTTGTAGACTAGCGCTCATAAAAAATATAGGTTGCTCATTTCCTTCAATATATTTCTCATTCAACATGGTCAAAACCGATGAATCTAAAGAAAATGTATAGAGAAGGAAATATTTGCCATAATCTGGAATGAAAAGCATGGGTGCATTGGAAATAGCCTGCTTTATCTGAGTGAAGGCATCCTTCTCCCATTTTCCCCATTTGTATACTACATATTTCTTGATCATCTCCTGTATGGGCTTGACTATCTAAGCATAATAAGAGATGAATTTTCTAAGGAAATTAATTTTTCCTAAGAAACACTGCATTGCCTTCTTATTCACTGGGAGCAGGGTCTATGTGATGGCCTACACCTCTTGGGATCAATCTTAATTCTTCTCTTTGCGATGATGTGCCCCAGTAAAATCCCTTTGGACACACCAAATATGTTCTTCTTATGATTAAGAGAAATACTAGACTGTTGACACCACTTAAAAATCTGTTTCAAATGACGTACGTGATCTTATGTTTTTTGGAGAAAATAGTAACATCATCCAAAGGAAAAACAACATTATGACCTATAATGCCATGTGTTATCACTCAGATTTTCCTTGAAGTTGTTGGGAAGAGGAAAGGGGTCCGAGGTAACCACAAACCAAATTTTAAGTACAGAATCTATCCAATATGTACTCAGAGAGGGCTCTCTCTTTATGATTTAGCTTGGTTTTGAAAGATATTAGGCTAGTTGTGAAGTTTAGGAGTTTTGGTTGAGTTTGGGTGGTGAGATTCAATAACAAAGGGGTAGGACTGAGTAGTTTAGGCCATTAGGCTAATGGAGTCAAAGAAGATGGCTTAACTGGATTTGGTTTCTTAACAAAAGATGGTTTCACAGGGCCAGATGGTTAAACAGGGAACAAATAAAGACTTGGAATAGATGGAATGGAATCAAAATGGGTGAAGGGCAGTTAAGAATCCTTTAGCCTATTTAAAAGAGGGATATTGAATGATTACTAATAAAGAGAAGTTGAGTATTCTTTACTAAATAATCAAAGTGAATAAACTATAAAACCGGAGCAATTAAGATTTCATTGTTTATTCTAGTTCAGAAGAAAACATTGAGAATAATAACGATTGAAAATGGAGTGTAATCAAGCATTTTTCGAATTACTCTTTTTCGCTTATCATTCAGATATGAAACATATATGATATAAGAAACAAGGAAAGCATTAAAACATAAGGTATAGAGGATTTATTGATCCGGTGTTTGATTCAAGAAATCTGTGGAAAGTCCTTTGCATCAATTCTTTATCCAGCAAGCCATACAAATTTGGTCCAACAACACTTTATTCCAAAATAATTAGTATTACAGCAATGTCTAAGAATCCACCATCAATACTCCAATTGATGGAGTATTTATACAAAAATTCTACAAAAAATATCTCATAACAGAGTGAAATATATTCTAGGATGGCTATGAATAAGTTACAAGAAAATAGAGACAAATGGTCTCGAAGATAGGAGAAAAGGTAAACTGATGTTGTGTTGTTCCTATTCTCACTGGGTGTGCAGGAGGCAAGCCCTATAATTTGGCTTGTTGTTGTCTTCTTTAGTAACTCTGTGTTGGCTACCCTGTTTTGACTGATACTCTTTACCTGTTCTGATACACTTCGACTTGTTTGATCTATGTTCATCTCTGTTCATCTTCTTTACCATTACTACAGTAAATAACAAAAATTTACATTTTACCAAGGATAATTTTAAAAAATTTCCAATATGTCTTCCCACCATTTTGGTTTTGGCAATCTTTGTTTCTGAAGTTTCCTCAGGGTTTCATCAGTTTCTGTATACCTGAAAAAGGTAGGCTGAATTGGGAACAAGTGTTTTATCTCATGCTCAATGTGGAACAAGTTCTCTAGACTTTCATAGAGAACTCTGCTTGTAGGCAATGCTTTTGTTCCTGATGCACTTGTTGATGAACTTGCTTGGTTGCCTGCATACTGATCTAATTTCTCCACATAGACTATATGCCTCATTAGTTTATCGTTAATAACTAAAGCACTTGGCAACCCTTTACTCTGAAAAATGTTAAATCTCTTCATGAAGGCATTAATTTCTTCCTACCTATCATGGCATCTTCTTTCTAAGTTATGCATCAGAGTTCTTTTAGTAAAGACCCTTTTAATTTCCAAAATTGTACCTGTTCTATCTTGAATGCACAGCTCTTCAAGCTGGGACTTATTCCTGGTATTCAAAAACTGTATGAGATTGTTGGCTTCTTTAGGCATATTTCCTAATTCTTCCCTTGTCTTGTGAATTTCTTCTTGAGATAATTTGACTAAATCAATTTGCTCAAAGATTATTTGAATTGATGGCCAGGCATCATTTATTGATTGAGTGATGTTGGTCCAAAGAATTTTCTTGATTTTTGCTAGAGGCATGTCAAAAGTAATATCTTTTTCCAATGATTTCACTTTGTTTTCTAAAACATTTATCTCTCTTGTTTTTTCTGCAGCATTATTTTTAAGAGATCATACATGTGCTCTAAATTGGCATATTTCTCCTTTACCTTATTTAGTTCTGAAACTTGTAGATTCAGGTCCTCCATTAATTTGATTAGCTCTTCTGTGCTCAAATTAGCAATATTGCCCTCTGCAGCTCCTACTATTCCTGTTGTTGTTGTACCTATGACTGCCTCTGTTGTGACTGCTGGAATATTTGGTGCCAATGCTACTCCAAGAGTTGATGGGACTGCAGTTGAGACTACTGGTATCACATTGGGAGGCTGAGAGATTGACTCTCCCTGCTTTTCCTTCAATGCTTTTTCGAGTGCTTGTTTAGTATCATTTAGTCGTTCATTAAGCTTTAAGAGAAAATCCATCAGCTCTTCTTTAGATTTTTCTTTATAACCTCATCTGTCTGTGGATGCCTTGAAGGTGGCAGTTTTATTTGTTTCCTTAGGGTAGCAATATCTTCATCTTTCTTTTTGATCAAGGCTTATGTAGCCTTTGCATCTTTGGGATCATGACCCAATCCAATAATTATTTCTTCCAAAGACTTTATTCTATTATCTTTGGCTTGAGAGGAGGCCTTCTCCAAATGTAGTTGAGCAGTAGTATTATCCAAAGAATTTTGCAACCTGTGGGCCATAATTTCCTTACCAGTCAAGGTTGAATAAATCATTTCTCCAGTTTGTTTATGCAACTCAATCTGATCCAAAGGATGAATATCCTTTGCCATGACTTCAAAATTTGTTCTAAGATAATCTGCTATTGATTTAGGTTGTTGCACCTTTGGCTTGAAATAGCTCGTTATCATCTTGTCTTCTTTGATGTCATAGGCTAACATCAATCTCTGTTGATTTGTAGGAGCCATCTTCAAATATTAGTTATAAACCTGCAGCCTCAATGGATCATTCCTGGCCTTTATTTCTGTAAATGTCTTCTTGATGTCTGAAGCATCAGTCCCTAGTGGCCTGAAAGAAGATGTTTCTGCATTTTGTTGTCTTTCTAGCTCCTGTCTCTGTGAGCTAGTGGATGTTCCTCCTACTGGAAAGGTCTGTTGGCTTTCCACTCTTTCTTCCCTCTGACTATCTGTAGTTTCTTCAGAAAATTCCTCCTCTGAAAGGGGATTTAGCCTTTGTCTTTTTGTTCCAGGCCGTCCTGAAGGTTCATTGGTAGGGATAATTTTTTCCCTGTCTCTCTTTCTATTTCTTTCTTCATTTAAAGGAGTTTGCAGAACTAGAGGCTCTCCCATATTGATCTGAGTGGGAGGAGTCTGTATTTGAGCCTATTCTCTGGAAGTTTCAAGCTGCTTGGACATTGTAGATTGTTCATTGTTTTAAAAGCTGATCTCTAATTCCTTGCCCTTTGATGTTCCTGTGGCTGGTGTGCTTGTTTCTTGTGAAGGTTGCTGAGAGGTTCCAGCACTAGAGGCACCAATTCCTGAACTTTGAGATAAGTCAAATGGTACCTGCCCAAAAGAATCTAGGTCAAGCATTTTCTCAAGATCTCTCATAATATTCTCAATATGGACCTGTTCACTATCATGCTCTACTAGGGTCCCTTCCCTCCATTCATCCATATTTGCATATTGTTCAATTTCTGGAATCCTATGGTGAATGTGTGGTGACAACCTGTTTTTCATTCTCCTATCACAAATGAAACTATTAGGGTCATATGGCCCCCAACCAAAACTTTTGTGCAACTTAAGATGATCTTCTAGAATTTTCTTTGCTTCTCTCCATTCTACTCTATCATTGCAGACATAAGGGCCTAACTGATTTTTTATTCTAAGTTGAGCTTTCTTTTTGGCTTTGCACAAATGAACATGGTCTGTATGTATCATTTGTCTGAAATATTCCAATGCAAACAGTCTCATTGGAACATATTTTGGTAATTTGAAAGGGCAAACCTCACATCCATATATCCTTATTTCTGTATGGTTTTTGTATAGGTAGCAATCACCTATTCTATATTGTTTGGAGAGCTGTAAGATTCTTTTGATGTCACCACTGATTCTAGGAGGGGAAACCCCTATCAATAAAGTGGTTGCAGGATGAAAAAATTGGTCAATGAACTCACTGTATGAGTAAGGAGATTCATAGGATGCATGGAAGATGGGGCTCCAAAAGGTAACAGACCTTGGATTGCCTTTATTGTCAAGTTTCTTCACAGGGAAAGGGAAGTTCTCTGACTGATAATACAACATAAGATGATAAATGAAAGTGGTGTATTTAAAGACACCTTCATTGTCCAACCTCAGGAATTGGTCATGAATTTTGTTGGCAATATAGGAGGCATAATCATATTTAACAGCAGGGGGCTGTCGAGGAGTAAAAATTGACAGCAACACTAAGGTTACATCATCAACATACTCACCAGAGTTAAATCCCATGATTAAGGCTATCACATCAACAATGATTTTTCCCATGTCTATGAAGAAAGCCTTCAGATAGGGAGGTGGGCCTTTAGGCTGATGTTTAGGCTCCATGAACATCTAACAGATGCGATTCAGTTTGATTGAGACAATTGGGAAGATTTCTCAAGTAAGTATCCCATAGAAAGAGGAGTGAGAGCTTGTTCACGGGAAAATTGCAACATTTCATTAATGGATGCAGCTGTTATGGGGAAAAGGACCGCTTGACTTGGGGACATGACAGCTCTAAGGTTAGGATCATAGTTTGCCTGGCATTAATGAATCAGATCAGGGAAAACATGGACTGAGGGGAGAAAATCCCTGGGAATGTTTGATTCCCACAGTCCCAAGATATCTAAGCCATTCAAGTATTGGTTTCTGACTTGGAAAAAGACTTTCAGGTGGTTTTTGACACTAGATAAGTCCCTTATCTGAAAATCTTTATCTGCAAGAGGCAGATAGTTTAATTCTTTATGAGGGGAATTCATGGGTGTAACAGACAGAGCCACAGGGGTTTCCATTTCTGGTTTTTGTGGATTCAGAAAGGAATTTGGGTTTTTGGTGAAAATGGGCAAATTAACTGGTTTGGGAATCTATATTGGAAAAATAAAGACTGAATTTGCAACGAATTTTGCCTTTCTCAGTGGATTTATACTGTAAAATTAAACTTTCAGGGTTTCGGCAGAAATAGGCCAAATACCTGTATTTGAGGAATGAACATAGTAATGGCAGGTGTTGATGGTGGCTAGCATGTTCTGGCTATGTCAACTTCAATTCTCTTGGCAGGGTGGTGTTTGGAAGCTTGGATAGTTGACCTGGACGTCGTTTGCATGGGAGCAGGGGTTGCAGTACAGAATAACAAAGAAAATGACACTTTGTTGGTTTTATTTAACAAAGTCAAAGGTGGCGGGAATTTTTATTATTCGGGCGGATGACGTAAGTTGGAAAGGAAATTTTGTCGCATGTGAAGGGTGGTAAGTGGTGTGGTGTCGCACCACTTTTTGGATCGGGTGGTATTCGACCGGGAGCCAGCGATCCCATTGATTGCATGACGCGTGGTGGAGGTATGGGATGAAAACCACCTGGTGATCGCGCGTTAACGCGCGGTCACCAAGGGGGGCACAATATCAATGACTACCGTTGGATGATGGAGTTGATATCGAATGGTGGACGAGCAAGTGATACGGCAGAGTTTTAACTACGGCGGGCCCGATATAATTAACAGCTAATTAATCATATCGGGGTGATTGTAATAGGTTGGGGAGGTTCTTAATTAACCATGAGGGTTAATTAATCCATATCAATGGAGCGGGGGGGATTAGGCTCTTAATGAACTACAGATTAATTCATTAATCTCTTTTTAAATGTGTTTTATGGTTATAATTAATCGGGGGTGGGATTTATAACAATTTGGGGGTTTTATTATATAGTTAAATAATACAGGAAAGGGTAAAATAGTGCGGGATTTATATAATATCGGTTAGGAGTTAATATGACATAAAATGTAAATAAGCACTAAGTAAAACATTAGAATAAGTATTTAACTTAGGCTTGAGTGAAAAAGGGGTTTTATGTTATATTGTATACTTTTCCTAAGTAAAATAGAATTTTACTTAGGAAAAGACTTATGAGAGTGAATGAATGATGATTTTAAGTACTTAGGTTTTTTTAAATTATTGTGCCGAGGATCCGATCCCTCCAGAAGTCAGAGAAATGCTCTAAGCCCCTATAATTTTCAAAGACCTTAATACTTAGGGGGGATTAGTGAAATCTTTAGGGAAAATGAGAAGGGAAGTTAATTATTTGACTTTGTCTTGCTTGAACTGCATCAAGTGTAATGTCTGCCTTGCACTTGTGATAAAAGTGAAAATTAACACATTTAGAGACATTATCCATCACAAGTAATTTTGCAACATCATCTACCTACGCTACCTACTTTAGTCTGACATTTTTTCTTCTTTATTAGGGTGCACTTGGACTTGAAAACCCTTAACACATTTTTCTTTTACATGTATAAATCTATATAAGTCTAACCTTATTACATCCAAGGGCTCATATTAAACTATTGAGCTCCTTTTATTCACTCTGCCTATCTACTTATCTGCCAAGATTAAACAGTTTGGTCAGATTTTATTCTCTGTCTCTAAAACATAAAATTGAAAAATATGAACTAGTCAAGTTTAAGTTGTTTGACTGTTTATCAATTGTGGCATAGGTTACAAGTTGCACACAATTTGTTTATTACATAAGAGTACAAAATAGTGGCATTTAGACTTGCACACTTTCCTTGGTCTTTCTTTTGGTGAGGTTCATTTTCTTTCACTTTTTTGACCATTTTATTTCTTTTCACCCTTTGATTTTTCTTTTAGGGTATACCCTCTTTACATTTTTTAAATTTTTTGATATTTTGAAAATATGGAAAATCTTTGCAACAAGGAAAGGTATGAACATATTCATAGCTCATCAAGTCAATCATGAAAAATGACACCTATTGGTATAGGAGCATAACACTGGCTCCACTTGGGGATGGCTTTTCCTGGTGGAAAGTCAAGAATAGCAGGTCAGATGGCCTCTGAATGATTTTGACTGAACTGTGAAATCTTCTTTTGCTTGTTGCTTTATTGTATGTATGACAGTGACACTTCTGAAGCTTAGGGCCTTCTCTTCAGGCTTCAACTCCAGCAAGTTACTATCCAATCCAAACTATGACATTACCAAGGATATAGTATGTACATGTTAAAATCAGAATACATTAAAAAGTAGGATCATAGTAATGTTTCAACATCCGACTATTAAGTGGCCCTTCTTCTGTTTCTGTGCCATCCAAGTTTTTCAGATAGTAAGTATTATTTCCTTGTAAGGAATGGATAATAAAAGGTCCTTTCCACAGGAAGTCAAACTTCCCATGTTTTCCCTTATCCTCTCTCCTGGAATCCCATCTTAAAACTTTGTCTCCAAGGTAGAAATCTTTTGCCTTGGTTCTTTTATCAAATATCTTCTTAAGCTTCTCCTGCAACACTTGGGATCTTTGATACACTTCCTCTATGGTCTATTGCAGATGGATGGTCTGGTTTATCCTTCTTTGAATATCATTAGGTTCCACCTGAGCTTCTTGAAGTAATTTCAGTACAGGAACTTCTAAAGATGAAGGAAATACAACCTCCATGCCATAGACTAACTCATAAGGACTAGTTCCAATAGATTTCTTGGTGGTGAGTCTGTCTGCCCATAGTGCATTAGTAAGTTTCTTGTGCTAATTTTTCTTGTTCTCCTCCAATAATTTCTTAATAATATTAATTAGGCTTTTGTTGGAAGACTCAGCCAGACCATTACCTCGAGGGTAATATGCTATGGAATGGCCTAAGGTAATATGGTACTTATTACAGAAACTTATCATTTTCTTGGATTTGAAGGCAGCAGCATTATCAGTTATGATTTTATCAGGACAGCCAAATCTAGACAATATGTTGGTTTCTAGGAATCCTATAATCACTGTTTCATTGGCCTGTCTGGAAGGAATATCTTCTATCCATTTGGTGAAATAATCTGTGGAAATGAGAATCCATTTGTGTTGGCCAGAAGAGGGAGGATGGATTTCTCCAATGAAATCCAGGCCCCATTGTTGGAAGGGTTTTTCAATGGAAATTGGTCTCAGGGGTAAAGGTAATAGTTTTCTTTTGCCTTCAAAAATTTGGTATTTATGGCAAGCAGTAATAAATCTCTTTACATCAGTGAACAAGGTTGGCCGATAAAATGCAGCCCTTAGGATCTTGTCTGCAGTTAATTTCCAGTAAAGGTGTCCACCGCAATCTCCTGCATGAAATTCTTGGAGAACCTTGCCAGCTTCTTATTTTAATAAATAATTCAATAGAATACCTTCATGATTTTTCCAAAAAAGAGCATTATCTAAAATACAAAAAATTGAAGCTTTCATCTTTAAGAACCTTTTCTTTGTTCTAGATAACCCTGGAGGAGCCTGCAGGTTTAATAGTACATAAATTATATCAGCATACCAAGGTGAATCTAAGAAGGCCTGGCTGATTTGTGGAGTCGCCATCTCCTGTTCATTATCCAGTTCATTAATGTCTAGGGCTTGACAATTTGTTTCAGTCATGAGCTTGGCCAATCCCTGTCCTTTTATAAGCTTTGTAGGTTTTATTTCAATATCATACTCTAATATAGTAGCAATCCATTTACCTCTTTTGCCCTCAATTCCATCCTAGGTTAAGATGTCTTTGACAACAGCATTTGGTACATAGGCTATCACATGGGAGTATAATATGTAGACTCTAAAGTCTTTGATGGCTTTTACAAGAGCAAAAGCTTGTTTTTCCATGATTTTGTATTTTAATGGTGCATCCCTAAGTGCTTTACTAAAAAAGGCTATGGGTTTCTCACATCCTTGATCATCCTTTTGTAGTAAAACAACTGCTATGGTGTGTTCTGATGCAAATGAAAATATTATGAAGTCTCTATCAAATTTTGGACTTGTAAGGACTGGTGTTCTGCTCAAAGCCATTTTAATTTCTTTAAATGCTTTCTTAGCTTCAAATGTCCATTTAATACTTGAATCCTTTTTCAACATATTATTAAGCAATCTAATTAATTCAGCTAAGTTTGATATAAATCTTCTCAAAAAATTAATCTTTCCTAGGAAAGCTTGAAGTTCTTTGACATTTCTAGGGTGGGGTATTTGCAGAATAGCTTCTATTCTAGTAGGATCAATTCTGATGCCATCTTTGGAGATGATATGGCCCAAGAGTTTGCCTTCTTCTAGACCAAACAAGGACTTCTTAGGATTTAAAGAAATACCATATTTTCTGCATTTTAAGAATACTTGTCTAAGATGATCCAAATGCTGTTGATCTGATTTAGAAAAAACAGTTAAATCATCTAGATATATAACCAAAAAATCATGAATTTCTTTTTCAAATGTTGTGTCCATTACTCTTTGGAAGGTTGCTCATGTGTTTTTAAGTCCAAATGGCATTTTGACATACTTGAATGTGCCCCATGGCGTTGTAAAAGCAGTTTTTTCTTGGTCATCAAGATGAACCAGAATCTGGTTATAGCCTGAGAACCCATCTAAAAGTGAAATCCTAGAAGCACCTATTACCCTTTGTAAAATATGATCCATCTTGGGCAAAGGGTAATTTTCCTTCAAAGAAACCTTGTTAACATTTCTTAAATCAACACATAATCTGATTTCTCCAGTTTTCTTCCTAATAGGTACTAGATTAGACACCCACTCTGAAAATCTAATAGGAGAAATTATCCCTGCTTCATACATTTGTTTGATTTCTTTTTCAATTAAGGGAAGTAGTACAGGGTTAATTCTTCTGAGCTTTTGTTTGAATGGCTTCTGATTTTCTTTCAGAGGTATTGTATGTTGAATTATAGAGGTTTCATATGATTTCAGGTCTTCATAGCTCCAGGAAAAGACATCCTGGTATTCTCTCATTATTTCAACATATTTGAGTTTTTTGTCAGGGGGCAAAGATTTAGAGAAATTTACCATTTTAGGATTTTCTTCAGTCCCCAAATTATAGTTCTCAATATCTGCTTTTAATGGTTCCATCTTAGGTTTCTTTGGAATATCATTAAAAGCAGAGAGATCTTCCAAAGGAGTTAATCCTTTAGGCAAGTGATTGTCTTTTAAATTGATAACTTTAGATTCTCCTTCAATGATTTCATCAATATTCATTTCTTTAAGGTCCTACATTTCTTTGTTGGTAAACTTTGTTGGATGAAGCATTTAAATTGCACTTTCTACTGAAATGTCTGTTTCTATCTTATTTGTTTGATCAAACTCACTAATTGTATCTACATCTATGTTAATGCTAGAAAATTCTTCATCTAAGGTTAAGAAATTGTTAATCTGCTTATCACTATCAAACACTTGCCAGTTCTTCAAATTGTCAGGTATGGTTGATCTGTGTCTAATCTCAGCTGTGAACTGATGATTAGGTTTGAATGGTAATTTGCAGGTGCTAGCAAACATTGCCAGACTATGAGCTTGCAAGTTATGTTTTCTTGGGATTTTAGCAAGCTTAGTTTCCAAAAATGTATTGAGAATCTCTATCACTATTCCTCTGTAATATTTCAATCTGGGATCATTTGTTGAATAGTGTCCTTTGATTTGTTGAATTATTAACTCAGAATCTCCAAGGACAGATACCCTAATTGCTCCTAATATTTTGATAATTAAGACCTAGCAACAGAGCTTCATATTCTGCCATATTATTGGTGCACCTAAAGTTTAATCTGTAGGCATGGCCTTCAGCATGATCATTTTCAATATTGTGCACCCAAACTCCTACTCTCGCTCCTAATTTGTTAACTGAACCATCAAATTCTAAGTGTCAAAGAATTTCATGTTCATAATTGGTATCAGGAGTCTCAGGAATATGTTTAATAGGGAGATCTAGTTTTTTACTTCCTTCTGGTTTCTCTTGGGTATCTGATGTTTCATTGTTCTCAGAAATTTCCTGGATTTGAACACTAGACTTTTCATTTGTAATTTCTTTTGGTTCTGCTGCTAAAACTTCTAATTCATTTGAGGGATCACTTTCAGCATTGTAAAGAATGAAAGAATCCATATCAGAGTGTACTAAGTAGATAGGGAAATTTTGGGGTTTCTCCTAACTACTTACCACACATTTCATTAAGGTTTCTCTGTATAGTTTCTTAGGTTGACCGAACACTAAAATAGTAGCATAAGACATGTCCAGTTGTAGAGATCCTTGAAGCTTTGCACCCCAAGATCTGGAAAATAACATGCCATACTTTGGTGGAATATCTGCTACTACTATGTCCATCAAGATTGTTTTGGCGGGATATTGAACTAGTGATGCACACAAGTCTTTGATTAATCCTAAACGTCTCACCTGACTCGAAGCAAAAGAAAAGAGGTCTTTGTATGGCCTGGTGATGTCTAAGTCTAATTTCTCCATTATAGACTCAGGCATTAGGTTATGAGATGCTCCAAAATCAAACATGGCATTATGAAGTATTTTATCATGTATGTTCAAACTTACATAGAAAGGAGGAATTCCTCCATCTACTGGTTTCCCATTCACTTCAGGGCCAAAGATCAATTCCGGTTGGTCGTCAAAAACATTTACTGAATCTTCATTAACCGAGATTTTGAGTGATCTATTGATTTGGCTTTGGTAGACATCATGTTTAGCTAATTCAGACAATGGAACATCTATTTTTAATTTTCTTACTTCAGTCTCCAGATTAAAAGGTTTTTCAGTCTGAGTTATTGTATTTCAGACAGTTGGATTCTCTTTATCTTCTGCATTTTCTGTGTTTTTCCCCTTTTCAAGAGTGGGGTTATGGGCTGAAGTTGTTTCCAAATCAACTTCTAGAGGTTCTTCCACGTTTCCTTTGGAAGGAATAGAAGTGGAGAGTTGTCTATTATTGGGTTGATTATCGGATACATCTTCAATAATTGGGTTAGCTGGATTAGGATATGTTCTAGAAAGAATATGTACATGGGTGGTATTGGTCTTACCTTTGTTAGAATGTTTTGTAGCTTTTTGTTTGTTGGTTTCAGGGACATCAATTCTTCTACTCAGATTATATTGCTTGTGGAATTCATAAATGGTTGTATCATATCCTTCCCTAAAGTCAAATGATTCACCTGACTGAGTTTGGAATTGTTTTAGAATGTGAGCTTCTTGATCCTCTTGGGTCAAGAAAACTTGTTGTTCATTATTGATTCCCATCGAGTTTATTTGAGTATCTTATGTTGGTTCATCATAAGTTGAGGCTTCAACATAATTTTCCTAGAATGGGGGCCTAATATTTTGGTCAGGCCTAGCCTTTCCAGTGTTCGGGTTTTGGTTCTTCCTGAAATTTGGATTTCTCCCAGTATTACTTGGTTGACCATCCCAAGGGGATTTCCTTTCAATTGTTTCTACTCTATCTCCTAGCCTATCCATTCCTTTAATAATAGCATCCAGTTTTTGTTCAAAGGCTGAGGGTTCTTCTTTCAATGGTATCCTCCTTTCACTTCTGGCTTTAGCTCGTTTGGATATCAGGTTGGCTTCAACACTGACAGCTATACTTTGCATATCTTCTAAAGTCCGAGGAGCTCTTTCCCTAAGTTGGTATGCCATATCATAATCAAATCCGTCAAGGAATTTGATCAATGCCAAATCTGGAGGAGGTCTGAGGTTTTGAGGGATAGCATTATAAACATTATTGAACCTAGTGCAGTAATCTTGTACCGTTTCTTGTGTTCCTCTCTTCAAGTTTTCATATTCTGATAAGGTTTGGAGAGGATCCTTCTTCTTTTCCCATCTGTTTAAGAATTTTCTATAAAGTGCTTCTAGGTCATTGATACTGTTTGTAGGGAGGGCTCTAAACCAAGTCCTAACTTCTCTAATCAGACTTTGAACAAATATTCTCATTCTAACATCATCTGTATCAATTTCATATATCTCAAAGTAGTCAGTCATATTTTTGGTATGTTGTTGTGCAGTGTAAGTGCCAGAGCCATCAAAAGGAGTGATTTTACTTTGATAGTATTGGGGCATAGCCCCTGGATTGGCTGGTAATACCAGAGGAGTATATCTGTTTGCCATTGCAATAAATAGTGTTGAAACAACAGCTGGGGTTGGTCTTGGAGTGGTGGATGGAGGGGTGGAAGGGGTGGCTTGAGGTTGGGATGTCTGAGGTACTTTTGATGAACTTGGAGAGGCTATAGTGATCACATAAAGGTTTGGTGTGCCTTCAGAGGTAAGTTGAGATTGTATGGAGTTTTGCAAATTTCTGTCAAGATGTGAAGTGACAACTTCAAGTTGTAAATCTTCAATAAATAATGGGTCATGAACTATGCAGGCTAACCCAGAGTCAGAAAAGGTTACAAATAAAGAGGTCTCAAAATACTCATCAAAGGGTTCATCTTCAAGGTAAATCCACTTCACAGGACAAGATCTTGATCTGTATAGAGGCTGAGAGCTAGCAGAACTTTCTTGGCTTTCTTGTCTTCTAAGAATCTTGGGGATCAGATTAGGGTTTTCAAACACAGGTGGTGGATTTGGATCAGGATTAGCTCCGGTGTAATGAATCCTTTCTGAAGCCAGGTTTCTAGGTATATTTTTGGTTTTTTCTTTAAGTAGGTTGGACAATACAACTTCAACAGTTTCTTTAAGAAGCTTTGGGTATGGGATTTGAACTTTCTCAAAGACTTATTTGATAAGAGGAACTAATCAAGTATTTGAAACCAGATGTTTAATCCATAAACTAGACTGGAGATAGACTGAAGTAGCATTCATTTACTTATGCAATTGCAAAGCAAAAGCAGTTTAAAGGCTACCTGGCTAACTTCAGGCTCTGTCTGTAGCTTATAAATTAAACAACAGTAACAAACAAATTATTCAGATCCCCAGTGGAGTCGCCACTATGTTATCACTCATATTTTCCTTGAAGTTGTTGGGAAGAGGAAAGGGGTCCGAGGTAACCACAAACCAACTTTTAAGTACAGAATCTAGCCAATCTATACCCAGAGAGGGATCTCTCTTTATGATTTAGCTTGGTTTTGAAAGATATTAGACTAGTTGTGAAGTTTATGAGTTTTGGTTGAGTTTGGGTGGTGAGATTTAGTAGCAAAGGGGTAGGACTGAGTAGTTTAGGCAATTGGGCTAATGGAGTCAAAGAAGATGGCTTAACTGGATTTGGTTTCTTAACAAAAGATGGTTTCACAGGGCCAGATGGTCAAACAGGGAACAAATAAAGACTTGGAATAGATGGAATGGAATCAAAATGGGTGAAGGGCAGTTAAGAACCCTTCAGCCTATTTAAAAGAGGAAAATTGAATGATTACTAAGAAAGAGCAGTTGAGTATTATTTACTAAATAATCAAAGTGAATAAACTATAAAACAGGAGCAATTAAGATTTCACTGTTTATTCTAGTTCAGAAGAAAACATTGAGAATAATAACGATTGAAAACATAGTGCAATCAAGCATTTTCCGAATTACTCTTTTTCGTTTATCATTCAGATACGAAACATATATGATATAAGAAACAAGGAAAACATTAAAACATAAGGTATAGAGGACTTATTGATCTGGTGTTTGATTCAAGAAATCTGTGGAAAGTCCTTTGCATCAATTCTTTATCCAGCAAGCCATACAAAGTTGGTCCAACAACACTTTATTCCAAAATAATCAGTATTACAGCAATGTCTAAGAATCCACCATCAATACTCCAATTGAGGGAGTATTTATACAAAAATTCTACAAAAATTATCTCATAATAGAGTGAGATATATTCTAGGATGACTATGAATAAGTTACAAGAAAATAGAGACAAATGGTCTCGAAGATAGGATAAAAGGTAAATTGATGTTGTGTTGCTGGGTGTGCTGGAGGCAGGCCCCATGATTTTTCTTGTTGCTGTCTTCTTTAGTAACTATGTGCTGGCTGCCCTGTTTTGACTGATACTCTTTACCTGTTTTGATACACTTCGACCTGTTTGATCCCTGTTCATCTCTGTTCATCTTCTTTACCATTACTACAGTAAATAAACAAAATTTACATTTTACCAAGGATAATTTTACAAAATTTCCAATATGTCTTCCCACCATTTTGGTTCTGGCAATCTGTGTTTCTGAAGTTTCCTCAGGGTTTCATCAGTTTCTATATACTTGAAAAAGGTAGGTTGAATTGGGAACAAGTGCTTTATCTCATGCTCAACATAATACAAGTTATCCAGACTATCATAGAGAACTTTGCCTGTAGGCAATGCTTTTGTTCCTAATGCACTTGTTGATGAACCTGCTTGGTTGCCTGCATACTGATCCAATTTCTCCACATAGTCTATATGCCTCATTAGTTTATCGTTAATAACTAAAGGACTTGGCAACCCTTTACCCTGCAAAATGTTAAATCTCTTCATGAAGGCATTAATTTCTTCTTGCATGTCATGGCATCTTCTTTCTAAGTTCTGCATCAGAGTTCTTTTAGTAAAGACCCTTTTGATTTCCAAAATTGTACCTGTTCTATCTTGAATGCCTAGCTCTTCAAGCTGGTACTTATTCCTGGTATTCAAAAACTATATGAGATTGTTGGCTTCTTCAGGCATATTTCCTAATTCTGCCCTTGTCTTCTGAATTTCTTCTTGAGCTAATTTGACTAAATCAATTCTCTCAAAGATTATTTGAATTGATGGCCAAGCCTCATTTATTGATTGAGTGATGTTGGTCCAAAGAATTTTCTTGATTTCTGACAAAGGCTTGTCAAAAGTAAGATTTTTTTCCAATGATTTCACTTTGTTTTCTAAAACTTTAATCTCTCTTGTTTTTTCTGTAGCATTTATTTTTGAGAGATCATACCTGTGCTCTAAATTGGCATATTGCTCCTTTACCTTATTTAGTTCTGAAACTTGTAGTTTCAAGTCCTCCATTGATTTTATTAGCTCCTCTGTGCTCAAATTAGCAATATTGCCCTATGCAGCTCCTACTATTCCTGTTGTTGTTGTACCTGTAACTGCCTCTGCTGTGACTGCTGGAATATTTGGTGCCAATGTTGCTCCAAGAGTTGATGGGACTACAGTTGAGACTACTGGTATCACATTGGGAGGCTGAGAGGTTGACTCTCCCTGCTTGTCCTTCAATGCTTTTTCAAGTGCTTGTTCAGTATCATTCAGTCGTTCATTAAGCTTTAAGAGCAAATCCATCAGCTCTTCTTCAGATTTTTTCTTTATAACCTCATCAGTCTATGGATGCCTTGAAGGTGGCAGTTTTAGTTGTTTCCTTAGGGCAACAATATCTTCATCTTTCTTTTTGATCAAGGATTTTGTAGCCTTTGCATCTTTGGGATCATGACCCAATCCAATAATTATTTCTTCCAAAGACTTTATTATGTTCTCTTTGGCCTGAGAGAAGACCTTCTCCAAATGTATTTGAGCAGTAGTATTATCTAAAGAATTTTGAAACCTGTGGGCCATCATTGCCTTACCAGTCAAGGTTGAGTAAATCATTTCTATAGTTTTTTTATGCAACTCAATCTGATCCAAAGGTTGAATATCCTTTGCCATGTCTTCAAAATTTATTCTGAGCTAATCTTTTGTTGATTTAGGTTGCTGCACCTTTGGCTTGAAATAGCTCATTATCATCTTGCCTTCTTTGATGTCAGAGGCTGACATCAATCTTTGTTGATTTGTAGGAGCCATCTTCAAATATTGGTTATAAACCTGCAGCCTCATTGGATCATTCCTGGCCTTTATTTTTGTAAATGTCTTCTTCATGTCTGAAGCATCAGTCCCTGGTGGCTTGAAAGAAGATATTTCTGCATTTTGTTATCTTTCTAGCTCCTGTCTCTGTGAGCTAGTGGATGTTCCTCCTACTAGAAAGGTCTGTTGTCTTTCCACTCCTTCTTCCCTCTGACTATATGTAGTTTCTTCAGAAAATTCCTCCTCTGAAAGGGGATTTAGTCTTTGTATTTTTGTTCCAGGTTGTCCTGAAGGTTCACTGGCAAGGGTAATTTTTTCCCTATCTCTCTTTTTGTTTATTTCCTCATTTAGAGGAGTTTGCAGAACTAGAGGCTCTCCCATATTGATCTGAGTGGGAGGAGTCTGTATTTGAGCCTGTTCTCTGGAATTTTCAGGCTACTTGGACATTGTAGACTATTCAGTGTTTTGAAAGCTGGTCTCTAATTCCTTGCCCTTTGATGTTCCTGTGGCTGGTGTGCTTGTTTCCTGTGAAGGTTGCTGAGAGGTTCCAGCACTGGAGGCACCAATTCCTAATCTTTGAGATAACTCAAATGGTACCTGCCCAAAAGAATCTAGGTCAAGCGTTTTCTCAAGATCTCTCATAACATTCTCAATATTGACCTGTTCACTATCATGCTCTACTAGGGTCCCTTCCCTCCATTCATCCATATTTTCATATTGTTCAATTTATGGAATCCTATGGTGAATGTATGGTGACAACCTATTTTTCATTCTCCTATCACAGATGAAACTATTAGGGTCATATGGCCTCCAACCAAAACTTTTGTGCAACTTAAGATGATCTTCTAGAATTTTCTCTGCTTCTCTCCATGCTTCCCTATCATTGCAAACATAAGGGCCTAACTAATTTTGTATTCTAAGTTGAGCTTTATTTTTGGCTTTGCAAAAATGAACCTTGTTTGTATGTATCATTTGTCTGAAATATTCCAATGCAAACAGTCTCATTGGAACGTATTTTGGTAATTTGAAAGGGTAGAGCTCACATCCATATATCCTAATTTCTGTATGGTTTTTGTATAGGTACCAATCACCTATTCTGTATTGCTCAGAGAGCTGTAGGATTCTTTTGATGTCACCACTGATTCTAGGAGGAGAAACCCTTGTCAATGAAGTTGTTGCATGATGAACAAATTGGTCAATGAATTCACTGTATGAGTAAGGAGATTCATAGGATGCATGGAAGATCCAAAAGGTAACAGACCTTGGATTTCCTTTATTGTCAAGTTTCTTCACAGGAAAGGGAAGTTCTCTGACTGATAATACAACACAAGATGTAAATGAAAGTGGTGTATTTAAAGACCCCTTCATTTCCTAGTCTCAGGAATTGGTCATGAATTTTGTTGGCAATATAGGAGGCATAATCATATTTAACAGCAGGGGGTTGTCCAGGAGTAAAAATTGACAGCAACACTAAGGTTACATCATCAACATACTCACCGGAGTTGAATCCCATGATTAAGGCTATCATATCAACAATGAGTTTTCCTATGTCTGTGAAGAAATCCTGCAGATAGGGAGGTGGGCCTTTAGGCTGATGTTTAGGCTCCATGAACATCTGACAGATGCGAGTCAGTTCTGATTGAGACAATTGGGAAGATTTCTCAAGTAAGTATCCCATAGAAAGAGGAGTGAGAGCTTGCTCAGGGGAAAATTGCAACATTTCATTAATGGATGCAGCTGTTATGGGGAAAAGGACTGTTTGACTTGGGGACATGACAGCTCTGAGGTTAGGATCATAGTTTGCCTAGCATTAATGAATTAGATCAGGGAAAACATGGACTAAGGGGAGAAAATACCTGGGAAGGTTTGATTCCCACAGTCCCAGGATATCTAAGCCATTTAGGTATTGGTTTCTGACTTGGAAAAAGTATTTTAGGTGGTTTTTGACATTGGATAAGTCCCTTATCTGAAAATATTTATCTGCAAGAGGCAGATAGTTTAAGTCTTTATGAGGGGCATTCATGGGTGTAACAGACAGAGCACAGGGGTTTCCATTTCTGGTTCTTGTGTGTTCAGAAAGGAATTTGGGTTTTTGGTGAAAAATGGGCAAATTAACTGGTTTGGGAATTTATATTGGCAAAATAAAGACTGAATTTGCAACGAATTTTTCGTTTCTCAGTGGATTTATACTGTAAAATTAAACTTTCAGGGTTTCGGCGGAAATAGGCCAAATACTTGTATTCGAGGAATGAACAGAGTAATGGCAGGTGTTGATGGTGGCTAGCAGGTTCTCGCTGTGTTAGCTGCAATTCTCTTGGCAGGGTGGTGGTTGGAAGCTTAGACAGTTGACCTGGACGTCGTTTGCATGGGAGCATGGGTTGCAATATAGAATAACAAAGAAAACGACACTTTCTTGGTTTTATTTAACAAAGTCAAAGGTGGCGAGAATTTTTATTATTTGGGCGGATGACGTAAGCTGGAAAGGACATTTTGTCACATGTGAAGGGTGGTAAGTGGTGTGGTGTCGCACCACTTTTGGGATTGTGTGGTATTCGATCGGGAGCCAGCGATCCCATTGATTACATGATGTGTGGTGGAGGTACGGGATGAAAACCGCCTGGTGATCGCGTGTTAACACGTAGTCACCAAGGGGGGCGCAATATCAATGATGACCGTTGGATGATGGAGACGGGATCGAATGGTGGACGGGCGAGTGATACGGTGGAGTTTTAACTACGGCGGGCCCAATATAATTAACAGCTAATTAATCATATCGGGGTGATTGTAATAGGTCGGGGAGGTTCTTAATTAACCATGAGGGTTAATTAATCCATATCGGAGCGGGGGGGATTAGGCTCTTAATGAACTACAGATTAATTCATTAATCTCTTTTTAAACGTGTTTTATGGTTATAATTAACCGGGGATGGGATATATAACAATTTGGGGGTTTTATTAATAGTTAAATAATACGGGAAAGGGTAAAATAGTGCAGGATTTATATAATATCGGTTAGGAGTTAATATGACATAAAATGTAAATGAGCGCTAAGTAAAACATTAGAAAAAGTATTTAACTTAGGCTTGAGTGAAAAAGGGGTTTTATGTTATATTGTATACTTTTCCTAAGTAAAATAGAATTTTACTTAGGAAAAGACTTATGAGAGTGAATGAATGATGATTTTAAGTACTTAGGCTTTTTTAAATTATTGGGTTGAGGGTCCGGTCCCTCCAGAAGTCAGAGAAATGCTCTGAGCCCCTCTAATTTTCAAAGACCTTAATACTTAGGGGGAATTAGTGAAATCTTTAGGGAAAAATGAGAAGGGAAGTTAATTATTTGACTTTGTCTTGCTTGAACTGCATCAAGTGTAATGTCTGCCTTGCACTTGTGATAAAAGTGAAAATTAATACATTTAGAGACATTATCCATCACAAGTAATTTTGCAACATCATCTACCTACCCTACCTACTTTAGCCTGACATTTTTTCTTCTTTATTAGGGTGCACTTGGACTGGAAAACCCTTAACACACTTTTTCTTTTACATGTAGAAATCTATCTAAGTCTAACCTTATTACATCCAAGGGCTCAGATTAAATTGTTGAGCTCCTTTTATTCACTCTACCTATCTACTTATCTGCCAAGATTAAACAGTTTGGTCAGATTTTATTCTCTATCTCTAAAACATAAAATTGAAAAATATGAACTAGTCAAGTTTAAGTTGTTTGACTGTTCATCAATTGTGGCATAAGTTACAAGTTGCACACAATTTGTTTATTACATAAGAGTAAAAAATAGTGGCATTTAGACTTGCACACTTTCCTTGGTCTTTCTTTTGGTGGGGTTCATTTTCTTTCACTTTTTTGACCATTTTATTTCTTTTCACCCTTTGATTTTTCTTTTAGGGTATACCCTCTTTACATTTTTTTAATTTTTTGATTTTTTGAAAATATGGAAAACCTTTGCAACAAGGAAAGGTATGAACATATTCATAGCTCTGTTAGTGTCGGTCTTGAAAGCCCTCCATCAGTGATCAAAGCTCTTTGCATTTGCATTAGTAGGTGTCTCATCAGTGTCAAAATTTGCATCCCGTTAGGCATGCCATAATCCTGATGGAGGAGCTGGTCTATTCATACCCCTCTTGGCTTTGCTGGATCAGGTCATATCAGTCATTGAGTTTGTCAAGCTGCTCTTGTTTGGTCTTAATGTCAAAATTCTAGGTCTAGGGTTTTGGTCAGTTGTCTTAGCAAGGTCATGTCTCTGAAAGTCCTTGAGTGACCAGCAAGCCAGAGGGAGGATGGTAAACATGTTCCTTTGAAATTTTCATCATGTACAGTTCATTTTTAACCTTGGATTTAAAAACCCTGTTTTTAAAGCCAAGGTCATGATAATTTTTGTAAAAAGAATAAATTTCCAAAATGTTTTCAAAAAGGCAGCAACAACCCTGGTCCCCTTGCCACAGTCCTTCAGATGATCTACCTGCAAAAAGAATCAGGTCAAAGCACTCAAAAAGTCAACTTCAGGATAAAGGAAACCAAGAAAATCAGTGTTTTAAAAAAGTGTCAAAATAGACTTTATAAAGTGGGTTTATGGATGAAATTTTTTCAAATGAGATTATAAAAGGTAATGTTCCCTCCTTTCACTCTCATTGTGCATTTCAAGCTTGCAAGAGAGATTGTGAGAGAGTGATAGGCAAAGGAGGCGAAATTGCAACGGTTTCGGGCAGTTTGCAGGTGCGCGACCCGTCCAGGCTTGTGCGCGACCTGTTGGGCGGTGCGCGACCCGTCCAGTGCACTCCGGCAGTGTAAAATTATAACGGGCACGACCCGTTGGGCTGTGCGTGACCCGTTGGGGAGCATGCGCAACCCGTTCAACTGTCTGCCACCAAAACTTCAATCAAATTCCTTCATTCCACTTCAAATTTGCTCAATCGGTCGAGGTAGGCTCTTAATGCATGGTTGTTGATATTGGTGGTGAAAATAAGGATGTATGCTATGATTTCATCTTCTAAATTTTCAAATGAATGGATTAATATGGCTGCTTGCTAATGTTTGTAAAATGCTAGGGTTTTGTGACTGTTTCAAGTGTTTTTGTCCCATTTGGTCCCTTCCCTCTTTTCCTCTTTCATTCATAGTCATGCTTGCATCTCTGTCCCATATTATTTGTACATAAAATGTTGATTTTTTCCCCCATCCCTAAGCTATAAACCCTACCCCTCTCACAAGCACACAAAACCCTAATTCCCTCTACCATACACATGCAAAAAATAAAACAAAAAGAAAAGATACATTTGTAAATAAAGAAAGAGTCATGTGAAAATAAATGCTGATGTATGTCTAGAGGCATGTACATAACCCCTATATACCCTTGACATCCACTTGTACATGAAAACCTTCCCTCTATGTGAAAACACTGTGCATGTACTCCTTAAGAACAAAAAGAGCAAAAATTTTCCTTATGACACACATTAACTCCTATAAGCAAATTTGGTGTATGGTGTCCCTATGTCCCTATTGATACATGTATGCCCCTTCCATGTTCATTATCATACATGTTTTTGTCCCATATGAGATGTTCTTTGCAAATGATTTCCCAATGTTAAAATGTGTTCCTATATGCATGACAATTTGTAAAGTTTCCCTTGAAAATTCCCTGTTATTTTCATATATTCCCATTCCTCGTTAAGAAGTTCCCTCCCCTAACATTCCCCTCATGTTTTTTCCCCTTGAAACAGCATAGAGTTCAGTACTTTTGCAGGCAGAGGCAGCAGTTCAATTTGTCCTTCAGTTTGCCCACCTTGCTCCAAAACCATGTCAGATACCGAGACTTATGAGCAAGGTGATGACCATTCATCATCTACAGAGATTGAGGAACAGAGGAGGCCTCGTAGAGGAGGTAAGGGAGGCCATCATAAGAGGGAGGAGCCTACTTCTTTGGCAGAGTTACAGGCTTGTCCTTTGGCACTGAACTGTTTCCAGTATATGTCATGCTATCAGTTTTGTGAGAGGCTCTCTCAGATTCAGCATCATAGAGAGTTGGCCCGCTTGTTTGTCTTACACCTCCATGATGGACATGTCACTCTTGCAGGGGTGAATTTCATATTGACACCCGAGGTGATCTCAGAGGCTACAGGGATACCAAATGTGGGTGAGGTGTGGCCTAAGCGCAGATTACTTTATGTCCGGCCATCATTTGTGAGACTGTTGACGGGTGTTTTCCCATTCAGATTTCTTCGGAGTGAGTATGCCCCCCTCATGAGACTTATCATGTATTATTTTACATGTGAGGGCAGATTTTCACAGGTGTATTCATATCACATTCGCCTGTTGATGCATTTCACCCGGGTGAGGATGATGAACCTCCCGGTCTTCCTGTTTCAGAACATTCAGAGGATGGTGCCCATGTTGCAGAGGAAGACCCCGGCCCAGCAGTACAGGAGCCTTTGTCACTATGGTTTGATCCAGCTTATAGTCTCTCATCAGTTGACTCAGCAGGGTATCTCATGGGAGGAGTTCATCTCCCGTGAGTTTTTCACAGTGCCACCTCAGCCACATCAGGAGGCTATTTATGAGGAGGGAGGACCATCTCAGCAGCCTGATGCTCCCATCACCCGACATGTCAGCTCCACTCCTATGGTGACCTATCAGAAAGGCCCAAGGGCCTTATTTGCAGCAGCTAGGCGAGTATTATCTCCACAGCGGGTGGAAGGGGTCTCGCCTTCATCTTCAGAGCAGCGAGTGTTATCTCCACAGTAGGTGGAAGGGGCCTCGTTTTCTTCGCCAGCATAGGTATTGCAGAGGGGCAAAGAGCCCATGGTTCATGAGGATCCGGTGATTGATCTTGAGGTCAGTTCTCCTAGCCAAGAGGCAAAGGAGATCATTCAGCAGCTCAGGGCCGAGAATGATGTTTTGCAGCGGAGACTTGAGGGTTCCCAATGGACCATCACATATCTAGAGCAGCGGAACACACAGCTGGAGGAGGAGAAGGCACTTGATGAGATTTGGAGGATTCGTAGTGACCGAGTCCTAAACCGTAGGAGGCCCGGTGACCCATTGCCTGTTGACCGGGAGTCATTGCTTATTCAGGAGAATGCCCACTTGGAGAGGCTGTTGGCTAAGGCCAACCAAGAGAAAAAGCTGCTAAGGAACATGAAAAACCACTATTGGGCTAGGATGCATGTTTGTAAAGCAAAGATGAAAATGTTCCAAAGAAGGTTGACCGAGGCTCTTAAGAGGAAGAAGAAGACCAACCCCCTCCGAATCTTGGCCGAGGCTTCTCTCACTCATCATGACACCCACTAGCCTCTTCACAGCACCAAGCACAAAAATTTTGGAAGTTTTGGCTCATTTTTGACATTTTTGGGCAATTTACAGGTTTTGGCTTCTCAACGGGTCTCACCCCCGGTGAGACCCTTTGTCATCGTAGCTCCGTTTTGCGAAAACTCAGCATTGCTGGATTTTTCATGCAAAGTTACACATGTCTATGGATGGATTTGAGTTTTCATGAAGTTTTGGGCCTCCAAAAGGTCAAATTATAGCCAAATTTTGACTTTCTGCCCCTTTTTTGAGCTGCAGAAGTAGTCTTGGGAGAATTGACTTTTGACTAGGCAAATGACCTCCAAATCCAAAAATTCTAGTTGGGTTGGAAAGTAGACTCAGAGACCTTTCCAACGAGCTATCCTGCACCTCATTCTGACACCGGGAAGGCCTCCAAACAGGGCTCCAAAGTGCGCGACCTGTTGAGGAGGATGTGCGCGACCCGTTGAGGAATTTGTGCCAGATTTGACCAGTTCAGCCCAGAATTTGCAGTTTAGCTCCAGTTTGACTTTCTGAGGTCGATGGTGGTCCTTTTGACTGTACTTGTGGCACTTTTTGGATACTTTTACCCTTGTTTTACTCTTCTAGAAGTTTCTCTCATGTAAAAGGGTAAAATTGACTGTATGAACTGGTTTCCAAGTTTTTAGAGGCAAGTTGTTTTGACTGCCTATTTTGTAGTGCTTAGTTTAGAAGTTGTTCAAACAGCTCCTAGGATAGTGAGCTCGACCCATGGAGGCAGGGAAAGAGGTTATATCATCTATATTATGTACTTTCATGCTCATTTTCATGGTTGGACTCTTGAGGGAGAAGCTATCACTGTATTATTCACTTGTATCTCTGCAATTTTTGGCTAAGGAAGACCAGGGTTTTGCAGTCATCTTTGGGATTCTTGTGGACTCATTGTGTTGATGGTGTGTCTCTTCATGTTATTGTAAGCTTTGTTATGTGATTCATTTCCTTTCTATACTGCTGCATATTAAACAAATGAAGTGATAAAGTTAGAATTCATGCTTGCCATGCTCTGCTTTCAAATTTGTTTAATTTCTATGTTTTCTACTGTCTAAAGAGAATTCAAATCCATTGTTTGCTCCCTTTAGCCTTCTTATCTCTCTTCCTAATCATCCACTTCAGCTAAAGACATCTACATAAGCTCCTACCTTGCCCCAAAGACCCCCCTGCAGAAACTGTGTCAAATCCCCGCACCCTAAATTGCAGTTCCTCAATTTGCCACCAAAAACCCCAAAAACCCCTAAATCAACCTTTTAATCAGTTTACTAGCCTAATATCAGTGTTACCTTTGATTGGTCATCTCATCTCATTGAAGATTTGCCGAGATTGACCGAAGAGAGCCTTCTCCTGCCCCGTAGGGCTAGCTACGAGGCTGAATGGTTTGATGTAGCTTTGAGATTTGCCTTTCTCAGCCTGAGGTGAAATCTCAAGTGCTAACATACTGGCGACCATACTGGGGAGAAAAAACCGATATTTTGTTCATTGACGTGTTATTTCATAGGTCTTAGACGGAGCCTGAAGTTACGCCAGGTAGCCTTCGAAAACGCTCTTGTTTTACATCAGTGCAAGTAGATAAACGCTGCTTCAGTCAATCTCCGTGATCTTGTGAACATAGCGCTTCTTTGACATCTTATCCCCATGTATTTGTTAACTCTGAGCCGTGTATGATAGGTTGAGAGTTTTCACAGGCTGAATGCTTTTTCTTTCCTAGTTATTCTGAGAAAACAAGCTGGCTACAGATCCCAAAACCATTTTCAGATCTCATTCATGTCCAGCTATTTTTTATTATCTTGAAGATTTAGAATTTGACGAAAGCTTTGAGTTATCGCTGTTTAAAGCTAAGTCTGAAAGTGCACTCGATTCTTTAGTCCTTGACCCTGATTTTGCAGCTGCTATTGAATTTGAAAGACATAATAAGTTGGTTGAACATTTCATCTTAAGACATCTTCAGACACGTATACAAGCCACTACTCTTGCTGATTTCCTTGAAAATATCTCTGGACATATTGGATCTTCTATCATGGCACACGAAGAAGCTTATCCTCCTTATGTTTCAGTTTCACCTATAATCACATATCCCGAATCAGCAGTTGGTTCTCCGCCTTCTTCTCCTACTCCTCCGACTCCTCCAACTCCACAAACTACACCTCCTTTTGTTATAATCCCTGCTATCACAGCTCCTCCTCCACATACACATCCTACTCCCCCACCTAGAGCAATGGCTGCCCGGTTTGCCCCATTGGTTTTACCTGCAAATCTTCATGATATGCCTGCTGATTACCAAAGTAAAATCCCCATGTTTGATGGCACTCCACAAAGTATTACAGCTCAGCAACATATCGACAAGATGACCACATTTTTTGATCTATATGAGTTAGATGAAGAAGATGTTACCATGCGGTTATTCGTGCAAACATTTGCAGGAGAAGTTAGGAAATGGTTCAGAGGGTTGGCAGCTAACAGCATCACTACTTTGGAGGCACTTCAAAATCAGTTCTTAGATCGGTGGGAAATCAGAAAGGATCCGCTTCAAATCAATGCCGAATACAACAACCTCAAGCGTAATCCGGGTGAGTCAGTTCAAGATTATATAATCAGATTCAATACAGTTTATAATGCTATTCCCGATGATTTGAGGCCATCTAGAAAATCAGCACTTCTTAAGTTCCCGGATGGTTTTGATCCAGAAATGGCTTATTCGTTGAGAGATAGAGATCCGCCTACCTTGGAGGAGATGCAGAAAATTGCTGTCAGCGTTGAGGCAAATTTGAATGACAAAAGAGCAAGGATGAAGGCAGAAAAGCGAGTTACAATCAAGGAGGAAGCATCTACATCAAATCAGGTTCTTCAGCAGGTTGAGCAGATAAAGAGGGCACTTGAAAAGATGACTATTGACAAGCCGGAGCCTCAGATTCGTAATCCCAATTTCAGAGGTCAACCGCAGCAACAATATAGAATCAAGCAGCGTGAAACAAAGGCACAAGACACGGCAGTTCAGCAGCAAATGAAACCACCTTTTCAGCAGAATTTTGTTAGTCAAGAGTCTGAAGATGAGGGTGACAATGTTGGCGAGGAAAATCATTTCTTCACCCCTGATGATATGCCTACATATATCACGGAAGAAGATGAGTTGGTGAGTAATTTTGTCTTTCCCCAAGATGAGCATTATATTTTGTCAAGCGATACAATACTTGAAGAAGAATCTGAAGATTATCAAAGAGGGTACTTGAATGCATTATCAGCACAGCAAGGACAGCAAAGGCAATTGAGAGGCCGGACTATTCCTATAAATCCTGTGCAGAAAAGGAAAGACATTGCAGCAAAAAATGATTCAGTTTCTTCAAAAGGTAAAGACATAGTTGGTCCCTCAACAATTCCATCATCATCAGCAGCTAAAGTGGACCAGCCATCAAATGCACCAAAGGATAAAGCTGAGAAGAGAGATAATCCGGCAAAGGAAGGTGAGAAGTTTCCAGTTTTCAGTTTGGAGAATGAAATTGCAAAGGTGAAGATATCTATTCCTTTAACGGAGGTCATGAAGAATGCCACTTACCGAGGCCAAATTTCCAAGTTGCTGAATTTTGACCCAATGCTAGACATGGTGAATGTACAAGATGATCAGCCGGAGTTAATCTTTGGGCCAGCTTTGAATGGTGAGTCTCCCGAGAGTGACATTCCTCCATTTTATATTAGTTTGCGATTGCATGAGTTTGTGCTGCACAATGCTATGTTTGACTCGGGAGCTTCACATAATTTGATGCCGAAAACAATCATGGAGAAGCTGGGGCTTGACATCACAAGGAAGTACCATGATTTGTATTCGTTTGATTCTAGCCGGGTAAGATGCATTGGTTTGATCAAAGACTTAGTGGTGAGTCTAGATCAAATTCCAGCGAAGAATGTTTTAATGGATGTGGTGGTGGCGGACATTCCTCCACGATTTGGCATGTTGTTGTCGAGGTCATGGGGAGCCAAACTCAAAGGTACAATTCAGCTTGATTTTTCATATGCTTCAATTCCAGTTTTCGGTCAAATGAGGAAGTTATATCGAGAACAAAAGATGAAATACATGATCACTAGTAAGGAAAAGCCCGTGAATCATCCTATAAATTATGTACAAACAGATTTAGAATCTTTTGTTTTGTTTGCGGAAAATTTCAATGAGGTAGATAGTCAGTTAGTTCAAGTAGAAGATATACCAGACATTTCAGAAAATTTCAGAGAAGTTTTGAGGAAGGAAAGTGAAGAAAGGTCTGCTGTCATAAAGCCAAATGCAGAAATAAATGGGCAGCAAGCAGAACATGAAACAACATCAGATTTTCAGCACTTAGAAGATGATGAAGAGGGTCTTTGGACCATGGATTTTGATGGTGCAGTGGGCAGCGATGGTGCTGGTATCGGTGTGTGGATTCGAAGCCCATTCTCAGCCCAAGATCAAGTTCCAAGCAAGGTACGGGTATGTTCTTATAAATTGGCATTTGATTGCTCGAATAATGAGGCAGAATATGAAGCTCTTATTGCTGGTTTGAAAATCCTTCTGAAGTTAAAGGCAAAGAAAATAGCAGTATATGGCGACTCCGAATTAGTTATCAAGCAAGTGAAAGGTGAATTTCAGGCCAAACATCCTCGCATGAGAGCTTATAGAAATGTTGTTTTAGATATCTTGAAAAGATTTTCTGAACATACTTTGACATGTGTGCCCCGGATTCAAAATGGTGTTGCGGATGCTTTGGCTAAGGCGGCAAGTAATCTGAAAATACCCATGAATTCCAGCAATAAGTTCGAGATATACGTGAAACATCGTCCTACAGTTCCAGATAACCAAAGGTGTTGGCAAGTGTTCCAAGATGACGAAGAAATCAAAGATTTTCTGCAAGTTAAGGGTAAGTTCGAAGACATCTCAATAGATACGGAAGCTGAGGGAGTGAATCAGATGGATGTATTGCAGCTCAAAGACAATCACATTCCAAAAGGATTGATTCCTTTAGAGGAATTGTTTGATCAGGATGATGTGGCCCGCAAGCCAACTTTGAGGCCAACGGACGAAGGAGTTGAAGATGTGAACCTTGGGACAGCTGCGAATCCAAAGATGGTGAAGCTTTCAAAAGCATTGTCGCCTAAGGTAAAGCAAGAGTATATCAGATTATTGTCTCTGTATTCTAATGTCTTTGCATGGGATTATTCAGACTTGAAAACTTATGACACAAGTATTATTCAGCATACCATTCCCATAAAGCCAAATCAAAAGCCTTTCCGGCAAAAGTTGAGAAGAATTAATCCTAAATTGCTGCCATTGATTGAGAAGGAAGTCAACAGGTTGTATAAGTCCGGAATCATAGTGCCAATCCAGTTTTCCGATTGGATCTCAAACTTGGTGCCCGTGAGGAAGAAAACCGGTGAGATTCGCTTGTGTATAGACTTTAGAAATCTAAACAAAGTGTCATTAAAGGACAATTATCCGCTGCCCAAAATGGATCACATATTGCAGCGGGTTGTGGGGGCATCTAGGATGTCATTGCTTGATGGTTACTCCGGATATAATCAGATTTTGGTGCACGAAGATGACCGTGACAAGACAGCATTTACCACTCCATGGGGTACATTTCATTATGCCAAGATGCCGTTTGGTTTGAAAAACGCGGGTGCTACATTTCAGCGGGCAATGGACATGGCCTTTGCAAACGAGAAGGATGTCTTTTTGGTTGTTTATCTTGATGATTTGACCGTGTTTTCTAAATCAGATGAAGAGCATTTGTTTCATTTGACTAAGGTGTTTGAAAAGTGCAGAAAATATGGCATCTCATTGAATCCAAAGAAGAGTCTTTTTGCTATGAGTGAAGGCAAGCTGCTGGGCCATATCATTTCTAAAGATGGCATTCGTATAGACCCTGCACGAGTAAAAGAAATTCAGCAAGTGGAGCAGCCCCGTAGCAAGAAAGAAATTCAGTCCTTCAATGGTAAGTTGAATTTTCTGCGTCGTTTCCAGGGAAAATTTTAAGAACCCCCCCTAAATTTATAAATATAATAAATGGGCGAATCTCCATGGTATATAGGAAAAATGGAAGGCAATTTTATCAATAATATAATATGGATATATAATTTTTTGGCAAATATCTCACCAAGCATGGCGAATATTTTACTGAATTATAAAATCTTGTAAGATCTTGGCAAGTCTTTCACTAAATAATAAAACTTTGTAAATTCCTAGTGAATCTTAGCATAGGCTACATGCTGGTTTAATTCCCCCATTTAAATAGGCTACATTCCAGGTGAATACCATGGGTCAATACCATGTGCCATTTTGGTGAATACCATGGGTCAATACCATGTGCCATTTTTATTTTTATTAATTCTAATATTAGGGTTAATAATGGTTTTTTGCATGGTATTAATAACAATCTGGTCCATGGTATTTGTCCCATAGTATTTTGGCCATAGGTTTCACCTTAATATAACCCATTTTTTGAGTGTTCGTAAATATAAGGTGACTTATGGAGTAAATATAAAAAAATGTTTTATTTGTTTACCATACCTCTCGTTTATTTATATTTTTATTAATTTACCATACCTATTTTACAAATATGGTATTTGGCCCATAGGATTCACTTAAATATAAAAAGAGGTTTTATTTATTTACAATACGTCTAGTTTATTTTTATTTTTATTTATTTACCATACCTTTTGAGTAAGTATAAAAAGACGTTTTATTTATTTACCATACCTCCACTTTACTTATATTTTTATTTGTTTACACCCTTACATGTATATAAGGTGACTTATGGAGTAAATATAAAAAAATGTTTTATTTATTTACTATACCTCTCATTTATTTATATTTTTATTAATTTACCATACCTCTTTTATAAATATGGTATTTGGCCCATAGGATTCACTTAAATAAAACCTATTCTTGAAAATGGGCGAATGGATTCACTTAAATAAAACCTAATTTTGAAAATGGGCGAATGGAAGGTTGTAAGTCCTAATTTCAAGGGCTAAATTTACCTTTTTTACCCTCTCCCTTAAAATAAGGTGGGCTATTTGTGGTGATTTGTAAAAATGTACTATGATACAAAATATTCGCCCACTAAAAATTTAAAACCCCTTAATTTCGCCAAAGGGCGAACATTCGCCCCTAAAATTATCCTTGGTCGTTTCATTCCCAATCTTGCTGAACATCTTAGAGAGATAACAAATATGCCCCGTAGCAAGAAAGAAATTCAGTCCTTCAATGGTAAGTTGAATTTTCTGCGTCGTTTCATTCCCAATCTTGCTGAACATCTTAGAGAGATAACAAATATGCTGAAGAAGGACAGCGAGCTCAAATGGACCGAAGGGGCGGTGAAATCGTTTAATTTGATAAAGGTAATCTTATCTTCAGCCCCAACATTGATTAGCCCGGATTATACACAGGATTTTATTTTGTTTTCATTCGCCTCTGAGCATACATTGGCAGCTGTGTTGATGCAAAAGAGAGATGGAGTTGAGAGGCCCATAGCTTTTTTCAGCCGCATCATAAGAGACGGAGCGCTGAATTATAATATCATTGAGAAACAAGCATTGGCCCTGATCAAAGCATTGAAAGATTTCCGAGTTTACATATTGAATTCTCATGTTTTAGCATATGTTCCCAATGCAGCTGTGAAGGATGTTCTAGTGCAAATGGAACCGAAAGGAGAAGGGGTAAGTGGATTGCTGCACTCTTAGAATATGATGTTGAAATTAAGCCTACCAAGTTGATTAAAGGTCAAGGTCTAGCTAAGTTGATGGCTGAAGCAAACCTTCATGTCCTTGATATAAATTTGATTGTTGCCTTGTCGGATGAAGACGAAGAGAATTCAGTTCTACAGGTGTCTGATATCTTTGTGTCTTCTCCTTGGTATGCTGATATAGTTTATGTGCTTCAAAACCTATCTGCACCTCCTGGCATGCCTAGAAACAAAGCTAGAACATTGAAGCTTAAGGCTGCCAAATTTTGCATTATCAAATCTGCACTTTATTGGAAGGATCACGGTGGCATCTTGCTGAACTGTTTGGTCGAAGAGGAAGCTAAAACAACAGTAAATGATTTCCATAAGGGTGACTGTGGGGGTCACTTATTTTGGAAGACCACGGCTAATAAGATCTTGAGAGCTGGTTTCTATTGGCCTTCTTTATTTTCTGATGTATATAAAGCGGTAAAGAGTTGTCATGAATGTCAAATTTTTCAAGGAAAACAGAAATTACAGCCATTGCCTCTTAAGCCGGTCGAAATCAGCGCACCATTTCAGCAGTGGGGCTTGGATTTTATTGGCGAAATCCACCCTGCATCTTCCGGGCAGCATCGATGGATCTTGACGGCTACAGATTATTTCACAAAATGGATTGAAGCCATTCCCACCCGACAGGCCACAGATTTGGTAATTATTTCCTTTCTTGAAAATAATATTTTGTCACGTTTTGGCTGTCCACAAAAGTTGATTACTGACAATGCAGCTGCATTCAAATCAAAGAAGTTGGTTGATTTTTGCTTTAAATATAACATCAGTTTGGGGCATTCAACCGCTTATCATCCGCAAGGTAATGGGCTGGCCGAATCTTCAAACAAATCCCTTGTGAATATTATAAAGAAATTGCTGGAAATAAACAAGAAGAGCTGGCATAAGAAGTTAATAAATGCACTATGGGCTGATCGGGTAAGTCAAAAGAAGTCAATTGGTATGTCACCTTTTGAAATTGTTTACGAAGTAGATGCAATGTTTCCTACTTCACTTAGTGATCCGGTAGCCAAGTTGTTTCAAGAAGCTAGTGGTGAAGAGGATCCTATGCAACGACGGATCAGTCAAATGATTCATTTGCAGCAAACACGAGAAGAAGTCCACCAGAATTCCCTTAAGTTGCAGGAGCGCATAAAGAGAATCTATGACAAAAAGGCCAAGGCAGATGAGTTTCAGATTGATGATGTTGTGTTACGGTGGGATGCCCGAAATGAGGATAAAGGGAAGCATGGAAAATTCGACAACTTATGGAAGGGTCCTTATAAAATTGCAGCATACCGTGGTCCAAATGTTTTCCTTCTCAAAGAAATGAACGGAGATGAATGTCTTGGAGGGTCGGTGAATGGCCGGCTGCTCAAAAGGTATCATGCTTGAGCATTTTCTGCTCTAATCACTCTCATTGTAAATACCATGTCATTTTCTTTCTGCAGCAAGTGTGAAGCTGATTTCCATCTTCAGTTTGGGGCCCGCGGTGAAGGCTATAATTCTGAAAATGGTGATTAGTTGGTGTGAGTTTTACAAGTTGTTTCATGTCAGTTCATTTTCTGTATAGAGTTAGTGAGTTAGTGTCCAAGATAGTCTTGAATTTCAGTCAATTGTCTAAGTCAAATAAAGTTGTTTTCAAGATGGTCACATGTGAATAAGTTGACTCCATTGCCCAATGATAAAGGCACTGGTCTGCTCTCCCAGAGGTCTGAGGTTCTTGGTACCTCCAAGGAGATACCATCCCCATTGGAGCCAATGTTAGTGTCGGTCTTGAAAGCCCTCCATCAGTGATCAAAGCTCTTTGCATTTGCATTAGTAGGTGTCTCATCAGTGTCAAAATTTGCATCCCGTTAGGCATGCCATAATCCTGATGGAGGAGCTGGTCTATTCATACCCCTCTTGGCTTTGCTGGATCAGGTCATATCAGTCATTGAGTTTGTCAAGCTGCTCTTGTTTAGTCTTAATGTCAAAATTCTAGGTCTAGGGTTTTGGTCAGTTGTCTTAGCAAGGTCATGTCTCTGAAAGTCCTTGAGTGACCAGCAAGCCAGAGGGAGGATGGAAAACATGTTCCTTTGAAATTTTCATCATGTACAGTTCATTTTTAACCTTGGATTTAAAAACCCCGTTTTTAAAGCCAAGGTCATGATAATTTTTGTAAAAGAATAAATTTCCAAAATGTTTTCAAAAAGGCAGCAACAACCCTGGTCCCCTTGCCACAGTCCTTCAGATGATCTACCTGCAAAAAGAATCAGGTCAAAGCACTCAAAAAGTCAACTTCAGGATAAAGGAAACCAAGAAAATCAGTGTTTTAAAAAAGTGTCAAAATAGACTTTATAAAGTGGGTTTATGGATGAAATTTTTTCAAATGAGATTATAAAAGGTAATGTTCCCTCCTTTCACTCTCATTGTGCATTTCAAGCTTGCAAGAGAGATTGTGAGAGAGTGATAGGCGAAGGAGGCGAAATTGCAACGGTTTCGGGCAGTTTGCAGGTGCGCGACCCGTCCAGGCTTGTGCGCGACCTGTTGGGCGGTGCGCGACCCGTCCAGCGCACTCCGGCAGTGTAAAATTATAACGGGCGCGACCCGTTGGGCTGTGCGCGACCCGTTGGGGAGCGTGCGCGACCCGTTCAACTGTCTGCCACCAAAACTTCAATCAAATTCCTTCATTCCACTTCAAATTTGCTCAATCGGTCGAGGTAGGCTCTTAATGCATGGTTGTTGATATTGGTGGTGAAAATAAGGATGTATGCTATGATTTCATCTTCTAAATTTGCAAATGAATGGATTAATATGGCTGCTTGCTAATGTTTGTAAAATGCTAGGGTTTTGTGACTGTTTCAAGTGTTTTTGTCCCATTTGGTCCCTTCCCTCTTTTCCTCTTTCATTCATAGTCATGCTTGCATCTCTGTCCCATATTATTTGTACATAAAATGTTGATTTTTTCCCCCATCCCTAAGCTATAAACCCTACCCCTCTCACAAGCACACAAAACCCTAATTCCCTCTACCATACACATGCAAAAAATAAAACAAAAAGAAAAGATACATTTGTAAATAAAGAAAGAGTCATGTGAAAATAAATGTTGGTGTATGTCTAGAGGCATGTACATAACCCCTATATACCCTTGACATCCCCTTGTACATGAAAATCTTCCCTCTATGTGAAAACAATGTGCATGTACTCCTTAAGAACAAAAAGAGCAAAAATTTGCCTTATGACACACATGAACTCCTATAAGCAAATTTGGTGTATGGTGTCCCTATGTCCCTATTGATACATGTATGCCCCTTCCATGTTCATTATCATACATGTTTTTGTACCATATGAGATGTTCTTTGCAAATGATTTCCCAATGTTAAAATGTGTTCCTATATGCATGACAATTTGTAAAGTTTCCCTTGAAAATTCCCTGTTATTTTCATATATTCCCATTCCTCGTTAATAATTTCCCTCCCCTCACATTCCCCTCATGTTTTTTCTCCTTGAAACAGCATAGAGTTCAGTACTTTTGCAGGCAGAGGCAACAGTTCAATTTGTCCTTCAATTTGCCCACCTTGCTCCAAAACCATGTCAGATACCGAGACTTATGAGCAAGGTGATGACCATTCATCATCTACAGAGATTGAGGAACAGAGGAGGCCTCGTAGAGGAGGTAAGGGAGGCCATCATAAGAGGGAGGAGCCTACTTCTTTGGCAGAGTTACAGGCTTGTCCTTTGGCACTGAACTGTTTCCAGTATATGTCATGCTATCAGTTTTGTGAGAGGCTCTCTCAGATTTAGCATCATAGAGAGTTGGCCCGCTTGTTTGTCTTACACCTCCATGATGGACATGTCACTCTTGCAGGGGTGAATTTCATATTGACACCCGAGGTGATCTCAGAGGCTATAGGGATACCAAATGTGGGTGAGGTGTGGCCTAAGCGCAGATTACTTGATTTTGTTCACTTTGAGCCTTATGTCCGGCCATCATTTGTGAGACTGTTGACGGGTGTTTTCCCATTCAGATTTCTTCGGAGTGAGTATGCCCCCCTCATGAGACTTATCATGCATTATTTTACATGTGAGGGTAGATTTTCACAGGTGTATTCATATCACATTCGCCTGTTGATGCATTTCACCCGGGTGAGGATGATGAACCTCCCGGTCTTCCAGTTTCAGAACATTCAGAGGATGGTGCCCATGTTGCAGAGGAAGACCCCGGCCCAGCAGTACAGGAGCCTTTGTCACTATGGTTTGATCTAGCTTATAGTCTCCCATCAGTTGACTCAGCAGGGTATCTCATGGGAGGAGTTCATCTCCCGTGAGTTTTTCACAGTGCCACCTCAGCCACATCAGGAGGCTATTTATTAGGAGGGAGGACCATCTCAGCAGCCTGATGCTCCCATCACCCGACATGTCAGCTCCACTCCTATGGTGACCTATCAGAAAGGCCCAAGGGCCTTATTTGCAGCAGCTAGGCGAGTATTATCTCCACAGCGGGTGGAAGGGGTCTCGCCTTCATCTTCAGAGCAGCGAGTGTTATCTCCACAGTAGGTGGAAGGGGCCTCGTTTTCTTCGCCAGCACAGGTATTGCAGAGGGGCAAAGAGCCCATGGTTCATGAGGATCCGGTGATTGATCTTGAGGTCAGTTCTCCTAGCCAAGAGGCAAAGGAGATCATTCAGCAGCTCAGGGCCAAGAATGATGTTTTGCAGCGGAGACTTGAGGGTGCCCAATGGACCATCACATATCTAGAGCAGCGGAACACACAGCTGGAGGAGGAGAAGGCACTTGATGAGATTTGGAGGATTCGTAGTGACCGAGTCCTAAACCATAGGAGGCCCGGTGACCCATTGCCTGTTGACCGGGAGTCATTGCTTATTCAGGAGAATGCCCACTTGGAGAGGCTGTTGGCTAAGGCCAACCAAGAGAAAAAGCTGCTAAGGAACATGAAAAACCACTATTGGGCTAGGATGCACGTTTGTAAAGCAAAGATGAAAATGTTCCAAAGAAGGTTGACCGAGGCTCTTAAGAGGAAGAAGAAGACCAACCCCCTCTGCATCTTAGCCGAGGCTTATCTCACTCATCATGACACCCACTAGCCTCTTCACAGCACCAAGAACAAAAATTTTGGAAGTTTTGGCTCATTTTTGACATTTTTGGGCAATTTACAGGTTTTGGCTTCTCAACGAGTCTCACCCCCGGTGAGACCCTTTGTCATCGTAGCTCCGTTTTGTGAAAACTCAGCATTGCTGGATTTTTCATGCAAAGTTACACATGTCTATGGATGGATTTGAGTTTTCATGAAGTTTTGGGCCTCCAAAAGGTCAAATTATAGCCAAATTTTGACTTTCTGCCCCTTTTTTGAGCTGCAGAAGTAGTCTTGGGAGAATTGACTTTTTACTAGGAAAATGACCTCCAAATCCAAAAATTCTAGTTGGGTTGGAAAGTAGACTCATATACCTTTCCAACGAGCTATCCTGCACCTCCTTCTGACACCGGGAAGGCCACCAAATAGGGCTCCAAAGTGCGCGACCCGTTGAGGAGGATGTGCACGACCCGTTAAGGAATTTGTGCCAGATTTAACCAGTTCAGCCCATAATTTGCAGTTTAGCTCCAGTTTGACTTTCTGAGGTCGATGGTGGTCCTTTTGACTGTACTTGTGGCACTTTTTGGATACTTTTACCCTTGTTTTACTCTTCTATAAGTTTCTCTCATGTAAAAGGGTAAAATTGACTGTATGAACTCGTTTCCAAGTTTTTAGAGGCAAGTTGTTTTGACTGCCTATTTTGTAGTGCTTAGTTTATAAGTTGTTCAAACAGCTCCTAGGATAGTGAGCTCGACCCATGGAGGCAGGGAAAGAGGTTAGATCATCTATATTATGTACTTTCATGCTCATTTTCATGGTTGGACTCTTGAGGGAGAAGTTATCACTGTATTATTCACTTGTATCTCTGCAATTTTTGGCTAAGGAAGACCAGGGTTTTGCAGTCATCTTTGGGATTCTTGTGGACTCATTGTGTTGATGGTGTGTCTCTTCATGTTATTGTAAGCTTTGTTATGTGATTCATTTCCTTTCTATACTGCTGCATATTAAATAAATGAAGTGATAAAGTTAGAATTCATGCTTGCCATGCTCTGCTTTCAAATTTGTTTAATTTCTATGTTTTCTACTGTCTAAAGAGAATTCAAATCCATTGTTTGCTCTCTTTAGCCTTCTTATCTCTCTTCCTGATCATCCACTTCAGCTAAAGACATCTACACAAGCTCCTACCTTGCCCCAAAGACCCCCCTGCAGAAACTGTGTCAAATCCCCGCACCCTAAATTGCAGCTCCTCAATTTGCCACCAAAAACCCCAAAAACCCCTAAATCAACCTTTTAATCAGTTTACTAGCCTAATATCAGTGTTACCTTTGATTGGTCATCTCATCTCATTGAAGATTTGCCGAGATTGACCGGAGAGAGCCTTCTCCTGCCCCGTAGGGCTAGCTACGAGGCTGAATGGTTTGATGTAGCTTTGAGATTTGCCTTTCTCAGCTTGAGGTGAAATCTCAAGTGCTAAAAAGCTCATCAAATCAATCATGAAAAATGACACCTATTGGTATAGGAGCATAACACCACAGAAGGTGATTTTCGTTGCTCTTTGGAAAGTCGCACCTGCATTTATAAGTCCAACTGGCATCCTCTTAAAATCGAATGTCACCCATTTGGTCTAGAAGGTAGTTTTAGTCTGTCTGCTTCCACCACTGCACTTGATTATAACCAAAGAAACCATCTAGTAGTGAAAACTTTTCAAAGCCAGATATTTTCTGAAGGATCTGTTCCATGGATGGCACTAGGTAATTGTCTTTGTCTAAATCCCGGTTAAGATTTCAGAAATCAACACAGAGACATATTTATCCAGATCTCTTTCTGACTAGGACCAAGTTGGATATCCAATTGGAATATATGAATTTGAAGATGATTTGATCATCCAGCAGCTTCCTCAATTCTTTTTGGATAAGGGATCCAATGTTGGGTGAACTTTTCGTTACTTATACTGGAAAGGCTTTACCCCTTCTTTTATAGGAATGATGTGTTGGATAATACGAGTGTCATATGTCTTTAAATCATCATATGTCCATGTAAATACATCACAGTACTACTTGAATAAGAGGATAAACGTATGTCGTTCCTATGGAGAACAACATGTACCGAGGTTCACATGCTTTGAATCTTCTTGTGTCCCAAGATTGATTGATTCAAATGAAAACTTTGAGCTCTGAGTCTTTATGTTGGTTGGTCCTCTAAATTAGTATTTCAAGTCATATAACTTCTCCAGGGACACCACACCCTTAGGCATAGTGTTTCCTTTCGTTGCATTGAATGTGTCCTGTAAAGGCCAATCGTGTTCATCCTCACCTATAGCAACATATTTGAATACATCTACATTATCCATAAAGTGCAGTATCTGTTGGTCAACATTGAAAACATGTAATTTACTGACATTTTTTGGTACAGATGGTTTATATACAATTTCAATAGAAAAACCCTTTTTCATTGGCGACATCCTAGCAGTTACATTTGTGGAATTTCTAAGTCTAGGAATAGAAATTAATAATTAAATCTTTAAAATGACTAATTAAACACCATACCTCCTAATGGTAATTTTTAACATGTGGTGCGACACAGTGGATAGTATCTCGTACCTGTCGAGTAACCACCTATGAGTCACCGATTACCTTGGGATCTTTTACCTTTAGATCGATGGCCTTTTTTAACCCAAGCACGAGTGCTTCCTATTCAGTAGTATTATTAGTACACTCAAAATATAGACGACATGAGAGGATATGATTCTTATTGCATGGGTCTGTAAGAACACAACCAGCTCCAAAACCGTCTTGTGTCTTTGAACCATAAAAATATGAAGTCCAAATATCGTGATCTACTAAGATACTTCCTATAATACTATTTCTACTATTGTTACTATTGTGTACATCTATAGTACATGTTTCATTTGCACCGGCAGGAGAACAAGGAAGGAGATCCTGCTATGTATCTATGGAATAGGTGATGGTTGTGCCTAATAACACCCGAGTACGATTTCAAGGAAACAATTCCCAAAAATAAGATTAGAAAAAGCGAGAGGCTTGTTGTGGCCCTCAAGTGGTGTCACAGTGTGTTTCATTTATGACTCACTGTTCACTCAAATCTAGTTATTCCTAACCTTATATGGAAGCCACAAATGTGACCATTCCATTACAAAATACCCTTGTAATTTGCTAGACCAATCTATGCTAAGAAGAAAACCATAGGCTTCTAGTATGTCCACAATTACAATATGTATATATTGGTGAACTCGATCATATTTTGATAATATGATAAGCACATTCTTAAGCTCACTAATAGCTTGGACAAGAGACTTGTACAGTTGAATAATGTGTGTATCAGTTTTCTCCCATTTTGCATTTATTTTCTTTCCTACAGATAGTGGCATTACATTTACAAATGCACTAGAGTTTATTAAACAATTATGGACATTATAATTGAGAATTTCAAGCGTTAATAAAATGGAGGATAGAGAGTATTAGCTTCTAATGTTAAAGGATGCATTATAGATTCAAGGGAATCGGAAGAGTTACTTGACACCTTTTGAGAGGAGGAAGATTTATCACCTAACGAAGGTTCTAAAAAGGTATAGATAATAATTTCATGTTGGCCTGTGATATTTTCATGCTCATAGATAGAAATTTTGGCTCACATCTACTACATATTTTCCACTATGCTATATTCAATTGTTTCACCAATAACAACCATTATTGAAGTGTCTGGAGGAGTAGCTTTATTCGACACTTCCAGAGTATTGGGCATACCCTTATTGTTGGAGGAAGTGATCTTGGACTTAGTTGCATCTCCAGAATTATTTTTGAATTTTGAGTAGGATTGACGAGTGGTGAGATACTTCTTAGTGATTGTTCTTTTAATTTTTGTCTTGTCAATTCTTGTTTAGAGATCGACCCTTTGCTCCTCCAATTGTATCGACCATTTTTATTTTGAGGAGGGGCCTCATTCTGTGGTGGTTCTTTAGTATTATTCTTTTCATCATTGTAGATATAATGATATTCATTCACTGCATTTCCAATACTTTTTCTATCTTCAGTCGTTGTAGGTTCTTTTGTTTCTTATATTTGTTTTTCTTGCTCATATGCTAATAGAGTATCCATAATTTGTGCACCTAGAGAATTCATGTTGTGGTTCCACTAAGGGCATGTCTTCTTTGAGTGATATTTCTTATGGAAATAATAGTAATTATCCATGTCGATACTTTCTATATTCATCACAACATTCAAGTGTTGTGCAAACTTAGCAGGTTGATTGTTGTTGTTGCTAATATTCCTTCGAAAAGGGAAGGACTTTGGAGTCTTTCTGCTAGTGGAAGTTTCGCTTGAACTCTTCTTTAGCTCTGAGATTTCATTGATGAGTGCCTTCACCATCCTGGTCAAGTTTTCTATGTCTAATGACTCATTTTCTTTAGCCTCACTAGAAGAAGGTTGTGACTTCCTACAATTTTCTTTGGAGTCCTTTGATTCGTCATTGTCTATTATAACTCCAATCGCGTGCAAGTCCTTCTCAATAGCAATGGCTTCTACAAATTTTAACTCCAATGTTTCCTTTACCGCTCTTTACATAAATTGGGAAATGTTGGTGGGCAAGGCAAATGTGTAATAATCAATAGTGATTGAATCATGCGCTTGCATGCCTGGGGGAAACTTATTCAATATACAATTGAATTTTTTATTAAAATATTTCACTTTTCCTTCCCCCCCTATTGATGCTTTTGAGCTCTTTGAGTAACATGGTGGGATTATTTTCATCAACAAACTTCTTGAGAAATAACTTTTTAAACTCCCTCCAAGTGTGGATGGAATTGACGGGCATATTGTGGTACCATTGTTGTTTCTCTAGCTTCTAATGTATAAGGGAAAAGTCTATAGGAAGCATCATCATACCTCACCTCCAAAATTCGTAGATGCATGTAAAAATCATCGAGGTTATCTGGATCATACTTTGGAAGCATTTTTTCTAGATGTCTTGACATTTTATGTAAATTGTTTAGAAGAGAAACAGACCCTTAGGCCATCTAATTCATCGAAGAGGTCGTCTAAAATAACAGTTGTTTCATCCTCATACCCTTCATTAAGAGGTGGAAGATGATCTTGATGTTTTGTATCGTTCGAAGATTCTGCCAGCTCCTCAAGAGTGGAAAATATTAAATCTTCCACTGTAGAGACTAATATACTAGTATTGGTTGTTTTTTTCTTCTTCAGAAAGAATGGAAGATTATGCGCTCTAGGAATTAATTTGATAGCGTTCTCATACCAATAGGTTATGGGTCGAATTTCCCAGATCTTCTCATAGGTTACCTCACAAGTTGACTTTGGGTCAGGCTGATAAGATCCTCCTCCTCCAAGAATTGGAGTCGGAATGGTGCTCGGAATGTTAATACCTTGTTTACAAGAAGAATGATTTGGGTGTGCATAGTTATCAGCCATAAAAAATTGGTTTCCCTCCTAGCACTAGAATGTTGATGGCACTAGATACCGCCAACATATAGGGGATATGCCCGATATAAGGTCCCAACTAGACCTCACACCGTTTGGTATAGGAGTCCCATCTAGAATATGGCCCGACTTTCGTTTACTTGAAGATATGCCTTGGCTTTAGTTGTCAGCACGAGAGAGAAGTGAAAATTTCCTTTTGAATGAGAAAGCTAGTGTGACTTATGAATGTGCGATTGCAGATGTATCAAGGTTCTCTTACTGCGGAGGGGAAACTAAAGTGAGCCTCTAAGAGAGAAGTAATAGTACTACCCTAGTGGAGACAGCATGAAAGAGAAAGTTTTATCTAACATCAAGCGAAGTATTTCACAAGGATATGGCGATCATTATAAACATAACAACACATTTCCAACAATAAGTACTGAAGTCACTGAAACAGTTTAATTACTCCAGTACCAATGAAATAAAACATGAACCATAAACATTCAAAGAATAGTCTTAGAAACATTCACAATCCATGTGTGAAAACGTGTTGTCCTGGAAGGCTTCAATATTAAGCAAAAGTCCCAAGATACATAAATACAATGAACACCACTAGCTCCAATAGTGGAGTGTTAGAGCCACTACTTACTCCAAAAAGTACTAACTTTGTCTCCCTATTGCCTTGTGGGAGAAGCCAAGTTTAAAATTCCTTTACATGACAAATGAGGATGTATTTATAACTTGAGGAATGACCTTTCACATCCTCGTGACTCTTGACTTTCTAACTTCTAATGACCTTTGGACTTCTACAACCTTTGGAATTCCAAATGACTTTTGGAATTACATATGACTTTTGGTATTACATGTATTTTTGACTTCCATGACTCTTTAGTTCATACATGACTCTTGGTCTTCCACTTATTTGTCTTTAGAATTATTACAATAGTACATCATGAATTCCACATCATCGTGTGATGAGACTTGACATGTCACTATCTTTGATGACTGGGACTAATAGTGACTGATGACATGGACTTTCTCCAGTGGTGACATGGTTGCCAATTGTATCTTCATTCTTCATGCAGCTTCAATCATTGATGTCCTCTACCCTCCAAAGGGTCTTTGATCAAATGGAGTCTTCAGGGTGCTTTGATAATCAAGATTCAAGCATGTTATTTGTTCTTTTTGAACTTCCTTTGTTTGTTCTCCTTGCCTGATCTTCCTCATGTGTGCTTGCCATGATGTTTCTAGAATACCTATATCTGCAAATCACTCATGACGAGCAACCATCAGCCTGAAAATATCCTATTCTACCATGTTTCATGCATATTTTTTTTTCATTCCTTTCTAGTGCACTCAAGAGAGACAAAAGGGGCTCCATGGCACATGGGCACACTTTGAAAGGCTGAAGGGCTAAAGAGGGAAGGCTTCGGGGCTTCGGCATGCACTCATGCAATCAAAAGAAGGGGATAGTCAAGGTAGGGCACATGGCACAAGTCTGAAGAAGTAAGGGGGAGGCTTCGGGCCTCCCAAGTATTTTTTGCGCTCAAGGGAGAGATGGAGGGTGTAGGGTGCACTCCTAAAGGCTAAAGGGTGAAGGTTGAAGCCCTTCGAGGTGCGCTCATGCACTCAAGAGGCCTAGGAGGGTGCATGGTGCAAGTCTGAAGGATGAAGGGAAGAGATTTGTGCCTTTGGAGTGCGTTGATGTGCTCAAATGGTCTGGAGGGTGCATGGTGCATTAGGGAAGCTTGAAGGGAGGAGCCTAAGGCATTTAAGGTGCTCCTATGCACTCAAGGAAGGTGCACTTCTTCGAGTCGAAGGAGTGCACTCAAGGAAGACTTAGTCTCTAGGAGGGCATAGTTTAGAGTAAGGAATGGAGAAGAGGGTGAAGGAGTGTGCCTTGTGCCCTTGGAGGGCACATGTCACACTTCTAAACAATGAATGATTTCCCATAAAGGCATTAGAGCGCACTCATTCACTCTTGTCCTTCATGAGTTTCCTTTGAAACCAAAGATTTATCTAAGTCTATAATATGAGGTGAGGGGAAAACAAGATGAGTTTAGACATAGAACCATGTGTGACACATACCAACTCATCAAGAAAACTTAGAAAAATTTAAACAATGATTAATATACATCAAAATTCCACTTTATACACATTCCCCAAGTGCAACAAGTGTAGTGTGTGCGACTGCGACCCAAAAGTGTTGTTTTACGACAACAAAGATGTTATGACCATGAAATGCACCAAAATATGTTTTGATCAATGCAGCAACACTTGAGACCATTCAAAGACACTTGAAACACATAGAATAACATGAAACAACATGTGTTGATCAAAGCTACTCTAGATTTGACGGTCATAGTACGCTCCAAAATTTAAATGGAGTGAAATTTTGGAGCGTGTTGTAGTAGCGACAATAAGTTATTTCATAGAGGATTGGTAGCTTAGTTTGTTTTATTTGGTTTGTATAAATAGCTATAAGAAATGGAGACAATAGTATTGACTTCCTTCATACAAAAAATCTTATAATGAGTGGTATACCCACTTATACATTTAATATATAGTTACTATGAGTTTCTATAATCGGTAGATTTTGTTGTGAGTGCAAGCCAAAGTCTAGAGGATCCTCAAACGATGGCACGTGCACTCAATTTTCATGTGTGCATATCTCTTATTTTTCAATGCATTAATTTCCTGGTAAATACTCTTATTTATCTCTTTCAAATCTTTGTTGTATGTGTGTATATCAGCCTCTATTTGTATATGATAGTTTCATTTAATTAGGTGTAATTTTATTTTGAACCAAGTCTAATCTTTCCACTTTACAAGGATTAGAGTGGTCTACATAATTTTCTTGCAAGCTTCTTTCAACCATAAGAGTTGAATAGATGTAATACAACATGTTATTCTACCCATTAAGACTCCAATGTGTTATAACCCTATTTTCCACTCCATTATAGTGAGAGAAACCCAAGTTAATATTACCTCATTCACTGGCTAGAATGCATCCCCTTTCACCACTCTGAGATTTATTCCATGTTAAAGGGGTGGAATTACATGATTGAGTTATTTCTTGTAATTATTTTGTCACGATTTTATAACTATGAGATAATAATTATTTCATAATTGAGATAATTGAGAAAAGAGTCATAATTGTGAAAAAGGTTTCTAGAGTTTCTCATTCCCAAGGAGATCAAATTGATCCACTTATGTATGATTTTGTTAGGGGCCCATTAAATTTAGTAGTTTCCTAAATTTTCAACCTCCTAGGTGTCTAGATACATTCACTCAAAGGATAGAATGAACCTATATAATCTCACCAAGAGGAAAATGGGTAAGGAGCTAGTATCCATATTATAGGGCGGGAGCTCTGCTACATTGAGAGAAGAAAGCCAAGTACAAAGTTGGAGGAGAGGGAATATATTGTTTGGAGGTATACTTAATTTTTATTTACCTCTTTTTATTAATATATATACATGCTCCTTTATTTTATATGCAATTTGAATCATATTTTATACTTGTGCATGTTATTTTGAATTAATATCCCATTGTGGAGGGATTTTGTTTGTTTGTTTCATTGTGCATGGTTGTAGGGTTCTTCTTATTGCAAGAGGAAGCGAGATATTCAAGTGGAAGCAGGGTTTCCTTGGCATCAGACTCAAGAGACTACACTAACCTACGAGGGAAACAGGGATTAATTCTTCAACCATTATTTTGCAGCATATTACATGAGTGTTGAATATATTTACTTGTGTGGATAGGAACAAAGGGCTAGACTTATTGATAATTTTATGATAATACACTCACATCTGGGTAGATCATTCTATAATCTACTGGGTTAAAAGTATCGTTCTTGCTCAAGTAAAATTTTCCTGTAACAGATCCCGTGTCTTCGTTGGGGAGTCAGCTCTAGATCTATTAGATCTCCTCTTCTTCTTTGCATTTTCGAATTCCTATTGCTTCCATTAGTTATCTATGATTATTTTACCTTATCTATATCTCCATCAGCTTTAATTTCTTCATATCTGAGTTTATCTTAGATCTGAAAAAAAAAAAAATAATAATAATAATAATATAAATAAATAAATAAAAAAAAATAAAAAATAAAATAAAATAAAATAAAATAAAAAATAAAAATAAAAAATAAAATAAATAAATAAATAATAATAATTGCCTTGTTTCCATACTTGTAAATCAATTAAAATATCAAGTTCATTTTGCCCCTCTTTTCATGACTTGTTAAACTTATGAAAATCTCAAGCTTCTTTGCCATATTTTCATGCCCATAAAATATAAATGAAAATGTCGAGTTCTTTATGTCTTTCCCTGCTCATTACGTAAATTAAAAGTGGTTAATTGATCTCTTTTCCATTCTCAAAGCTCATTAATTCGTGAGAAGGGTACAAGTGTACTTTTATCTATTTTTTGGCCTCATTAAAATTTACAAAAAAGGAACCTATTAAGAATACTTGTCTTTTCTTTCATGCACATTAAACAATGAAGGAGAATAAAAATAGAAAATGGGAAGGGAGCCTTTATTTATGTTAGTCATCAAAATGGCAGTGTCAGTCATGTCACCCTTGAACATGGCATCTATCTGCCTCATTATCTTATAGTTGGGTTTTAGCTTTCCTAGGATATGTACCATATATATGATTTTTTCTACTCCTTTGGTTCTTTACTCTTCTAGTCACTATGGAGTGTGCTCCAATTCCTTCTATGTTGTTGCATGATATCACATGGTGCTCATTACTCATGCTGCTAAGTCACTTTTTCATTGTGTCATTATACGTTCAAGAGATGTCTCAGCCTGCGGCCATCATGTGCAGTTCCTTGTTGACCTTTTTTTTTGTCCATCCCTGTGTTATTTGTACTTCATCATCTCATGAATTCATCTATTCACACCATCTCTTGGTATTTTTGTGTCAATTGATGGGGGATACATCAAGGCCCTCCTTTGATGAATATTCTCCTATAGACTTTAGCTCATTATCCAAGAGTTTAATCTAGGAAATAGTAGTACCTTGGAGCTTACAAACCTTAGTGGAAATCTTTCTCATGATTGACAGTGGGTTTACACCATTGGATCCTGACAGGTCGAGTCCATAGGTGTTCAAAGTCAACTCATTTATTTGCACTTAGTGGATTCTACTAGGTACCTTGGGGTCCATTCTCATCATTGGTGGGTCCCCTTGTGTATGCTAATGGTACACCTCATTCACCGGTAATCAGAAAGTTTCTATCGTGCTCGACATTAACACATATATTCTCATGTTTTAGATTTGTGCCATTGGGGTTATGTTGAAGACCCTATGTTAGGGACATTTTTACTCTTATATGGCACCCTTCCCAAGCTTTGTTGGAGTTATGGATCATTTATGTACTTTGAGGACTACTTTGGGGCACAGCTTGTTTGTTATGTGTCCATAGTCCTACTAATGTATCCTGTGACATAGATCCACAATGTATTTGTTGGTGGCTATAATTTTTTTTATTGATCACATGGATCCATTGTGTATTGTCTATGGAAATTTCTTAGCATTTCATGTCATGGATATGCAACGTATGTTTGGTGACCATATTCAGTATCTCTTTATGACCGAGCATGGGTATGCCTACCTCAGGGATGTTATCAGCATAGTTGAGACTCCAGTACTTGAGTTCCTCTAATCCAGCTTCACAATCTTGGCTCCTTCCTCCCATTTTGAGCTTTGATTTTTTTTGTAATGCATTTCGGTCATCAGTTTCTCTTCTAACCTCATGCATTAGGGGGCATATGTTATAAACCTATTTGCCACTCCATTATAGTGGGAGAAATCAAAATTCAAATTACCTTAGTTGTTGGCCATAATGCATCCCTTTTCACCTTTTCTTTAACTTATGTGAGATTTATTCCATGTTAAAAGGGTGGGCTTACATGATTGAGTTATTTATCGTAATTATTTTGTCACAATTTTATAATTATGAGATAAAAAATATTTCATAATGTAGATAATTGAGAAAAAGTTCATAATTATGAAAAAGGTTTCTAGAGTTTGTTAGTCCCAAGGAGATCAACTTAACCCACTTGTGTATGAGTTGGCTAAGAGTCTATTATTGTATAATTTTCCTAACTTCTAAATCCCCTAGGTGCCTAGATACATTATATCAAAGGATAGAATGAACTTATATAATCTCATAGAATAAACTTATATTATCTCACCAAGAGGAAAGGGGGTAAGGAGCTAGTAGTCATATTATAGCACGTGAACTCTGCTACATTGAGAGAAGAAAGCCAATTTGCAAGTTGGAGGAGAGGGGATCTCTTATTTGTTGGTATACTTACTTTGTATTTCCCTCTTTTGATTAATAGGTCTATGTGTCCCTTTCCTATATATGAAATCTGAATCATATTTTATATGTGTGCATGTTGTTTTAACCTAATAAGCCCCCTGCGAAAGGATTTTGTTGTTTTCTTTGGTTGTGCATGTGTGAAAGGTCCTTCTTATAGCAAGAGGAAGCAAGATATTCACGTGAAAGAAAGGTTTTCTCAACATCGAACTCAAGAGACTACACCTACCTGCGTGCGTAATGGGTATTGATTTTTCATCCATTCTTTTGCAGCATATTACATGAGTGTTGAATGTATTTTCTTGTGTGGATATGATTAAAGGGATAGACTTCTTGATATATTTATAACCACACACTCACATCTAGGTGGATAATTCTCTGATCTACTGCGTTAAAATTAGCCTACTTGCTCATGTGAAATTTTCTAGTAACACAATAGATGTTAATGAGCTAGCTAGACTGAACAAGTTTCTTTCATTTGATCTAATTTAAAGAGTTTTTCTATTTTATGCATGAATTTTAGAATTCCTTCTCAATCAACAAACTCCACAAGTGAGCATAATATTGTTGTAGGAGCCACACGAGGGATGAAATCTCACAACCTCATTTTCTACCTATGAAATGTTTGGCATCCTTAGATTGGAAGGATTAGTTATTTTTTTCTTTGAAAGTTACATTGCTAGTTTATAATTTTATTGCAATAGTTTGAGTGAAAGTAGTTTTTGTTTTGCTTGTGGTATTCATTTAGAATTTCTAGTTTTCCACTAAAGTGGTTTTATTAGCATTCATACTTTCTTTGATTATAGTTGTTAATTTGAATTTCATTTTTATTTAACCTTATTATTCCTTAAGTAATATAAATTTCATTCTTAGTTAAGTTTATTATTCATTAAGTGACACTTTACGAAAATTATAAGTTAATTCTCTGGCATATAGTGAGTGCACTTCATCAACTTATGAACTCCAAATTGAAATAATGTTGTCTTAATTTATGCAAGTAAATTAAACCTGAAAATGTCATTGGTATTAAGTCACATGACCATCATATATCATTAAGGATACCCTATTCTACCTCATTATTATAAAATAAAATTTTACAAGTGAATTATTTATGAAAACTCCTACATCATTTTAATTAATGATCCTTCATTTTGTATGCATGCAACATGTTTACCCTCTCTCTTTACAAGGTTTTTTCAATGGAAACTTCCATAAATACTAGTGAGTAGTCATAAAAATGTTGTTCCATGTTGTAGGATAAATAGCACTGACTTTCTTACTAGTTAATTCACCCTTAATTAAAAATATATTCACAGTAATGACAATTTTGTTTAGTATGAAGCAATTATAAAATATTTAAAATATTCAACAAGATCATTATGTTGTGTTCTATATTAATTTGAATATAGGTGGACTGCTTCAAGAGAAATTATAGTTGATTCTATCTATGGATGACAATAATAGATTGTAGAAATAATTTAGAGAAGGAACTATCATCAAGGTTCAAGGACATATAAATGTGCCTTTAATGCATTTGCTTAACAACATTGAATTTGATAGTATTTTAAGTACCAAATAGATGTTTTTTCTTGGAAAGTTACATGAAGTAATTAAAGTCATTTGTAAATTTTTCTCTAGCACCATCGAGCTCTGCGGTGAAACCTAGCGCGCGCAGCCTGCCGCTTTCGGCCTTCTGATCTGCGCTCACCCCCTGATGGCTTCTCCGGAGACTCCGCCGGAGGAGTCCACCTAGCAACAGACCTTCTCGGCTCTTGTCAGCTCTCTGCCGCCTCAACGAGATCGCCCATCACTCTCCAAATTTGTTAAAAAATTAGAAGGACTTCAGGAGGTTTCCCTTCCTCCTTCTGTGCCTAGATTGGCTGCTCTAGCTCTGGCCGAGAAAGGTTTGATCGGACAATTCACTGGTCTTTGGCCCTCACCTAAAACTGTTCAGAGGTGGGTGGAAAGAAACTGGTTGGACAAAACACAAGGAAAAATTGCCATTAGATTCTGCGGGAAAGGCTACTTTACCTTTCACTTCGAGACAAAGAATGACAAGGATCTGATATTTCGCAACGGACCATATTTTATGGACTCCAGAGGTCTGTACCTAAACAAGTGGACTCCAGACTTCGACCCAGAGCTCGACATTCCTAATGCAGTTCCTGTTTGGGTTCGTCTCCCACATCTCCCATTACACTGCTGGGGAGATGACTCTGTAAGAGCCATTGGAAACGCAGTCGGCAAATATATTGACAGAAGCGAACCAAGAGACAACATGCAAGCCTGCGCTCGTATCTGCGTCGAGGTCGATCTGGGCAAAGGACTTCCAGAAGCTATCAAGATCAAAGTCGATGAATGGTCACACATACAACAGCTCGACTATGAACAGATCCCCTTCAAATGTAAGGTATGTCATGAGTATGGTCATTTTGCCAATCGCTGCACTAAGATTATTAATGTGGATAATAATACTCAAGATCAGCAATGGGAAGTGGTAAAAAAAAAAAAATCTGCCCCTAGCCCCTCTTTACCCAATGAACCTGGTCCCTCATCTCTTAAAACCTCTGCCCATATCCAGTCTCCTCCGCCTCCCCCTCCTCATCTATCTCACTCCCCCGTTCTTGAAAATCCCCTTCATTCTCCTCCATCCACCAACCCTTTCCATGTTCTTTCCCTCCCTGAAGATGACCCTTCCCCCTCGATCCCTTTCCCCTCGATCCCCTCTGCCCAACCCTCCTCCCCTCCTGAACAGTCCTCCTCCCCTCATATGAGTGCCCACCCCCCTCTCTTAACTGAACCTCTCCCTCCTAGAATTACCCGTAGCAACTCTAAGGATCAGGGTTCCTCCTTTGATGGACAAAAGAAGCCGGGAAGAAAGACTACAAAGCAGCACAGGGATGAAAACGCGCAAAAAGACATAGCACTTGGCCTGCAGCATCCAATAGAATCCTACATTCAGGCCACAAAAGATCAAGAAGTAGCCAGCAAAGACAAGGGAGGCAGAGCACCTTCTCGAAACATTGGTTTGAAATGATCAAAATACTCTCATGGAACAGCAGGGGACTTGGGCACCCCGCTAAAATCAATGCTCTAACAGACCTTATAGTGCAGGAGAAACCATCCATCATTTTACTTCAGGAAACGAAACAAAGAGAAACAGAAATCAGCAAAATCATTGGAAAGTATAAAAATTACAGAGGAAGCATATGCAAAGCGCAAGGAGCTTCGGGAGGAATTACTACAATATGGAATCAGAATGACTGGCAATGTGAATCTGAGATAGTCGATCAGCATTGGATAAAATCAATCCTGAGGAACAATAACAGCCATCAGTAGATTGTCATCTTCAACGTATATGTCCCCAATCACTACAGGGACAAAGGAAATTGCTGGGAAACTCTTAGCAATCACATTCTGGAAGGAGACAGCAACAATACCATCGTAGGCGGTGACTTCAACTTAATCCTCCATGCAAATGAAAAGCGAGGGGGGAATTTTCTGCCAGACCCATTCAGGAACCAAATGGAAAATGTAATGCACATTGGTGACCTGATAGACATAACTCCAAAAAATCGCAAGTTCACATGGAACAATCGAAGACTGGGCAGTCACAATATCATGGAGAGATTGGATAGATTCTTGGTGAACATTTCTCTTTTGTCAACCTTTTCATCTGTCAATTCCGCCATTTTGCCTTTCGCTGCCTCAGACCACTATCCAATTACCCTCGATTTGATCACTCACTGCGCCCTTGGTCCGCTGCCTTTTAAATTTAATCAGATTTGGAGCGATCAACAAGCTGCCCGAAATATCATTCAGCTCACCTGGAGGCAGCATATTGAAGGATCCCCAGGCTACATATGGGAGAGCAAACTGAAGAACGTGCAAAGAGCGCTTAGACAATGGGCCAAAACGTATTACAAGGAGCCAGAACAGGAAAAGCATGAGCTAAAGTTACAAATCGCTGAACTCCAGAGCACAATTGAGCAAAATGATTATTGCCACAGTAAAAAACTTCAAGAAGAAGAGCTGTACAATAAATTGAGCAAAATTAAAAGGCAGGAGGAGGAAAAATGGCGCACCAAATCAAGACAAGTATGGTTGGAAAGCGGGGATAAGAACACTTCATTCTTCCATAAGCAAGCCACCGCTAGACAAGTCAGAAATACCATCACTGCTATCTCGGACAGCGCAGGGACACACCATGTGGAACAAGTAGATATTAAAGAAGCAACTACAGAGCACTTCAAGGACCTGTTAACTGAGGTGCCAGAGGAAGAAACTTATGAAGACTTACTACAGCATTTGCATCCTAAAGTCACAGATAATCTAAACAAAATGTTGACAGCTAAAATAAAAGAGGAAGAAATCGTTGAATCAATCTGGACCCTTCATCCCAACAAGGCACCTGGTCCAGATGGGTTCCCTATTAGCTTTTATAGGGATTACTGGGAGTTGATAAAGAAAGACCTCATAAAATACATCAAGTGGATTCAAAAAAAAGGTAAAATAGGTGGATACACAAATGCTACCCATTTGGCCCTTATTCCGAAGGAGAACCGGCCATCCAATTTTTCTCGCTTCAGGCCCATATCCTTATGCAACTCATCATATAAAATCTTCACTAAAATCATAGCCTCTCGGCTTAAACCTCTTCTACCGATGCTGATCTCAGACAACCAAGGAGGCTTTATAGCAAACAGACAAATTTCAGATTCTATTCTTTTAGTTCAAGAGGCCATACATTCAAGTCATGCAAGGAATGAGAAAGGCTTCATTCTAAAACTAGACCTAGCCAATGCCTTTGACAGGGTAAGGCATTCTTTTTTATTTGCAGTACTCCAAAGGATGGGTTTCTCATCTCTCCTTATTAATGTCATCAGATGCTGTATCTCTGGGCCTTGGATCGCCCCCCTCATTAACGGAAGACCTGGTCCTTCCTTCCAATCCTCAAGAGGATTAAGGCAAGGTTGCCCCTTATCCCCTTATCTCTTCATCCTTATGGCAGAATCATTTAGCAGTGCCCTTGATCAAAAGAGGCAGTCAGGCCTCATTACGGGCATCAAGTTTGAAGATGGCATCAAAAATATAAATCATTCTCAATTTGCAGATGATACCCTATTGCTAGGGGGGGCGACCACCATCATTGCAAGAAGATTTAAGTCCCTGCTTGACAAGTTCATGAGATACTCAGGAGGTAAAATAAATTACCTTAAGAGCTGCATTTATGGTTGGAATGTCTCGGCCCAAATGATACATAATATCGCTAACACTTTTGGTGTCCCCTGCAAGTTAGATTGGGACAGCTTCAGTTATTTGGGAATGCCGGTAACCATAGGGAAAGCAAAGACTGGAGTCTGGGATTTAACACTGGATAAAATGAAAAGGAAACTTCAGAGATGGGGAACTCAGTGGCTCAATCCAGCTGGGCGACAGGTTCTCCTAAAATCAGGGCTCTCTTCCCTCCCTTTATACCAGTTCTCTCTTGCCCATGCTCCAGCTTCATTCCATCGAAAAATGGATAGCATTCTCAGATTCTTTCTCTGGCAAGGAGGCAAGAATGAAAAGAAAAAGTTCAACTTAGTAAACTGGAAACAGGTTATACAAAGTCCTGAGAATGGAGGTCTGGGCATCAGGTCCCCATCTCTTATGAATTTAGCATTCGGTGGGAAGTTGATCTGGAGACTTATGGACAATCAACCAGCATGGTGGAAAAATGTCCTAGAATCAAAATATCTCAGCCAGCCAAGATCGCAAATCCTCAATGCTGAAATCCCTAATAGACACTGTACAAAGATATGGAAATTCTGCAAAAAAGCCATAGTCTTCATGGCGCAAAATGTCTCTAAAGTGCCAAAAGGAGGTGAAACGGTGAATATAGGTTCGGACAAAATCATGGGGAATCCTCCCATAAACAACCTCCCAGATATCGATCCTATTCTTCGTTATCTTCATAGCAAAGGCATATCCAAACTGAGCCAAATCTCCCAATGGGATGATTCAACTAATGCCTGGGTTCAATGGGAATTCCCACCCATACCCCATCATCTCAAAGACAGTTTTGGCTCTCTCTGTAGCAGCTTACACAGTATAGCTCCCACCATCAAAGGCGCAAAGGACGAGTTTCGCTGGGATCCTTCAGGAACAAATTACTCCATCAAAGCAGGTTACAGCTACCTGAGCAGCAAGGAATTTCCCACCGCAGTCTGGGCTCAGAGGAAGATTCTAAAAAGAGCTGAAGCAATTCCAAAGATCAAATTCTTTATGTGGACTCTTCTCCATGGAAAAATCTTAACTGCTGAGAACCTCAGGAAGAGAGGCATCTTCGGTCCCTCCAGGTGCCCCAACTGTCAATCGGCGGAGGAATCCCTACAGCATTTGTTTATATCCTGTCCCTTTGCTGCCTATTGCTGGAACAATATCGCTCCTCCCGCCCCCTCCATTTGGAACCCCCATCACTCTATTGTCGACATCTTAAACAACTGGAGAAGAAGCTATCCCTGGCACACAGCGAACCAAAACCCAGCTAGAAGAGTGTGGAACGCCATCCCGTTTGCTCTTCTGTGGCGCATCTGGATCGCCCGGAACAGCTTGATCTTCCGAGACAAAGCCACCACAACTAGACACGTAATTCTTAAAGCCACCAGTCTAGCATCAGAAACAATCGCAGTCAAGCTAACACAGAGAATCGATTCCAACAGTTTATGGACAGAGGAGAGGAACTTTATTTCGAATTTGATAGACAGGTCCAGCATCATACCAGCAACAAAGATGCGTAAATTCATTGGCAAATCTGACAATCTAGAATGGAAAATCCGCCTTACAAAAGATGAGTTCGGTAAATGGCTTCATTCAAAGAATACTCATTCATTATTTTTTGACGGAGCTTCCAAATCAAATCCGGGAGCCGCGGGCGCAGGGGGCATCATTCTGGATCCTTCAGGTGTAATGGTGTCCTCTTTTGAATGGGGTCTGGGAAGATTGAGTAACAATCGAGCTGAAGCTCTGGGACTGTTTCAAGGCCTCTTGCAGCTTCAGAACCAAGGGATCAATAAAGCCCTTGTCTTCGGCGACTCGGCTATAATAGTCAGCTTAATGAACAGCAACAGACAAGCATCCAATCTCTTCCTCCATCAAATCATAAGCCGCTGTAAAAATATGCTGTCTCAGAATTTGAAGTGCCAATTTTTTCATGTCCTTCGATCCAGCAACCAGGAAGCGGACAAGAGAGCTAGCCATGCCTGTTCACGGGAAAAAGGAAGCCTCTTATGCAATCAAGCGAGCCTGATCCAATTCATCCCTTGATCCACATGACAGCGCCAAAAGCCAAGGAGTCTTCTATCCATATGACTGTGATTCTAATATCAAGGAGTTTGATCAAACCTCTTTCTTGCAGCAATTCCTATCTAAATGTACTTTTCAGCAGAACTTGTGATTCTTACAGCCAACCAGAGGCCTCAGCTGACTGACTAATCAGATCTAACATTATTGTCTAAATGTACAGCAAAACCAGTCTTCTATTGTCCCAATTTATAAGAATCTATACTTGCTCTAGGACCTTACAAGCAAGCAGTAAAGGTACTCATGTGTACTGCCACAATGAAATCCAGAAACAAGTTACTTCTGTAACTCCATCTATTGTAAAATCGGAGCTTAGACTCCTCCATCTTTTTTTAATATAACAAGCATCTGATTCTGTAAAAAAAAAAAAAAAAAAATTAAAGTCATTTGTAAAGAAATGGGCATAACTACAAGGTTAATGCAAGGCAAATGGATATGTTGTTTTAAGTTCTTTCTAAATTGAAATTGGGTACCACTCATATGGAAGTTCAAAAGCAAAGAAGAAAACAAAATAGAAATAAATTTTTAGAGACAAGTGAAGAGTGTCACACCTTAATTGTTAATGATATTATGAATTATTTTATAAGTTTCTTATTTATAAATAAATTTACATAATTTATCATGATATACACCAAATGTTTTTAAATAATGAATCCATACAAGTGGGGAGAAGATTTTTAGATAAGAGAGGAATAACATGTTAATGGAGTTTAATTGACCCAACGTTTCGGACTTCCAAGTGAGTCCATATTCAGAGGATACACTAATAGTGTAAGAGAAGATTAGTGAACACGCAGCTAACCTTAAACATAGGAGAACCAAGTCTTCCGCTTTAGCAGAGCATGCAGAGAAAACCAAACATCATGTTTGTATCGAGGAGGCTAGTGTTATTACTAGAGTTTCGCAGTTCCATCACTGTAAATTTAGGGAAGCCCTTGAGATTGAAAAAAAGTTGAGCAATCTCAATAGAGAGGATGGCTGGAAGATCAGTAGTTGTTGGGTCCCAGCCCTCTCTTCCTAGCCGTAGTCTTCCCTTCCTCCCCTCCCTCTTTTTATAGCTTGTTCTTATTTTCTTATAAGTCAATTTCCCCTTGTTATCCCGTATCCTTCTCTCTTTGGCCTTTGTTCTTTGACAGTGTTTATATAGTATGGGATATTTAAAAAAATAATTACTTTAATATTGAAATCGATCTATGATAATATGTTTTTATTAATTTAATTTAACAATTAAATAGACAATTAAGTAAATCTAAAAATTTAAAATATTATAGTTTTATTCTTTCTATATAATACTTAAACTAATATATATATATATAGCTAGCTATATATATAGGAAAATAATTACTTTAATATTGAAATCGATCTATGATAATATGTTTTTAGTAATTTAATTTAACAATTAAATAGACATTTAAGTAAATCTAAAAATTTAAAATATTATAGTTTTATTCTTTCTATTTAATATATATATATATATATATATATATATATATATATATATATATATATATATATATATATATTTATATATTTATTTATATATATTATTTATTTATTTATTTATTTATTTTAAAAATTAAAATAAATATAAAATAGTGAATACCTTTTATGTATAACTAATTATTAATTTAATAATCATTTAAATTAATTTACTTTAATATATATATATAATTAAAATAATTATAAAATAGTTAAAACCTTTACATAAATTCATATGGCACTTTAACTTTTAACTTTTAATTTAATAATAGTATAATTAATTATTAATTTAATAATCATTTAAATTAAATTATTTTAATTTTTTAATTAAATATAGTTATGCTTCGGGTCTTGTCCAATTAACCATTTTCCAATTAAATTTAGCCATTAGTCAATATAGTCATTGCCTGGTCAAAAATTATGGTCGTTGGATGTTCTGCTCTAACTATTTAACATGCAAAGCTGGATCTAATTCTTCAACTTGTCCTGACAATGAACCACACTGGTTGGTTCGAAACACGTCGACAAATGAAATATCATGTGATTTACGCCGAAAAATCTCTCATAAACAAGATTAATGATGTATTGTAGAGCTAAAACTTATGTATGTATATAGATTCTGGAAAGGAACAATAAGAAAAGATTTAGTCGGCCAGACTCATGCGATACTAGGAAAAGTTATTTATATTATGTTTATTTATTTGTTTAATAGATTATTTAATTTGGAATTAATTTGATTTTTCTATGAAAATTAGGGTTTGATTAGTTATAGAGGTTGTCATATAAAATTATTAATGTTTAAATTGTTTAGTATACTGAACTTTAATTTAATGTTTGACCTAATTAATGTATTTAATTACAATATTATCATATTTAAATGTATAATTTTTAAATTATTTTAAAATTTTGTAAGTGTCTAAATAGAATGTAGATTAAAGAGATTTAGTTATTTTGAATTGTTTATGGATGAATTATGTTTATCTAATTTGTTATTATAATTATTTAATCGGGGTTAATAAACACCTTAGGATTGTTTCTCTAAATTTTTTATTAAGGTTTTTATTTAGCATTAAATTAATTTGTAATCTTGTTTTAATGATCTAAGATTAGGGTTGAGAATATGAAATTTGATTTATCTATTTGGTTTATTTAATATGATGATCCTTAGTTTAATATGACTAATTTATTATATTAATTCTTCATGACCTTCTTTTACTATTATTCTAATGGATTACATGTAATGTTTTAAATTATTTAGTATATTGAATTTTAATTTAATGTTTGATCTAATTAATGTATTGAATTACAATATTATTATATGTAATTAATGGATTTAAATGTATAATTTTTAAATTATTTTAAATTTTTGTAAGTATCTAAATAGAATGTAAATTAATAAGCTTGAATTATTATGAATCGTTTATGGATGAATTATGTTTGTCTAATTTGTTATTATAATTAAATAAACCCTTAAAATTATTTTTCTAAATTTTTTATTAAGATTTTTATATAACATTAAATTAATTTGTAATTTTATTTTAATTATCTAAAATTAGGAATAAAAATATAAAATTTGATTTATCTATTTGGTTTATTTAATATGATAATCCTTACTTAACTTATTAATATTACAACTAACTACACTACAATCAAGAGTTTTTGACAAATGGTATTATCATTCAATTACCAATACAAATTCAACTGATATATTTCTCTGGATGATATATAGTTAAAGATGTCGAAAAAACATTGACATGTAATACAAATTTTAAGACCTCTTCAATGATTCGTATTTTTCCTTTCCTTTTGACACACATAATGACCTTGATATTGACCACTACATAGACCATACTTTCTACCACAAATGAAGCTTAAATTATATAAGAAAAATGACTACGCAGTGGTGTTAGAAACTTTTTCCTGGTCAATTTTTTACCGTAATGGCTACTCATAGAATTGTAATAAAAAAAGTCAAAATTATAAGGTTTAGTTATTTTTTATGGAAGGTGATTTAACGACGGGACTTAAAAATGACGCATTGAGGTTGTCATTGGGAATTAACTTAGACGAATCCATTACATACTTGTATGAGTGATGAAAGAAGACTTACCTTACATGGAATAATTTTTAATTGCAAGGAAAATTATATATTAATAGATCATCCTTAGGATCTAGCTTAGATGGAATAATTTTTAATTGCAAGGAAAATTATATATTAATAGATCATCCTTAGGATGTAGCTTGGAAGAAACCATTTTGAATGATACCAAACATAATGAAAGGAGTTTCAATGTCAGAGAAAAGTTATTTCTCAAGAGAACTCCTTGGGAAGAGCCTAGGAGAAGCCATCAAATATCCATTTAAGGGGTGATACCATGCATATCTCAATAGACAAAGTTCCCATATCAAGATAAAGTGATCATGAGGAACCCCGTAGGAGATTCTCATTGAGAAATGCGTTGGAAGAACTATCAAATATTATATTAAAGAACAATGTTAGTTACATTCTAATTGAAATGAGTTTTAGTTGAAGAAGAAAGAGATCAAGAAAACTAAAAGAAAGTCATATTGCATTGAGAAAAGTAATGGGAAAATGAATTAGAGTCGAATTATTTTTTTATTTATAGATCAAATAATTAATTATCGCTTCAAATATGTTAAAGATTAATATTTGAGGAGTGTAAAACAGAATTTCTAGTATGACAAGATGATGTGGTTAACATGAATTTATTTGGTGGGTGAATAAAGAGCATCAAGCAAATAAAATTAAGACTTAGGCATTTTAAAAGTCATAATGAATTGTAAAATTAAAAGAAGAAAAAAGAGAGTTACAAGATAGGGTTTAAATGTATTCATGAGAAATGGGATTTATGATACAATATAAGGAATGGTGCATGTGTATTATGAAAGAGAGAAGATTTTTTTCTAAGAAAAAAAAACTAAAAATCTACTCATGGTGAAAATGGAAATTATATTTCTCATGTGCATGAAGCACAACACAAAATTAAAGATAAATAACTTCTATACTCATAATAATTGAGATTTATCTATTATCTATTATATAAGCTTGAAAGCTTCATTTAGAAAAGAACTATTGTCACCTAAATTGAAAGGATTCTTACAAATATCCACATATAAAACTTCAAAAGCAAAACAATCTAATAGCATGTCTTTTAACCTCCAAAAAGATACCCATACCAATAATATCTAAGAAGGGAATGGAAATAAACAAATTATATAGCCCTATAAATTCATAAAAATGGATGTTCAAAAATAGTGGGTTGAGGAAACAATGTTTCCATCCCTAACTCTTCTAACATTAAAGATCCCTCAACAATTTGTTGACTCTCTTTGAAGAACACATCAACTTTGACATTATGTTCTCTATATATATGGACATGAGAAAATTTTCAAAGGAATAAGAAATTCTAATAAAGTTGATCAAAAATGGGATGGGTGTTATGTGGAAAATTATCTTCTACAGACAAAAGTGAATCCCCTAGATCTAATGGTCTAATCTAGAAACAACATAAACAAAATACTTGTGTTTTCCTTAGATAAATTAGAAAATGGAGGAGAAATCCTACCAGGAATCCAAAGAAAGTCCTCCTCTTCTCCTGGCTTATAAACTTTAGCTCCAGCTCCAATGATCATAACCATCATACTTTATGATCTGGTATAAATCCTAAAAGCGCAACCTAAATAGATGAAACTAGATTTGGGACCTTCTACCATGTCACTCGATAGTACGAGTCTAACCATGTGAATAAATGAGTTGGATTCCAACATGGTATACATCGTCTAACTACTGGCCAATGGTGTAAGTCGTTAACATATGTGAGAGAAACCACCACTAATAATAATGGCTCTCAAGGTACTACAGTACAATTTATGTGGTGTGAATGAATGAGTTGAAGTCAAACACCACACAGAATCTTATGGTCAAAGTCCAATGATAAGAACTTGTCACCAAAAATGATGAAACTTTCCACAGAGATATGCAAGTTCCAAGGTACTGAAGGGAGTTTCTAAGTCAACTTCTTGGATAATGTGTTGATGTCAACAAGAAGTGACCTTTCGTAGGAGGGCCTTGATTTATCCCTCATCAATGGCATGAAACGAGTATCAAGATTTGAGATAGAATGTAATGATGCAGAGTTGGTTCAGCAGAGGAAAACATGAAGTAAGGCTTAAGGGTATTGTAGTAGATGTCAACTAAGGGTGGACTTTCTCTTGAACATATTAGCGACACTAAATGGAGTTGGCAGCATTTACTCAAAGTCCCATGATGAAGGTGTAATCAACAAAGAGGCAAGTTGACTCCCCAACCCAAAACAATAACAAAGATGAAGTGAATGAGTGGCATGTTCAAGAGCAACTCGTTGTGATTAATAGGTAAAATGCCATGTTTTCCCAATTTCCCAACCATTTTTTGTCAATACCTCTTTATTTTTTACAAGTTTGAGGAGGATAACATATGCTTGATCTATAAGCTCATCCTTCGGGTGAATCATTCTGAGTATTTTTAACGAACCCTGAGAAGGAGTGGTTCGGTCTTGTCATGCTTGACAAATCCATCATTGTTTAATAATTTTACAAGTTTAGTGAAGGTGTAACTCGACTCCTTTTTCATGTTTAGAGAGTTTGAAAATGAGGCGAAAAAGAAAACTCCAAAAGGTTTATTTTCATAAATTTAATCTCTTGGACCCGAAAAACCATAAAACAATACCTAGGAGAACCTTTTAGCCATGCTCGACTAAAGTATTCCTTTTTCATAAATAGTCTATCCTAGTCCAGAAAAGGGTTAAACTTATACAGAGTAGGCATATTTTCATTTACTTTAATGAGTTTGAAAATACAAGTGCTCAGTAATATTTTCATGTTTTAGGAGTTTGAAAAGAGTTGAAAGAGGACTCCAAGGAGTTCCTTTTTCATAGGTTTAACGAGATCGAAAAAGTGATAAAAGTGTACTCATTCATCAAAATGACTTATATTTGACTTATAATATGCATTACATCCTTCAATTAACATTTAACCTACTCAGAACACCACAAAAAGATTAAAAATACATGATACATGGTAAAAATTAGGTCAAAATATTAAAATATATTAAAATAATAATTAATTTGACCATAAATAGTGAAAATGTAATTCATTTTTTACCATTTGCATTTTTACCAAGTTGAGTGAGCTTTGAGTGGGTTTTTACCTTCAATCTTCAGAAGCGGAGTGTGGCTAATCCAATGGACCATTTCGAGTACAGTGAGTTCCAGGTAAGAGATCTATCTTTTCTCTTCATTTTTATGGTTTCCATTTCTCATTTAATGCATTTTTAGGAGAATTTTTTAAGTTTTTAGGTCTAGAAAATCACCCTCGAGCCATTGCGCCCTCCCTATATTGTGAGGTGCAATGGGTAAATGAGAATAATACTAAGAAGGGAAACCCAACGCACTCACCAGCGAGGGTGGGTGTGATGGGTCGCTCTGTCCAAGAAAGAGATAGTGCGATGGGCACAGAGGGTTTTGAAAAATTCGGTTTTTGAGTGATTTTTCTCCCAAAGTTTTTTAAATTGCTAAACTTATGTGTGTTTGCGAGTCATTTTGTCGACATTCATCAAAGAGAAATTTCTTTTTCCTATAGAGAAAGAGAGCATGAGACTCAAGATATGGTCGTTTCCAATGACCCGGTACCAGTTCATGCTTTGAGAAACTGTGGGCTTCTCAAAAAATTTATGATTCCAAACATGAGGGCTCAGTTAGAGTTACTGGATTATTTTTTCAGATGATGGGATGTACAGGGACATTACTTTAAGTTTGGGGTACAAATTGTCACGATAGATGTTGAGGACATCTACTTCTTGACAGTTTTGTCAAGGAGAGGAGCTCCCATTTCGCTATATGGTAGAGGTGAGCAGACAATGAAGGATTACATTGTTGTTCTTTGTCAACGTCATGTTGAAATAACAAAGGATGGGAAGCTTGAGATAAAGGATGTGGTATGGCTTCCTCTCAGGACAATCATTTTCACCATTATTCAGCTAGCTAGAAATGTTGCTTTACATTTAGCTAACAAGACTCGGATGCAGTATGCTTTAGAGTGCTTGGAGTTGATAGTGTTTAAGTGGTGTGAAGAGGTTCTGGCGACCCTAAAGGAACAATTCATTTGGGCCAAGACAGGATGACTAGACAAGTTTGGGTATGGTTCTACCATTGTATCATCTACCATGGAGAGGATATCATTACTTCGTCCTTAGCAAATATATTGTGAGATTTTGAGACCTAGTGTACCTTGCATGAGGAAATGGGTAGATCTGATGTCTCATCAGGGGGGTGTTGGGGAAATTAATTGATTAATAAGAAAAAACAACTAATCACATGAACATTATTTATCAACCTGAGGAGTGTCTTTTAATTTCAAGGCAATCAGAAAAATATAGGCAAGCAACTACCAACAATTAATCATTAGTTCTACATGATTGTGTTCCACACTACCAAGCTCATTCAACAAGAAATAAAATGTAAGACTTGAATAACAATTCTAATTCAAAAAGAAGAAAGTAAATGAAAAAAAAAATAATTATGTATATCACACGACTTGAATCAATATTAAATTAAACCACACCTTGTTGAATTGGAAATTTAACCTGTTGCACCCAACATAATTCAAATGTTAATCAAGAGAAGTAAATTAATAAAAAAATAGAAATTGCAAGAAACAACAAATCTAGAAAATGTAGCAGCCAAAAAATTACTTAAAAAAAAAAAAAAAAAAAAAAAATTACTTTAAGGAACAACAATTGAAATTCAAAGAAACAACAATTAATTAAAAATAAGAAGTACGCAACTAAACTACTTTACGTGTTCAAAGCAGCATCTCGTCCAAGGTAGTGGGCCCAACTACTCAAGAGTCAATTCTGCCTTGAAAAATAATTCAAATCAGATTACAAGTAGAAAATTATGAAATTCCATTGATAGCTCATTTCATTAAAAAATAGGAATAGGTACAATACAGCTCTGAGATATGCCTCTAATTCAATAATTGTCCATCATTTTCTCTTTGATCTTTGTTTTCATTTAAATACACAGAGAGAAAAGGGAAATTACAACTAAATTGATTACAAAATGATTTCCCCTTATAATTTTGGATTGATTACAGAATCTCAATAAACAAGATCAAATCTGAAATATCTCTCCATCATGATTCAATTGGAACAAGTCAAATCTAGTATTGCTATTGGGAGAATTTAGAAAATGGTCACAACAGCAAATCTGAGAAAATCACCTTTAGAGAAACTTGCATTTCTCTCAATCCAGACGAAATTTTGGAAAACTGCCCATTCGAAAACTAATGTGGTTCATTCTGCACAAAACCAGTGTCTCGTATTTTCAATATTCTTCTTCGTTTGCCTTAAAATGCCAATGCAAAACTGTCAATTTTTATCCCAAATAATTTCTGAGTTGACATATTTGACTATGAGCTAAAGATCAAATTTGCAATCTGAAAGAGATATTGGAGGCTAAAATCATGAGTGATGTTATTTCAAATTCATTAATAAACCAGCATTGGCAAAATAATGCATTATAATCTTCAATTTATTAAAAATAAAGGAGAACATATATGAGTTATCCACAAGAGAATAAATAATTATGAAATGGAATTATATGATAAATTATGATAAATGATGTGATAAAAGAATAGTAGAAATTGATGAAATGGATATTAAGAAGTGATAATAATAGTGACAAATTAGTGGCCCAACATCTTCCCCAAACTGAACATGTTGCATGTCCTCATGCAACCCAATGTCTCTCTATTAACCAAGTTGTGAGTCAGTAACCAAGACACTCACCCCACCTCAAGATATAGATGGAACAAAATGCTTATTCCCCAAAGGCCTCTTGAAAATAGTGGATTTTCAATTCTAGAAATGTTGGTGAGGCTATAAAAAATTACACATTAACTTTTAATAATATGTATATGAAGCTACAGCGAAATACGATACAAATAACAACAAACTTCATTAATCATTTTCTCAAAAACTCAAACCATATTTTGCTGAAATTTTGCAAGCAAATTTCTACTATATTAATGTTCCTTCGATCCGAAAATAAAAGTTGTGTAATGCACAGATCCCAAGATATAAGAAAAATGGTTGTAAGTAATATGCATGATTTCTGGAATTTTACAACCTGGTTTAGCTTGAATTTTTTTGGGTTTGTGTATTTTAATGATACCTATTTTTTGTCCAAAAATCACAAGAATCCAGTTCATGGTTTTAAAGATATACGTGAATCAATTTTTGCACTGTATAAAAATGAAATTGTATGCCTTAAATGAGGAATAAAGGAGAAAACATCCATCATTTGTAGCAATTCCTCCCCCAAACTAGAGAATTAGCATGCCTTCATGCTACACTAGAAAACAAATTGAGGTGGTTGCTACAATCGTTGTTGAAATATATGCTTGGTGTAAAACATGGAATAAGGGAGCTTTTGAGAATCAATAAGGATATTGATGGATGATAGAGTATTGATGACATGGCCATGCTAAATAAATTAACAATAAGTACATTCCCCCAAACTAAAAGCTTTTGAGTCTTTAAAAGAAATGGGAAGTGGTGAAGAAGTGGAACTAATGATTTGAAAATATGAGTAAATAATGTTCGGGCGTTTTTCATGACATTCTCCTAAACTTTTAGTAAATAAATAAAACTTATGCTATTTAACCTCACGTTTTAGCTCCATAAAAATGTGGAATGGCATAGATGGACCGATATTTGTTGAAGTTGATGTGGGTTGAGTTGATGCAAAAAATAATGTGGAAGGTGGAAGACATGCAAGTTGAAAGAAAGTAATCATAAAGTGTAACAATGTTTCCTTCCCCCAAACTTATTAGTTGTCTTGTCATCAAGATTTCTATAACACATCCCATGAGTAGCCTCAATTATTAATTAATCACCTCAATTACCTCATTATATAGAAAAGTGACATAATCATGTTGTGAATGTCATGGGATAATAATGGGTAAAAAGGGAATATAAAAGAGGGTAAAAATGATGAGAAAAATATGCATTCCCTATACCCATAACCTTTGGTTATAAGCAAAAAAATCATGAGAATTAGTTATCTCAGTATTTGGTTCTCAGGATCTCACTAGTTATCTGGGATTCACAATCATAATTAGGCCTCTTTATTCTACCCCAAAATAATAGTAGTGTTGTCAAGCTAGGAATAAATGACGATTGATTGGGAAAAGCAACTATATTTGGTTAAAGATATGAAACTTGTAGAATAAAGGAATGATAGATTATATGATACAAATTTTCAAATATCAAATATCCTAAAACTTTAATCCCTGACATATAAAGTGAATATTTATAACTTAATAATAGATATAAATCATAACCATCATCATATAAGAACTGAATAATTATTACCCCATGAACCATGAGTTCTAGCAAATCTTATATATGCAACAATAGATGTGACTTAGGGAACAACAACTGTGAATCAGGAAACAGTAGTTGCTAAGGTAGCAACAATTATGATTCAAGGTTTATTTATCCAATAGTAACATTAGTTCATGCTACAGCCTCGAAACTACCCATACCATTTTAAGCTTGTGGAAATTAGGTATCAAGCATGACATGGAAATCTCTCCCAAAAACTAACTCAATGGGTGATCCTAGCAAGGTGACATGGAGAAGGATTAGTCATTCAACAAAATAATGAGGAATTAAGAGCAAAATGTTTCTGACAAGACTTACCATAAGAGTGTTTTAATATTAGATATGAGGTAACGATATACTTGATAAGGCTTGGGGAACAAATTGATAGACGTGGAGCAACAGCATAAAACTCATAAACTTGCTTCTTTTATTTTGATGAAGGAACAAAAGTCACGACTTTGAAGTAAACAACACCCGAAACATAAAAACATAAGAGAAAACATAAAAGAAGCAACACTTTATTAAAAAATAATAAATAAGTAAATAACTTAAGTTACAACAATTGTGATTTCGGGTGCAGCAATGTTGTTTCCTAAGGGAACATCAATCTATTTCTAGGAACAACAATCTGTCAATGGTGAAAAAAAAAATGGAAAATTGTTTTGGTAGAAATGGCATGGTTGATGGTCAAGTGGTACTAAACAACATGGAAATAAATTCTTCTTCCCCTGATATGAATTGATCGAGTAACGAAAAAATCTTCATGTCATTTTTACTTGTTGGTAGGTATTAACGGAAATTTGTAGTAAGTTCTTATAATCCAATACATTTTAGATCATGACACCTAAAGAAAATCAAAATCATATGATATTAAATTTATTAATAGATGCTTGGATGAAATGCCCTTATTTCATTAACATTGCTTTCAACAATCGCTTTTTCATAAATGAACCTCTTTTATTCTCTTGAGACTTGCAAAAAAAGAGCATCTTCCTGCAATAAAACATAAAATCATAGAAGAATAGAAGTGTGTGGGATCTCTTAATACAAGAAAAATGAAAAAAATAACTAGTTATTTTGTAAAACAAATCAAATCATCGGGTTTTCCTTAAAGGTAGTTTGGCTTTAATAAGAGTTGAGATCAGCAAGATTAGAAGATCTCTAGATTTTCTTTCTCGCATTCTTCTAGGATTACATTTATATCTTGCGAACCTGTTTTCTTCCTTGCCCCCTTTGACTTATGTTTGAATTTAATAATTAGGTACTTTTATATTTTTAATCATTTTTATAATAACTAACTATTAATATATATTAGCTTTAGTTATAATTTATTTTTTAATATTTATTTATAATTATAGATGGTTAAAAATGGTCCATTTAACTAACCAAGGTTCCTTTTTGATTAAATAATGGTTACAACCCTAATCCGGTCCTAACTAATCAGTCAAATCTAGCCATTGTCAATATAGCCATTTTTTAGCCGTTGGAGTTTCTGCTCTATTTATTTAACATGCAATACCTGATCTGCTCATTCAGCTTGTCCTGACGATGAACCACACTAGTTGGTTCGAAACGCGTCGAAAAATAAAATTTCTTGTGATGTATGCCGAAAAATATCTCAGAAAGATAAACAAAGTAAAATGCATTTATTCCCTGCGAGAGAGCGGTGGCCCACCATACTAACCAGTAGTGTTTTAATCGTAATTCCTTTGTTTTTTGTTCGATTTGAGTGATTCAAAATCAAAATGAAATATAATTAAAAGGGATATCACAGATAGAAACATGTTTTAAAAATTCCATGATATGATGTGTGAAATTTACTCAGAACAACATGCATAACAGAGCCATTTTCGATTTCTCAACTTGGACCAACCACTGATCTTTTAAGCATAACTTTTTCGTTTGATGACAGATTAAACTAATTAAAATTGGATATTAAATTATATTAATGTATATATCTCCAATATAAATAGGTTTTGAAGAAAAAAATAATTTATGGGTCAAATATGCCAGTGAACAACCGGAAAAACAAAGTTTTAAGATTGTTGATTTCTGATAGGCAGTGAATATTTTGGTCATAACTTTCTCATACAATATCGAAATTGAATGATTCAAATTGCCTTGTAAACTAAATTCATAGTGGAATATACCATAGAAACAGGTTTGCAATATCTAGTCATCTAGGTCTCCAAAAATTGATTGTCCCAACTTTGTCCCTGAGTTACCTACTAGACACCCTCTTAATGTTTTGGTCATAAATTTTTCATTTCAAATACAAATTGAATGATTCAAATTGGGTTATAAATTAAACATCAAGGGATCCTTATGATAGAAATATGTTTTGAAAATGTGCCCATATGATCCCTCAAAACATGACTGTCCTGATTGTTTGTTTTAGAAATTTCGTAAAGTCTTCATGCCATAAGATATGATAATCAAGCAATCTTTCCAATATGGTGATTAGAATGGATATGGGTGTTTGTAGGAATGTGATTTTGAATTTAATACATCTACATTGATCCAGGGAATCAAATTAGTGCTCAAAATTCAAAGTGTGCGATAGAGCTTGAAACCTAAATGATTAGATAGATCTCAACGATCTAAATCCAATGCAATTCGTTTCACTCAAAACCAATAATGTATGCTCATGATATCATGTTTTGGTCGAATTAGAAAACAACTAAATTTTTTGGAATTTGGGTTGCAGGTACACCTAATTGGCAGTCCATATGCTGATTGGGCATCTGACCGGGTGTTTGACTGTGTTTTTATGGGCTATTCATTGGATGACACTTGTCTCATTTTTATTGGCTCGTGTATGGTGTGATTTAATTGGTTGAATGGTTGACCAATGAGGGAGTGCCATGTGGTCCAATCGATGGCAGGAACGTGGCCTCCTCTTACTTGGAAAAAAATTGGTATGAGATCGAATTACCTCTATGGGATTCAAACTTGTGACCTCCATTGAACAACAACAAGCATGCATCGTTGCGCCACACAATGTTTCTTAACAATCATGGTTTCGAACGGCATTTAAAGTTTAACATTTTGTATGTTGGCGATTGGGGTTGACGCTAAGTCCCAGCCCTGGTCCCCACGCCCTCGGAACCAAGGGGCGGGACCAAGGTCCAGGGCTTAGCCTCATCCCCATGGTCACAGCACCTCCCAAACCTTACATCGGAGCCAACCAAAAGACCGCAAGTAGATAATGTAAAGGGGGCCAACCCCAAGGCCATATGGCGGCCATAAAACCAGGAGTGTAGGCACGGAGGTGGCTAGCCCCTAGGGACCAACCCTAGACACATGTGCGCTCATGCAACCAAACTGCAGCAGAAAAGGGGCTTGGAGTTAGGCCCGAGAATCTCGGCCCCCAATGTGGTCATATGTGTGCCACATGACCATGATTTTCAGAACTAGGGGCTTAGTGGACGAACTAACTGTCCTACAATTTCACCCACCGGGTGGGAGTGTAGGCTAGAATTGAGTGTTGGTTCCACGTTTGGAGCAATATAACCAGGTTTAGGCCAAATTGGAGGATGATTAGTTGGGGAATGGAGAAAAAATTTGAAACAGTCATAACTTAGTCAATTTTTGGCCAAATGAGGTGAAAAAAGAACCAAAACGGAAGTTTTTGACAGTGACGGATCCATAGGAGACATCATTTTTTCTTTTTTAGCTATGTAAAACATGTAAACAAACTTTTGATAATTTTAATGAAAGAGGCCCTACATTGGAAGTTAGACCAGGAGATGTAGGCCAAGAGAGGGGTGAACTCATTTATCATGCTTTGTGTTATGTGTTTTAGATATGCTTATTTTGTCTCTATTTGGCTATAAATTATGTTTAAAATTTACTTATTTTTGTGTTTAGTAAATTGATACTCTACCCAAAACACATATAAATTTAACTTGCAAATTGTTAAAAATATTCAAGTTTACATAAACAGATTATTTTGGTATCGGATCCAAAGGTTATCGTGGAGGTTTGATTTGTCTGCAAGTGTTTTTATTATTATTACAAGGTTGAAGCTTAAAAGAGGATAAGGAGAAATTGTGGAGCCAAGATGTCAAATTGTGTCAAGGAGAGCAAACACACCTCAAGCTTCAATAGTCATGGCACATGAAGGTCCTGAAGAGATGTTTGACGATGAAATAAATTTTAGAAAATCATTCTTTGATATGTCTGAAATGGCAAAGGTTATTTATAAAGAGAGAAATGAAAGGTCGTGTGGAGAGAGCTCAAACTCTTCAAAAGGAGATGGAGGAAAAGGATACAAGCCTCCAAAATGGAATGGAGGGAATGGTGACAAACACCTTCACCTCCATCGTCATCTTCATCCTCATCTTCTACTTCTTCTACCCTTTCACAAAATCAAACACCTCCAAATTCCCCAAGGGGTCATGGTAAAACTCCTTTGCTTAAACTTGATATTAATTTTGAATTGCCTATGTACAATGGATAGGTAAATGCAGAGAGATTGGATAATTGGGTTCATCATATTGAAGTGTATTGCAAGATACAAAGAATCAAAGTTGATTAAACCAAGATTCAACTTCCTTCTCTTAGATTGGAAGGTGCAACATTATTTGGTGGGAAGCCAACACTCAAGAGGACATGAAGAAACATGGTAAGGTTTTATCCTCTTGGAATGATTTTGTTTTTCTGATAAGAAGGAAATTTTATCCATTAACATACATGCAGAAAGTTATTATGGATTGGAAAACCTTTAGGCAAGCTAAGGGGGGAAAATGTGCAATCTTATACTTAAGAATTTAGAAAAAGTGTTTTGATTTTGGGTATAGATTTGTCTTCACAAGATACTTTTCTCAAATACATTGGAGAATTTCATATTTACTTGAGACATACCATTCTCATGTTTAACCCTACAAAACTAGATGAATTTTGTGTTTAGGAAACTTATTTAGAGGCAAGAGGGAAAAATGTTTATGAAGAAACTAGTGAGAGTTCCTTTAAGTCTAGAGAAAAAGGAAAAGGTAAGTTCAAAGGAAAAGGAAAGAAGAATGCTCCCATCAAGATGGATAAAGAAAAACTTACATGTAAACATTGTTCTAAAGAGGGCCATGATGAAAATCATTGTTGGAAACTTCATCTAGAGATGAGACCCAAAAAGTTTAAAAACAAGGAGAAAGAAAAGACAAACTACAACTACAAAACATGATTTAGGTTCTGATTCCAGGGGTGAAACAACGATCACAGCCATGGGTTTGAAAGGTAAGGAAATTGCAAGTACTAGTTCTTCAAATTGTCTCAATGAAACTCAATATGAAAAAACAAGAATAGATATTTTCCACATTAGAGTTATTTCAAAACATACCAAGATAGATACACTTTTTGATAGTGATTCACAAGCAAATCTTATCTCAGAAGACATTGTCAAGAAGTTTAATTTAGAAATCATTCCTCATCCAAAACCTTATCCTCTAGGTTGAATATGTGACAATGCGAAATTGCACATGAAAATTTGCAATCACTACAAACTTTTTAGATGAGGTAGAGCTTAATGTAATTCCAATTGATATATGTGGTATTGTTTTGGGAAGCCCATATCTATATGATAGGAGAGATATTTTTCATCTCCATGAGAAAAAAATATCATTTGTTTAAAAATTGAATTGAATACATTGTTAGAGCACACAGCAAGAAGTTGAATGCATCTCTTTTAAATGCAGGACAAATGAAGAGGATTGTTAATGCTAGTCAAAAATTTGCATTGTTAATGATCAATCATGAAGATGTTGAGGAATATAAAGCCTTTCAATGATATGAATCAAGTTTGAAATATTATTTCATTGAGGTTTATAATTCATGTGATAAGATGTTTTAGGAATCTAACAAGTTGCCTCCTAAAAGAGGTAAACAAAATGAAATGTAATTGTTGTAGGATGCATCATTATTGAACATTGATGTGAACGAGATGTCAGTGTAAAGCATGCAGAGGACAAAAAGAAAATGAAAAGTTTATTTCACAAAGAGGACATTGGTCCCAAAACATCTTCTTGTGGATTTCAAAACTTTTTGGCTTTGAAGAAGGATGGTGCATGGCGATGGCAATCACATTTGGTAAAGAGTCAAGCCAAGTGCAAGGCTAGACATGCTAAGCATCATTATGGTGACAGTGTTGAAGGTGAAGTGAATTTTAAATTGAATAAGTTTCCTTTGATTGAAGTTCGAAGAGAGAATTTTCAAATTCCTTTAACAGAATTTTTCTTTTCTAAACATCTTGAAGAATTGCATGAAGGTCTTACCTTTGACAGAAAGAAAAATACTTCAAGAATGAAGTACCTTCATGAGAAGCTCAAGGTGAAAAAATCAAACAAAAACAAATGGGTTGAGGTCGGAAGGGTTAGGGAACTGTACCCTCATCTAATTGTTGACTGAAAATGAGCTTTTGGGAGGTCCAAAAGCTTCCAGTGGGGAGGAGCGATCCAGGGGATCCAATTAGTGCTCAAAATTCAAAATGTATGACAGAGCATGAAACCTAAATTACTAGATAGATCTCGGTGATCTGAATCTAACCCAATTTGTTTCACTCAAAACCGATATTGTATGCTCCCAATATCATGTTCTAATCGAATTGGCAAATAGCTAAAATTTTTGGAATTTGGGTTGCAGGTACACCTAGTCAGCAGTCTGTTCATTGATTGGGCATTTGACTATGTTTTTATGGGCCAGTCATTATATGACACTTGTCTCATTTTTATTGGCTCGTGTATAGTGTGATTTCATTAGTTGAATGGTTTACCAATGAGGGAGTGCCACGTGAGCCAATCAATGGCAGCCATGTGGCCTCCTCTTACTTGGAAAAATTTTGGTATGAGGTTGAACTGCCTCCATGAGATTTGAATTTATGACCTCCATTGAATAACAAAAAGCCCGCACCGTTGCGCCACACAATTTTTCATAGCAGTCTATGGTTTTAGATGGCATTTAAAATTTTAACATTTTGTATGTTAGTGGTTGGGGTCGGGGCTAAGCCCTCTCCCTGGTCCCTGTGCCCTCAGAACCAAGGGGTGGGACCAAGGGCCATGACTTAGCCCTAGCCCTATGGTCACTGTGCCTCCCAAACCTTACATTGAATCCAACCAAAAGCACTGCGGGTGGATAATGTAAAGGGGGTCAGCCCCAAGGCCATATGGCAACCATAAAACCAGGAGTGCATGCACGAAGGGGCTAGACCCTAGGGAACCAGCCCCAGACACATGTGTGCCCATGAAAATAAACTATAGAGAAAAAGGGGCTTGGATTTAGGCCCAAGAATCTTGGCCCCCTATGCAGTCATATGTGTGCCACGTGACCATGATTTCGAAACTGGGGGCTTAATGGGCAGAGTAATTGTCCTGCAATTTCACCCATCGGGCGGGAGTGTAGGCCAGAATTGCATGCCCGTTATGGGTTTGGGGTGCTCAAGCGAGGTTTAGGTTGAATCGGAGGATGATTAGCAGGGGAATGGAGCAAAAATTTCAAACAGTCATAACTTGGTCAAGTTTTGGCCAAATGAGGTGCAGAAGGAACCAAAATGGGGTTTTTGATAGTGTTTGATCCATTGGAGACATAATTTTTTCTGTTTTGAGCTATGTGAAAGCATGTAAACACATTTTTGAGAATTTTAATCAAAGAGGCCCTGCATTGGAAGCTTGACCAAGAGATGTAACCCAGGAGAGGGGTGAATTCCTTTATCATGCTTTGTGTTATGTGTCTCGGATATTCTTATTTTGTCTCTATTTGGTTGTAAATTGTGGTTAAAATTTACTTTTCTATGTGTTTAGTAAACTAATCCTCTACGCAAAACACATATAAATCTAACTTGCAAATTTTTAAAAATCTTCAAGTTTACATAAACATATCATTTTGGTATCAGATCCAAAGGTTATTGTGAAGGTTTGATTTTTTTTCAAGTGTTTTTCTGATGCTTACAAGGTTGAAGCTTAAAAGAGGAGAAGGATAACTTATGGAGCCAAGATCTCAAATTGTTTCAAGGAGAACAATCACACCTCGAACTTCAATAATCATGGCACATGAAGAAGGTCTTGAAGAGATGTTTGAAAATGAAAGAACTTTCAGAAAAGCATTTTTTGAGATGTCTAAAATGGTAAAGGTTCTTTATGAAGAGAGAAATGCAAGGTTGTATGGAGAGAGATCAAAACCTATAAAATGAGATGAAGGAAAAGGAGAAAAACCTCCAAAAGGGAATGGAGGGAGTGGTGAAACTCCACCGCCTTCACCTTCATCATCATCTTCATCCTCATCTTCTACTTCTTCTACCCTTTCACAAAAACAAACACCTCCAAATTCCCCAAGGGGTCATGGTAAAACTCCTTTGATTAAGCTTTATATTAAGTTTGAATTGCCTATGTAAAATGGAGAGGTAAATGCAGAGAGATTGGATAATTTGGATCGTCAGATTGAAGTGTATTGCGGGATACAAAGAATCAAAGATGATGAAACCAAGATTCAACTTCCTTCTCTTAGATTGGAAGGTGCAGCATTTATTTGGTGGGAAGCCAAAACTCAAGAGGACATGAAGAAACATGGTAAGGTTTTATCCTCTTGGAATGATTTTGTTGTTGCAATAAGAAGGAAAATTTATCCATTAGCATACATGCAGAAAGCTATTATGGATTGGAAAAACTTTAGGCAAGCTAAGGGGAAAAATGTGCAATCTTATAATCAAGAATTTAGAAAAAGGGCTTTGATTTTGTGTATAGATTGTCTTCACAAGATACTTTGCTGAAATACATTGGAGGATTGCATAGTTACTTGAGACATACCATTCTCATGTTTAATCCTACAAAACTAGATGAAGTTTGTGTTCAGGAAACTCATTTAGAGTCAAGAGGGAAAAAAATTTCTAAAGAAACTAGTGAGAGTTCCTTTGAGTCTAGAGAAAAAGGAAAGGGTAAGTTCAAAGGAAAAGAAAAGAATAATGTTTCCATCAATATGGAGAAAGAAAAACTTACATGTAAACATTGTTCTAAAGAGAGCCATGATGAATATCATTGTTGGAAACTTCATCAAGAGATCAGACCCAAAAAGTTTAAAAACAAGGAGAAAGAAAAGATAGCTGCAACTACACAACGTAATTTAGGTTCTGATTCTAAGGATGAAACAAAGATCACAGTCATGGGTTTGAAAGGTAAGGACATTGCAAGTACTAGTTCTCCAAATTGTCTCAATGAAACTCAATATGAAAAAACAAGAATAGAGTTTTTCCACATTAGAGTTATTTCAAAGCATACCAATATAGATACATTGTTTGAGAGTGGTTCACAAGAAAATATTATCTCAGAAGATATTGTCAAGAATTCAAATTTAAAAATCATTCCTCATCCAAAACCCTAACCTCTTGGTTGGATATGTGACGATGCAAAATTGCATGTGACAAAAAGATGTAAACTGAAATTTGCAATCACTACAAACTTTTTAGATGAGGTAAAGCTTGATGTAATTCCAATTGATATATGTGGTATTGTTTTGGGAAACCCATATCTATATGATAGGAAAGTTATTTTTCATCTCCATGACAACAAATATCATTGTTTAAAAATGGGATTGAGTACATTGTTAGAGAACATAGCAAGAAGTTGAATGCATCTCTTGTAAATGTGGGACAAATGAAGAGGATTGTTAATGCTAGTTAGAAATTTGCATTGTTAATGATCAAACATGAAGATGTTGAGGAATTTAAAGCCTTTCAAGGATATGAATCAAGTTTGAAATATGATTTCATTAAGGTTTCTAATTCATGTGATAAGATGTTTCAGGAGTCTAACAAGTTGCCTCCTAAAATAGGTAAACAAAATGAAATGCAATTGCAGCAAGATGCATCATTGTTGAACATTTGTGTGAACAAGATGTCAGTGTTAAAGCATGTAAAGGTCAAAAAGAAAATGCAAAGGCTATTTGAAAAAGAGGACATTGGTCCCAAAACATATTCTTGTGGGTTTCATAATGTTTTGGCTTTGAAGAAGGATGGTGCATGGCGATGGCGATCACATTTGGTAAAGAGTCGAGCCAAGTGCAAGGCTAGACATGCTAAGCATCATTATGGTGACAGTGTTCAAGGTGAAGTGAATTTGAAATTGAATAAGTTTCCTTTGATTGAATATCGAGGAAAGAATATTCATATTTCTTTAATAGAAGTTTTCTCTTCTAAACATCTTGAAAAATTGTAGCAACGTCCTATCTTTGACAAAAAGACAAATACTTCAAGAATGAAGTACCTTCATGAGAAGCTCTAGGTGAAAAAATAAACAAAACCAAATGGGTTGAGGTTGGAAGGGTGAGGTAATTGTACCCTCATCTAATTGTTGATTGAAAATTATCTTTTGGAGTTCCAAAAGATTTCAGTGGGGAGGAGTGATCCAGGGGATCAAATTAGTGCTCAAAATTCAAATTGTGTGACAAATCTTGAAACCTGAATGAATGGATAGATCTCATTGATATGAATCCAACTCAATTTGTTTCACTCAAAATCGATATCATATGCTCCCAATATCATGTTCTGATCTAATTGGCAAACAGCTAAAATTTTTGGAATTTGGGTTGCAAGTACAGCCAGTGAGCAGTATGTAAATTGATTGGGCATTTGATTTTGTTTTTATGGTCCAGTCATTGGATGACACTTGTCTCATTTTTATTGCCTCGTGCATGGTGTGATTTCATTGGTTTAATGGTTGACCAATGAGGGAGTGCCACATGGGCCAATCAGTGGCAGCCACGTGGCCTCCTCTTACTTGGAAAAATTTTGGTATGAGGTCAAACTACCTCCATGGGATTTGAACTTGTGACATCCATTGAACAACAACAAGCCCACAATGTTGCGCCACACAATGTTCCTTAACATTTTATGGTTTCGGATGGCATTTAAAGTTTAACATTTTGTATGTTGGCGATTGGGGAAAGTCCTTGCGCCCTCGGAACCATGGGGTGGGACCAAGGTTGAGGGATTAGCCCCATCCCCATGGTCATAGTGCCTCCCAAACCTTACACCAAAGCCAACCAAAAGAACCACGACATATAATATAAAGGGGCCTAACCCCAAGGCCATATGGCAACCATAAAACCAAGAGCACGGGCGTGGAGGGTCCATCCACTAGGGGACCAGACCCGAACACATGTGCGCCCATGCAACCAAACTACAATGGAAAAGGGGCTTGGAGTTAGGCCCAAGATTCTCCGCCCCCTATGCGGTCATATGCGTGCCACGTGGCCATGATTTTTGGAACTATGAGCTTAATGGGTGGACTAACCGTCCTACAATTTCGTTTGTTGGGCAGGAGTGTAGGCCAGAATTACACTTCGGTTCCTAGTTTGGGGCGCTCAAGCCAAGTTTAGGCCGAATTGGAGGATGATTAGCCGGGGAATGGACCAAAAACTTGAAACAGTCATAACTTAGTCAAGTTTTGGCCAAATGAGGTGCAGAAAGAACAAAAATGGGGGGTTTTTACTGTGTTGGATCCATTAGAGATATCATTTTTGTTGTTTGAGCTACGTAAAAGAATGTAAACACACTTTTGGGAATTTTAATGAAAGAGGCCCTACATTGGATGCTAGAGCAGGAGATGTAGCGCGAGAGAGAGGTGAACTCCTTTATCATGCTTTGTGTTATATGTTTCAGATATACTTATTTTGTCTCTGTTTGGTTGTAAATTGTGCTTAAAATTTACTTGTTTAAGTGTTTATTAAATTGATCCTCTACCCAAAACACATATAAATTCAACTTACAAATTGTTAAAAATATTCAAGCTTACATAAATAGATCATACATAAAAAAATAAAATTATATATATATATTTATTTATTTATTTATCACCAATGTTTATTTACACAGTGTGTTGCAACAAAAACAACTATTTTTACATATAAAGAAACTTATTTATTTATCTTCTTATTTATTCTATTTTCTACGCTAACCTACTCTACTTCGAAAAATAAAATATGTTTACGTATAATAGTACTTCAAGTGGAGCCATTTTCTAAATAATGCCTCAAGTATGTACCTAACCGAATTTGAAAAATGCATGTTAATAAATATTGGGGTATGAGAGACCAACTTCCCTTGAAACAATGGTGCCAAGAATTGTCGAGGTATGGAGTGATGTTGCGAGAAAATGATGGAGTGAAACCAATCTTCAATATAACCTTTACTTTCTTGATCTCCCATAGTTACAATATAATCAACTTCCTCATAAAATTGAGTATCCAATGTCTTATTGATCTCGACGGCTTGTTGATGCAAACTAGAAGAAACCTCATTTTCTTCCATAAATTCTGTAATTTTTGGATTTGAAACCTTCCTAATCTCAATATAACTTTTCTGAAATGGTACAAGTGATATAGAATGGATGGGAAGGGTGGGTAAATTTTGTGGTTCATCACTTTAAGCATGTTGTACTCATTTATTATGTTGAGGGTGTGGAATGAGTTGTGCAGGAAATTGTGTAGGGAATGGAGGATTTTGATGATGTAGTTGATTGGGTTGTGTGGATGATTTCAATAAACAAGAAAGATGTTGTTTAAAATATGGTAAAGAATATGGATGATGTGTTTGTGCTACAACATGAGGGAAAGTAGTCATGTAATCATAACATAATTCATGCCAAAATTGTGGACAATATTGGTGGGGGTTATACTGAGATTGGTATGGATGCCCTAATGCAGGAGTATTCCATAATGGATAATGAAAGTAAAATAATGGAGAGAAAGTGTTTTGAGCCATAAATGTAGGCCACGGTTGCTATGGTTGTGAGCTTGTAGCTTCTTGATCTCTTTGATATGCTTCTTTCAACCTAGGTAAGAAAGAGCAGTTACCCATAGGGTGTTTCTTTCGGCATCGAGGGCAAAATGCTTCTTCAATTTTTTCTTGATTATTCTTAACCTGCAAAACATCCAATTGTGAAATTAGAGAAATAATAATATCATTTTGAAAGTGTTAAAATAAATCATTAATTCAAGCTCCTGTAACTCCTATTCTTGCAACAGATTTCAAAAATTGAGAAGAAAGTTCTCTGGAACTCTTACCAGCCTTGGAGATTCCTCTTGAATACCTTATACATAATTCACAAACATCATCATATGATAGCTAAAAAACATCACCTTTTCCCATCGGATTCAAGAGTTCTAAAAATTCATCTTTGATTCTGATGAGTAGGATTGTTTTCAAAATGTGTTTTTCCAACTATTTATGCTTTGATTTTTGAAGGTTGTATTGAAATCGCTCCACATAGTTCTCAAATATTTCATATTCCCTTTGTGCCATTCTAAAAATATTTCCATTGGCCTTGCAGTAGTCTTGGTACTTCTTCAAGAATAGATGCATCATGTCTTCCCACGTTTGGATGAAGTTCCCACCAAGGCTCATAAACCATCAAAGAGTTTCTCCTTTTAGAGTAAGAGGAAACACTTTCAACCTTTGATCATTATCATAATAATAATATCCTCTACAAAGTACTTCAAACTCAAATAAAAATATATATGGGTCTTCATTTTCCAAACCATGAAAATTTGGTAGAGAAGATAGGGGAATGACGTGCATTTGTGTCACTCCTCCTAGATCTCTGATAGGGAATTCAAAAGTAGCATTGTGTTCCATTTCTTCCCAAAATAGAAAACATTCTTCATGTGCTACTTTGAGGCTCCTCCTTAAATGTTCTTGTCAACTGGTTAGTGGAATGGGTGGTGCTTACATCACCACTTAAGTGAAATGATCAAGCAAAACTCAAGTTCCTACCTCTAATGTTCTTACTTTTAATCATGCATGTTATATGACCTAAGCCTGACTACTAAGGGTAGATCCATCATTGGTTTCCCGGGATGCGTGCGTAAGTTCTTACCTTTCGTCTTCAATATCTAGTGCTCATGAAATTAGGTATGCATCTACAACCCGTGATTAGTATGGTAGCATTATTTTGACAGCCTCCCTGACAATGGTGCCAAAAAGTTGGGGAAATTAGTTGCTTAATAAGAAAAAACAATTAATCACCTTAACATTAATTATCAACCCAAGGAGCATTTTTTTTATTTCAAGGCAATCAATAAAATATATGCAAGGACCTACCAACAATTAATCATTGGTTCTACATGATTGTGTTCTACACTACCAAGCTCATTCAAAAAGAAATAAAATGTAAGACTTGAATAACAATACTAATTTAAAAATCAGAAAGTAAATGACAGAAAAATAATTATGTATATCACATGACTTAAATAAATATTAAATTAAACCACACCTTGCTGAATTGGAAATTTAACCTATTGCACCCAACATAATTCAAATGCTAATTTAGAGCAGTAAATTAATAGAAATATAGAAATTGCAAGAAACAACAAATCTGGAAAATGCAACAGCCAAAAAATTACTTCAAAAAAAAGGAAATTTACTTTAGGAACAACAATTAATTAAAAGGAAAAAGTACACAACTAAACTACTTTACATGTTCAAGGCAGCACCCCATCCAAGGTAGTGGGCCCAACTACCCAATAGTTAGTTATGCCCTGAAAAATAATTCAAATCAAATTACAAGTAGACAATTATGAAATTCCATTGATAGCTCCTTTCATTAAAAAATAGAAATAGATGCAATACAATTATGAGATCTACCCCTAATTTAATAAGTGTCCATCATTTTTTCTTTGATCTTTGTTTTCATTTAAATACACAAAGAGAAAAGGGAAATTACAACTAAATTGATTACAAAATTATTTCCCCTTACAATTTTGGATTTATTATAGAATCTTAATAAACAAGATCATATCTTAAACATTTCTCCACATGATTCAGTTGGAACAAGTCGAATATGGTATTGCAATTGGGAGAATTTGGAAAACGGTCACAACAACAAATCTAAGAAAATCGCCTTCAGAGAATCTTTCATTTCTCTCAATCCAGACCGAATTTTGGCAAACTGCACATTGGAAAACCAATGTGGTCCATTCTGCACAAAGCTCATATCTCGGATTTTCAATATTCTTCTTCGTCTGCCTGAAAATGCCAATGCAAAACTGCCACTTTTTATCCCAACAAATTTTTGAGCTAACATATTTGACTACGAGTTGAAGATCAAATTTACAATCTGGAAGAGATCTTAGAGGCTAACATCGTGAGTGATGTTATAACAAATTCATTAATAAAGCATCATTGGAAAAATAATGCACTATAATCTTCAATTTATTAAAAATAAAGGAGAACGTGTATTATTTATCCACAAGAGCATAAATAATTATGAAATGGAATTATATGATAAATTATGATAAATGATGTGATAAAAGAATAGTGTAAATTGATGAAATTGATGTTAAGAAGTGATAATAATATTGACAAATCAATCGCCCAATAGGGGGCACATCTTCAATGAGTTTTACTCCTACCTTCTTCAAATGACTGTGAAAGCAAGTAATCATGATCAAGGGATACCCATATTCTAGAGTTGATTTCCGTGGAGACTTGAAGCTTGTCTTACTCGAAGGCGAGCAATGGGGTGATGCAAGTAAAAAAATTATTTTTAATATTTTTGGTGTTTTGGATTTTACAAAAAAAAAATATGTTTTTCATGTATCAGAGACTGACTATTGGTTTTTTACATGCAGATATTGGACCAGTGCGACAGTAGGCATGTCGCCTATTCATCGCCAAGAATAACCACATCGTGTTTGGGATGAGACTGCAGGGATAGGGGAGGAGATGGGTGAACCCGCGGAGAAACTCACAGAGTTATCATCTTGAGGGTTTGACCGCTAATGTACCAAACACGGGGATTAATGAGGTCCCTATCCATATGTAGTGATACACTATAGGAGTTTCAGAGTGTATCATTCGTCTGCTCAGCAAGGTTTCTCATACAATTGTATGCTATTTAGAGCATCATAGGGATTAGTCTCTTAGGAGGATTTTGAGCCATATTTTGTCTATGTGTATTTTGATATTATAGGTCCTGTGCAATTTTTGTAAAACCAAACATTATATACAGTTTTCTATCTATGGATGTTCTCTACTTTTATTCTACTTTCTTGCACAATGTATGATTATGGTTTGTGTATTTACTTGTGTTGTAAATGTTTGTCCAATACATAACTTTCTAATGCATTTGTTAATGCACTAAGGCTCCTAGGAACATGTTGATATTGGATGTAATCAAAATGTCATTCTAAGAGGTGAACCCTTAAAAACATGCCTAATAAAGTTGGACTTCTGACTGAATAAACATTTTTAAAATGTTGTACCACTAGTTGTGAATCAATTCTAACAACAAAGTGGTGAATGCCAGGTGAAATAACATCAGATAACAATTCAATCACAGCGTTATGCCCAACATTGTTATTAGTTGAGTGACCGATACAAATCCCTTGTATACTTGCTAACTCATCATCAGGAGCATAGATTGCCCAGGTTGCAGAGGAAAGGTTTTGAGTACTAAGACTAGCGCCATCAACATAACCAACATATAGTTTAGGGAACATTGACATCTATAAATCAAATGAAATTCAAGATGAGTAGAGGAGATAGAAAACTCTATAAAACCACATTGTAAACACACTAGAAAAACTATACAATATGTACACAGTGGCTATGCAGAAGATTTCTTAAGCATAGTATTTTTTCACGTACAACCCATTCCGGGGTTGCACCAAAGGAATTCCATCAAAGTCAACCAGTTCATAGGCCCCTTTTTCTAGTACATGTTTGATTATATACGGACCTAACCATAATGGTTCGAGCTTCCCAACTCCTAATTTTTCAGCTTCCTAGTCAGACAAAAGGACTAATTAACCTTTTGAGAAGGCACAGGGTTTAAAATTCTAGTCAAATTATGCTTTGACATGTTTTTTTTTAGCCTCGTTGGCCATGGAAGCATTGTGTTGGGTCTCATCTAGGAAGGCTAGATGCAAAAAATGTCTTTTTCTAGGGAAGTTGTGGGAAGAAGCTCGATTGCTAGTTTTAAGGATGGAATCTCGCATTTCATTGGGACAACTACTTCTAGACCATACACCAACTAAAAATGTGTGAATACAATTATTTTTTGAATAGATGTTAGGTATGCCCATAAAGAGGAAAAAAGAAATGGTTGGCTAATTCTCCTTATCAATCCCTACCATGCGTTGGAGCAACATTTTCAAAACCATGTTAATGGCTTCTACTTTCCCGTTAGCTTGTGAGTAATAGGGAGTTGAGTTATCATGCTAAATGCCCAACTTGGTAGTGAGTTCAGACATCATGTAATTTCAAAAATGTTTACCTTGGTCTGTAACAATGGCTTAGGGAACACCAAATATGGTAATAACATGGTTGAAAAGAAATAGTGTAGTAGTTTTTCCATTGTTTTCAAATGTAGGCATCACTTCATCCCATTTAGTAAAATAGTCTATAGAAACGATAATTTAGCCATGCCCCTTGGTTGAACAAGGGTTACAGGTCATGAATTCAATGTCCCATTCAGAAAAAGATCCAATGGCAATAAATGGATTCATAGGAGAAGGTGGAGTGTAGGCTTTCCTATTATAAATTTGACATGCATGACATTTCTAGACTGCTATAATACAATCTCAAAACATGGTCAGCCAAAAATAACCAGCACGAAAAATATTTTGGGCGGTCGCCTAGTCAAATATATGTTCATCGCATGCTATAGCATGACATCCATTTAAGTCTTTCTCAGCCTCTTCGTGAGTAAGACAAATCCGAAAAATTGAATTAGCACCATGGAGGTAAAGAATGTCACCAATTATGATGTATTGGCAAGCCTAGTATTAGATTCGACATTAATAAAAGCGAGAAGTATCAAACCATAAAGTTTGGGTTAGAGATAAATGATGATATCTACATACCAAGGATTAGAAGAATCAATTAGGAACAATGTTTCATCTTGTCGTAGAGGATATAACCACCCTCCTTTGCCTGTGCTTCAATTTTGGAGCCTTCCTTCTAAAACACAGTAGCTCCTCTTGCATTGAACCAGGTACTTGTGCAGTCTTGACTATTAGTGAGCCTTGAACTCAGAAAACGCTTAGTACAGATGGTAGCCAACCTTGAGCTAGGTAATTGTGCAGAAAGGAGAGGCAATCTAGAGCCACTGAGCCCAGAAATTGTGTAGACCCCACTATGCTCAGAAACTGTGTAGTGCATGAGTCGGAGAGTTGCTTAGTCCTTCCCAAAACTGTGCAATATTTCTATGAAATGCATGCAGTTTTCCCAAAAAATAAAAAAGCAAAAAAATCAAAAAGCATCCACAAAAAATAGGGATCTATGTTTATCAACCCGAAGGAGGCACTTGTGTTATTTTTTAAAAATTGTAGCCAAGTGTCGCTTTTTCCTTGATTTTAGGCATGTGCGTCATAAACCCTAACTCGACCAAATATATTTAATCGATGCTACTAGAGCTCATTTGCACACTTGAATTTTGGAGCTCTAGCATTCCCAAGGAGATCAAGGAGCCTTCGGTGCAATCGTCGTCGCTTTTCCGGGTGAGTTTTTCTTTTCTCAACTTTTGTTGCTTTTTCTATTGCTTTTTGTTGCTTAGCTTGTGAGAGTGTTGTTTCACATGTTTCTTTGCACGAATTTTGGTGTTTTAACTTTTTTTAGCTTGTAGGGTGTTGTTTGATATTTTAGATTTCCTTTCCCAAGTGTCGGATGAGTTATCCTATTTTTGCACCAACAGTCATTGTTGTGGTGACTCTCTTCACATGCTTCATTTTCTTTCAGTTTAGTCTATTGTTGCACTTATTTCAAATGAATGCATCAACACTTATTCAGATATGCACTCAACATCACACCATATTTTATATCTCCTTGATTTTCACACTCCACTTGGGCAGATCTAGGTCACCTTTCTCGGATCTCACAATTCATTGCTTGCACTGCGCAATCTGGGAACTCAAGGCCTTTGCCTTGGCTTTTGGAATTGTGCAGAGCTTGGCCTAGGCTAGCTCCAACTACGTAATACGCAGTTCTAGGAGCCAGCCTCCTAGTTTGGCCACTGGGACTGCACAATTCACAGGCTCTCCCAGCCTTGGCCCGGACTAACCTGTGCATTGCACAGTTCTAGTCTTTAAGCTTCCCGATTTACTGTTGGGACTATGTAGTGTGTAATTCCCATAGCCAGTCAGTGGCCTCCGTTAGCCAAAACTATGAAATCCTTTCCATCATGAGCCTAGTTTTCTACTTGATCTTATTTTGAAGATGTTTTTCTTTTACCTAACATTTGCTTGCCATGAGTGTCCTCTCTATCCCATAGGTATAGCAGTTGTTAAGAATCTCTCTAGCAGTTACAATTAACATGGAATCCAAGAGAGTTACATCAAAGGAAACCACTGAGAGCAGTACTAGGGAAGAAGTTAAGCATATATCAATGGATTTCCTAGTATAAGCAGATACTCGGTTGTTCATTGAGAAGGGTACAACACGGAAATGGAAAAAAATCAAAGACACTTTTGCAGAGGACTTCAAGGTAAACTTGGAAGACTAACAGGTTTACCTTAGCAACTATTAGTCAGGGTTATACAAGGTTGCATGCAGGTACCCCACCTTCCCATGTGTGGACATCATCAACTAGATTGTCTCATACATAGATGAGCAGACTATGACATTGAGAAGTGCCAGTAGGAGAGATTTTTCCACCTTCATGGTAGATAACTTTTAGCAGATGTATCACCTACCCGAGCCAATGAAGCACATGGACTCACTCTTCTATGCCACCCATAGCTATGTGAACATGAGAGATATTGTCAAGTGTTGGGTGAAAGATCCGACAAAGTTTAGACAAACACCTACCCATGTTTACAAGACGAAGTCCCTAAGGAAGGCTTACCAGTCCTGGGAGTATTGTGAAGAGCCATGGCTTCTCCATAGCGTAGAGCGAGTATACTACTTTGGAGGAGCAAGTGTTCTTGACTGTGATGTTCCACTATTTGGGCTAGTGGTCGTCAATGGTGTATGTATGGATGGAAATTTCACTTATAATAATAATATCAGAGCCAACACGCTTGCATGCATATGTTGTTAATGTAGTAGGACTACTCTTGTTGTGTTAGCAATGTATGTTATTTAACTTACGCATATGCTTATGAACTAATTTGTATGCATTTGTATGAATCATGTTGAATATGTGTTGTTGGATTAACTCATCACTTTAATTTGTGGAATATTCTGCATTTTAGCTTGTGATGTCATTTCGCTTGTGTGTTCCTTTCAAGTTGCATACTATTAAAGGCTTCTAAGGGGCACACTTCATTTTCCACTTTGTGTGTTAGAACCTTCATGCATCTCACTTGACTCTCTGCAGGCTCACACACTTTCTCTCACACAAAGTTATCATACTTTCCTCTGTGCGCTACTGTGTCCAAGGCATTACACTACCACCCATTGCTAGGACTCCTACTCCAGACTGTGTGAGGTCTAGTTGGGACTTCATATCGGGGAGATCCCCTGAATGTTGGTAGGTAAAGCACCGTCAACATTTATGGCGCTATAAGGAGGACCAGATGACAAGCTGAGCCCTTGAAGTCTATTTTGAATTTCTACAGATATTTCATGACTTAATGTCCAAATCAAAACCTCGACATGTTTTTCTAACTCTGCTCATTTTGAAGTGTCGGTGAGCATTGTAGATGACTTGTCCATATATAAGTTTAATGGTGAAGGTGGAACAACCTTTTTTAGGCACACAGTTGTTTTTGTTAGCTTCTATGATAGGCATGATATCTCGTCTGATGATATTTTCTGTGGGTTGTTTGCCTTCACGTTCGAAGAGCGCCCAAAGCAATGTTGTCACACATTTCCGGCAACCTCTATTCACTATTTTGATCATTTTTTTAGAGAATCATGTCATGCTTTCGTTATTTATGACCGTAAATCCCTTAATAGAAAAAATATTAAAATTCCAAAAATCACCTGATGAATCCCTTCAAGATTTTCACGATCGTTTTCTTCACTATTGTTTTGAATTTCCTAAAGATGAAGTTAACTGGGAATTCTTGGATGAGAGATTTCAATATCTTGTTCACGTTTCTAAAATTCCACATGAGTTATAATCTTTCGAACCTCTCCCAACATACCTCGATGTTAGAGCCTCTAAATTTGAGATGGACAAGGTTGTTGTCCCAAGTGACCCTCCATCCCCTTCCCATCAAACAACTCTAGCTCTGCAATTCGAGGTGGGAGAAGTTGAAAATCCACCTGTTGATCTATCACCATCTCCTCCTACACCACTTGTTCAATATTTTTGCGCAGATTTGGACTATAACTCCGATGGGTATCATGTGGTCTTATCTCCTCATCCTATTTCCTTCAGTCCCATTGATCCTCTAAATTTAGGTATGGTGTGTTCATCTGTCTTGGATCTCACATGTGATGTTCACGAGGTTCAAGTTCTGGATGGAGTTGGTGTTGAACAACCAATCTGTGATATCATTTTTTATGAGTATGTGTGGGAATCTGAACAAGAATCTATGGTGAAGGACAACCTCCTTCTGTTTGCACCTCGTCTACTTTATCTTAACATCTTCCACGATTCTGCCAGTTCTGTTCCATCTAGTGAAAATTCATTTCCAGATATTTCTATTTCCAATATTTTTCAAAACATGTGGAATGCCAATTTTTCATTTGATTGCAAAGAGGATAAATCTATCTTCCCTTATCCTCCCAATATCTCATCTTACCTTTCCGAAAACGTAGAGGGTGAAATTTATCATTTTTCATCATCCCCTCTGCACGATTCATCATATCATGAGGATGTCATTGTCCATCATCTTGAACTTTCTAATCGTGGTTGTAGTGATCTTTTCATTCGTTCATTTGATTACGATTCTGTTTTTTCCACTGTTGATACTTCTAAGCCATCGGTCTTTGATGATCCATCTTTTAATGAATTGCAAACTCCTCAATTTTTTGAGGCACTTCATCTCGAGCTTATGGTTATGTCAGGTTCTCGTATCCTTGAGGTCAATTCCACTTCAAATCAGAAACCTGTTGAATCTTTCCAGGCTCCTCATCACTCTATTGTTCACATTGAAAATCAATTTATCTTACCATTTTCGCCTCCTCCACTGGAATCACATCATCCTATTGCTCAAGCATTGGAGGAGTCATACGTAGCAAGCACTGTTTCAAAATAGAAGTTTTATTCTTTCTTTATGCTTGCTCGTTTTTCAAGTTCGAAGGTGTGTACATGCTTGTCTTCCACGCGCAATGTGATAGGACACCATGATACATCCGCATAGTGCCTTTCCGATGTTTTCCATTTTTTCTTTTTTGTGGATACATTCAAGCTTCAACCATATTGGTTTTCATTGTTTCGTCCTTCTTGTTGGTTGGGTTGCATTGTTTCATCCTTCTTGTTGGTTGGTTTTCTTGTATATCTTCCTTGTCAACCATGCTTTTGCCTACATGGGCCAACCAATGTGCTAATGGATGCATTAGAAGTATCACTTCACGTGAGTTGGCCATGTTTTTCTTAGGTTAGGAGTAGGAGTAGTTTTAGTTTTCTTGTTTGTTTCTTGATTTGTTTACCTTGTCTTGCTTCTTTCCATTGTTTGTTTTCTTTTGCACCTATAGGTTAGTTTCCACATGAAATTGTGTTTGGATTCTTAAACAAGCAAGGTGAAATCCAAGAGAAGCTTTTATAGCTATCAACACTTGGTTATCTTCCTATTCCCTGTCTTTGTGTGAGTCTTGCATTTCTTTTAGTCGATGATACCCTGATAGAAAATATGTTCCATTTAGAGAGAGTAATGGTGAAATCACAATGTTTTCACTCTTAACTAGTACCGCCTACTCTAATGGGTTTTCTATTTTCAGTTAACCCTTGTCAACTCAGTCAAGTAGAGTCAGGAAAGGGGGAAAACCTTAACAAGTATGTCAGAGGTATATATAAATATTCTTCTCTGAAGGGACAACCTATTCTTCTCTCAATAATTCGGGATCCCTCTTCCACCTCATGGAATAAATAAGTTCCTATGCACAATTATTTGAAAATGAAAATGTGAAAAAATGAAATAAAAAATAAAAAAATAAAGGGTGAAAGAAGAGAAAGCCTTCTTGAATAGAGAGGTGAAGCAAGTAACTCCATCGGGGTACTGTCCAGGCTCGCTGGTAGCAAAGCAATGCTTGTGTTCCTGAAGTGACTCTGATAGGGTATTGTTTAGGCCTACTGGCAGAGGAGAAACACCAGATATGAAACTAAAACTCTGATAGTCTATACCCCTCAATCCTTAATCAAAACAACTCAGTTGAACTTGGCCTTGTATTTATGTTGTTGATAAAGAGAATGGTAAGGGATACATATTTAGCTCAGGCTAAGTGAAGAAGCTATGATAATCGAGGAACTGAACAATACTTCAGGAAGAGTTAGACTCGCTTTGCACGAGAGAAGGTCCATACTGAGAGATGGAGTTTTACCAGTGTGTTCCAAATGTTGTATTGGTTACAACCAGCCTCCAAAATTTTGCATATGCTTCGATTTTGGAGCCTTCCTTCTAAACCATAGTAGCTCATCTTGCACTGATCAAAGTACTTGTGCTTCAACTGAGCCTTATTATTTTCATCTTGTCTTATGTTTTATCACTTAGTTCATTTTCTAACCCACAAGCCAATTTCCTAACTTGGTCACTTGACAGTTCCAGGCTTGCCTCGGAGAACTATGCAATTCTTAAGGGCATTTGGCCTCTCTCTTGGGAATTGCACATTCCTGACTGTTAATGATACTTGAGCTCAGAAAATGCGCAGTATTGAATGGAAGCCAGCCTTGGGCTGGGAAATTTTGTAGACAGGATAGGCAGGCCAGAGCCACTGAGCCCAGAAATTGCACATACCCCATTGTTCTCAGAAACTGCGCAATGCATGAGACGGAGAGTTTCCTAGTCCTTCCCAGAACTATGCATTCGATCCTGGAAATGCATGGCAATTTTCCCAACAAAAAAAAGGCAAAAAAACAAAAAACATCCCTAAAAATAGGGATCTATTTTTAGCAACCCAAAGGAGGCACTTGTGTTATTTTTATAAATTGTCGCCAAGTGTCAATTTTTCCTTTATTTTAGGCATGCACGTCATAAACCCTAACTCGGCCAAATCTATTTAATTGAAGCTACTAGAGCTCATTTTCACACTCGGTCTTGGAGCTCCTGCATTCTTGAGGAGATGAAGGAGCCTCCGGTGCAATCATCGTCGCTTTTCTGAGTGAGTTTTGCTTTTCTCATCTTTTGTCGCTTTTTGTTGTTTAGCTTGTGAGAATGTTGTTTCACTTATTTATTTGTGTGGATGTTTCCGTTTTAACTTTTTTTAGCTTGTACAAGTGTTGTTTCAAGTTTTAGATTGCCTTTCCCAAGTTTCACATGAGTTATCATGTTTTTGCACCAACGGTCATCGTTGCGACTACTCCCTTCACATGCTTTATTTTCCTTTAGTTTAATCTATTGCTACACTTTTTTCACATGCATGCATAAACATTTAGTAAGATATGCACTCATAATCACACCATCTTTCAGATCTTCTTGATTTTCACACTCCCCTCGGGGAGATCTGGGTCCCCTTACCCAGATCTCACACTTCACTGCTTGCACTGCGCAATCTCGAAACTCAAGGCCTTTGCCTTGGCTTTTGTAATTGTGCAGAAATTAGCCAATTTTGGATCCAACTATGCACTGTGCATTTCTAGGAGCCAACCTCCCATCTTGGCCACTGAGACTACGCAATGCGTAGTCTCTCACGGCCTTGGCACAGACTGAACTGTGCATTGCATAGTTCCAGTCATCAAGCTTCCCAACCGATTGTTGGGCCTACGTAGCGCTCAGTTCCCACAATCAGCCAGTGACCTCTATCAGCCAAAACTACATAATCCTTCCCATCACTAGCTACTTGTTGCTTGATCTTGTCTTGAATATGTTTTGCTTTCAGCTTACATTTGCTTGCCATGAGTGTCCTCTATGTCCCACAGGTACCACAGTTGTTGAGCATCTCTCTAGAAGTTATAGTTAACATGGAATCCAAGAGAGTTGCATCAAAGGAAACCGTCAAGATCAGTATTGGGGAAGCAGTTGAGCAGATATCAGTGGATTTTACAGTATATGCAGATACTCAGTTGTTCATTGAGACGGGTACAACACTAACATGGAAATGAATCAAAGACACTTCTGCAGAGGAGTCAAGGTAGACTTGGAAGACCGACAGGCTTATCTTATCATCCAGTGTTCAGGGTTATACAAGGTTGCATGCAAGTACCCCACCTTCTCATGTGTATACATCATCAGCTAGATTGTCTCATACACTGATGAGCAGACTATGACATTGAGCAGTGCCAGCGGAAGAGAGCTTGTCACCTTCATGGTAGAGAACTTTCAGCAGATGTATCAGTTACTTGAGTCAATGAAGTGCATGGACTCACTCTTATATGCCACCCATAGCTATGTGAATGCGAGAGATATTTTTAAGCGCTGTGTGAAAGAGCCATAAAAGTTTAGACATACACCTACCCATGTTTACAAGACGAAGTCCCTCAGGAAGGATTACCATTCTTGATCATCTTTGCCTACAGAATATATGGTCAAGAGAAAACATAAAATTTTCCTAAAGGGCGGGTGGTTTTACTGGACCAGTTGGTGAATGATGGGAGGCCATTCAACTCGTCCGAGTTTTTGGCTCATCGGTTGAAGACCCATGTGGCTAAGGCTCAAAATTTTCCCTAAATGAGCAAGCAAGGTTTTACATGTATGCATACTTATTAGATGCAAGTTGTGCACCAGAGCAGTTCCCTAGCATGAGCTGGACATGGACACCAAAAGATATTATCGTCAACATCTGTTGCAAGTTGCTTTCTGACTATAGCTATTGAGGACTGATGAAAAGGCTAACTAGCCATTTTTTCATCTCGTTCTACAGGCTTATTTTTTAGCAGGATCCACCTTGCATGTCTCGAGAAGCAATGGAGGCAATAGTAAACATTACAGATTTGTATGCCTCACCAATTAGCACCTTCATTAGAGTCTTTTGCGAAGAGAAGCCTCTGCATGTTCTACCTAGGTATTCCACTGAGAAGTTGATCATGTAATAAGTTTCATACCACCTCACTACAAGGTTGTTAGCAAGACTACATAGGAAGAAAAAATCACCATGGCCCACTCTTCCTTTGCATATCGGGTTATATGATATTAAGAGCTTGAAATATGCATATTTCGAGGCTAAGGACATAGTGAAATTCGAGTTCAACACCAAAGACTTTAATTCGTATGATCCCCACAGTATTTGCAAGGACCACTATGCGCAAGTCTACTTTCCATGTATCCACGATAGATTTCACTGGCTAGAGGAGGACCCTTTTAGGTACTGCTACAATGCCTCCAAACTCAATGAGCCAGTCAATTTAGCAAGAACTTGGAAAGTTGCTCTACATACAGCAGAAACTCTGGAAGCAACAACAACAACAACAGAAGGTAGCAATCCAGTATAGGACAAGGGAAAGAGGAAGGTTGTTGAGGACCCAAAGGGAGAAAAAAGTTGCAAGATCAAAGAAGATCCTATCCTGAAGAAGGCAGCTTTGGCAGTGGAAGAAAAGAGGTAGCAGCAGATGAAGAGAATAGAGTGAAGGAAGGGAGAAAAGAAGATGTTGCAAGAAGTAGAACTGAAGTTGTAAGAGACGAAGAAGAAGTTGAAGAAAGAGCAAGAGTTGAGGAGGAGAGAAAGAGAAGAGAAGAAGAAGCAAGAAGAATAACAAAGGCAAGGCATGATGACAGAGGAAACAGTGCCAATACAGGTTGATGAGTCATAACAACCAGCAGTTGATGAAGAGGGTGAATAGACGCATGATCAGGAGCTTGATTAGCAGATTGAGAAATTGATTGAAGTGACAGACATGGAGTTGGAATAGGAATCACAGAATGAAGACACTGAACTAATGCCAATAGCACCATAAGTCATATCTCAGTCTCCACCACCTCCAATATCAAAACCAGTCCTGAGCGAGCAAGCATATGTTGTTCTCCTTGATGATGATTCATTCATGGATGTGTAAAATCTATCATTTGACAAGTTGCAGAAGAATATTTTATGGGCACGAAGGAAGCACTTTCTGGATGATCGCACATCACCTGCATTCATCAAGGAAAGGGTGATAGTGTCAGACACTAGGAAGCATCCAATTACCATTTCCCAAGCGAACTTGGCCTATGCAAGAGCTACAAGCTCAAATGTTCAGTACTTGATGGCCGAGAATGAACAAAGTGGCAAAGAACTTGAAGGTTGTCAAACAAGAGGCAAAACAACTCTGAGCATCAATGCAGAATGCAGTTTCCTCTTCGGGGGAAATGAGGATAGAAATACTTACATAAGTATCGACACTTGGTGATACCATGTGAATCTCTATTACGAATTTTTCACTGTGCATAAAGTAGTTGTCTATGTGCATGGCCTTCAGCAACGAAGCAAAGAGATTGTTCAAACTCTCAAGAACATAAATGCTTCCATCGCCCATGTACAAGAGTGGACAATGTGGTACAAAGGGGCCCCACTTGACTTAGCAAAGAAGATGAAGCCACAGGAAGAGCTAGAGAAAGAAAAGGTTTGAATGGTTATCCATAACTATGAACAGATCACCCCATTCATCGACAAGATATAGGCCTCATATGTGTGGTTTTACAATAGTTTGGATGTCGTGGTGAGAAAGCGCAGGATCCAATCAATCAGTGCCCTCACCAATTCTAAACCTAAAAACCAATTTCGGCTAGAGATCGATGAGTACGTGGAGCAGCTAAGACAAAATGCCACCAGGGAAGGCTTGGAGCTGAGAGCACACAACATGCAGAAGTACATTGATGGTCCTGTCAAGGTCGACACCATGTTGCTCATACTTTAGAACAAGTTGGATATAGGTTCCAAGACCATATACCTAGATGCCATGGAGGCAAGAGTCCGCTTTCAAAAATACACCATCAAACAGTTTGGGGACACCATCATATAGTACCAATCTTGGCATCAATGTGTGACCAAGAAGCACCAAGTGGAGGTTGTCGAGTTGGTCTTTCCCCAAACTTCAGAATCATAGTGTTTTGTCTTGTCATGTTGTCTCTAGCCTATTTTGTCTTACATGGGTATATGTGGAAAATTTAATATTATTTGTAAATATGTTGTAAGTTAAATTCTAAGTGTCAATATTGAAATATGAAAATTCATTATGCAATGTGATGTGTCATTTAGTGAAGAAGTTGATGACTCATGAGGGAAGTCAAAGAGTCACAAAGTGGAATTTCAAGGGTCACCCCACCCTTTGTTATATATAGAACCTGATAACTCATAAAACAAGCTTTTGGCTAGGCTTAGGCTTAGAAAAGGCTTGGGAGTATTTTGAAGAGCATTGGCTTCTCCATAGCGTAGAGCAAGTATACTTCTTTGGAGGAGCAGCTGTTCTTGACTGTAATGTTCTGTTATTGGGGCTAGTGGTCGTCAATGGTGTATGTATGGATGGAACTTTCACTTATAATAATAATATTAGAGCCAACATTCTTTCATGCATATGTTGTTAATGTAGTAGGACTACTCATGTTGCATAGAAATGTAGGTTATTTAACTTATGCATATGCTTATGAACTACTTTTTATGCATTTGTACAAATCATGTTGAATGTGTGTTTTTGGATTAACTCATCACTTTAATTTGTGGACTATTCTGCATTTTAGCTTGTGATGTCATTCCACTCATGTGTTCCTTTCAAGTTGTGTACTATTACAGGCTTCTGAGGGGTACACTTCCTTTTCCCCTCTATGTGTTATAATCTTGATGCATCGTACTCGACTCTTTGTAGGGTCACACACTTCCTCTCCAAAGTTATCATACTTTCCTCTGTTTTCTACCGCGGTTAAGGCATTACACTACCACCCACTGTTCGAACTCCTACTCCACATGGTGTGAGGTCTAGTTGGGACTTCATATTAGGGACATTCCCTGAATGTTGGCGGGTCCAACAACATCAACACATTTGGAATAGAATCATTAGTGGTCAATTCTGACTCAGAGGAGGGAAGGTTGCATATCATTTTAGGTAAGACTAAAGATTTCTTAGATTTGGATTTGATAAATACCAAATCAAACTCTTGGAGGATAATTATCCACTTCGAGTACTTTCCCCCTAGTAATTCACGTGATAGAATGTAAGTCATCGGGTTGCAATAAAAAACAACAATAGTCTTCCAAAGCATGATATAGTATTGAAATCTCTAGACATCTTTCACAACTACCAAAGCTAAATTTTCGATGTGTGAATACTTGGCTTCGGTCTCAGTTAAGTTTTGGCTCAAGTAATATATAGGTGTTCATCTCCTATATCATCTTCTTGTACCATAACCATTGCGATTGTGGTAACTGTCACAGCTAAAGAGAGGAAATAGTCTCATTGATAGTTAGGGGGTAGATGAAATAAGCTTGAGCTAACACATCTTTCAAATTATCAAAATATTTTTGAGAAGTGTGGTCCCAATGAAAAGGAACCCCTTTTTTCAACAAGCGAGTAAATTCTTTCGTAAATTTCGCGTACTTAGGAATCAATCTCTATAGAAAGTTAGCCTTCCATTTAAGGTGTTTTAGATAAACGAGTGAAGAGGGAGAAGGAAAATCAATGATTCTCTGGACTTTCATAGGATTGATGTGGATCCCATTCTTGGAGACTACGAATCTTAGGAGTCGACTAGATTGGACACAAAATACGCATTTGTGCGGGTTTAGTCATATTTTATAATGTCAATAGCATAGGAATATTGCTCTGAGATGCATTGGATGATCCTCACGGTGTTTAGAGCAAGTAGGAAAAGCATCCAAATAGGGTTGCACTATATGCTTAATATCATGGAAATCATAGTTCAATGATCTCTAGAAACTTGTGGCAGTGTTCTTTAGATCAAAAGGAATTTTGCGGTAGGAAAACATACCTCATGGAAAAATGAAGGCATTATTATGTTCATCTGATGGTAGGATGTTGATTTGATTGTAACCAGAGAGTCCATCGATAAATGAAAAAACTTCGCTTCTAATGCAATCTTCAACGATTTGGAGGATAAAAGAGGTTAGGTAGTTGTCCTCAGGACAAGCTCGATTTATATCCCTATAATCAATGCATACTCTAATCGTAATTTTTTTCTTTATAATGAGAATGATATTGGCAACCTAATATGTCAAAGTAATAGGATATAAAAAACCATCACGCAAAAAAAATTCAACTTCTTCTTTAGTGGCAAACATATTTCTTCAGGTGAACCAGACGTAAACATTGTTGAAAAGGTTTAGCATCTAGATAGGTATTAACCTCATGCACCATAATATTTGGATCTATGTTTGGCATCTCTTCATATGTCTAAGCAGAAACTTCACATAATTATTCAAAAAGGTCCTTATAAATCTTGGTCTCATCGGGAGAACAAGGTGCACCAATATGGAAATTTTCAACAACTCCAGTTTTGTAGAAATATCAAGGGGCATAGTATCCTCAATATTTGTTGAATTCTTTTCAGAATTCACCTCATGAACAAAGATAAAACCTTGAAATGACTCAGTAATGTTTGGTGAATAATAATCTTCAAGATTATTCTCAAGAATTTCAAGCAATGAGGATCGATGATGATTATCGTCCCATGGGGTTTCATCTGGCATCATGATCTCCATGATGTTCTCGTCTGTGGAAAAGGTGTCATCTAAAGGGTCAGAATACAAAAATGAATCTAGGGAATGATCAACCCAATTTACTAAGGAATCAGTATCAATATTTTCCGAACAGGCCGAATAAATGGCTTCATACTCTAGCTCAATGGGACTCAGTTTCTTGTGGTCGCCAAATGATTCATGTTGGAGTTGTCAGGTACTATATAGGGATCAAATGTAATAGTAAGAGACAAAATCATGTTAATAGAGGAAACTGGATTGGGAATTTCAGGAGGAGAGAGTGTGAAAGATCCCATTAAGGATGATCTTTAAGCAATCATATCTCAACATGTTGATAAGTGATTTGGGAATCAATGGAGGAAAAAAAAGGAAAGTTGATTTATGGACACAATTCCCCCTTGGTGAGGGAAAGAAAGCATCCTAAAATAGGTAGATACCATGACTTCCATGGCATAAATCCATGTATGTCCTAGTAAGAGGTTATAATCTAAAGGTCCATCAATGTCTTCGACCTCTATTGAGATCATTTTGCAAGCTAATTCTACTTATAATGAATTCAAGATCCCATAAGGTTTAAATCCTCTCCCAACAAAATATTTTAGAGTGGATGGTGATTGATTAAGTTGTGGAGAACCAATGGCTTTCCAACATGAAAGTGACATGATGCAAGTTAAAGCATGTTCATCTACGATTATGCGGTGGATAGTTTTACTCCTAACGACAACTTGAATCATGAAATCTAGTTGAGGTAGAAGTTTAGGATTATGGTTCTCATGATTAAATACAACAAGATTCGAATCCAAAGGATATAACCCTCCAATAGTTGCTAGTAAAGAGTTATTTTGGGCATAACAACTCTGTAACACTTCTAGAGTTGACATGCCTAAAGGAGTTTGAGCGAGGTCCTCAACTATGTTGTAATTTCGTGCAACTCTTGCACAAGGGTTAAAAGTTGAATTAAGAATCATCTCTTTAGGTGGTTTAATATTCAATTCATCAGGTGTTTTCTCTATATGGAGAGGACCAAAGGTAGTTTGAGTAGAGCTGGAAGGTGGATCATCAACCTTTCTAGTTGTAAGATTCGGGTTTCCATAGTCCTTATTCCTTGTAGCCACCATAACACCGTTCTTATTGCTAATTACAGGTAAAATCATTACTTGGGAAGAGGAGGATGGGTTTTGAGCATCAATATTTGTCTCTTAGTTTGGGAAAGGGTCTATCAAACTGGCAGTAGATGCAGCTTTCAAAAATATATTGATCTCTGCAAAATGTGGACATACTTTTGTGAAATGTTCACCATTACAGATAATACATGGATAATGAGGATTTCGCTTCTCGTCGGGAGACTGATTCTTCTACTTTTCCTGTGGAGGGTTCTCTTGCTTATTCTTTCCTTTACCCTTTTTCTTACTTCCAGGTTGTTGAGATTTTCCCCTATTGGATTTAACAACATTAATCTCGAAAGTACTCACAGGAGCAGGATTAGCAAGGTTTTGATTGGTCACAGTGGGAGCAGATTTTGAATTAGACTGATTGGAATATTTGCTCACAGATTGTTGTCCAATGGAACCAACCACGCCATCAGTAGCGTGTGATTCCTTCGAGGGGGGAGTAGGTGGAATAATATGTTGAGTTCATGGATAATTGGGTGTCTTGTCATAGAGTGTACTAGATTAAGTATAAATCAAATCTAAATATTGAGCACGAGCAATGACTTTCTCTTCAGTATTAACTTTGCCTTTAGCAACATCTTCAGTTATAGATGGTAGCAAAGATTTGATAAACCATTCTACCAATAACTAATTGGAAATGTAATTTTTGACCAAATGATGTTAATGCCTCCACTTATGAATATGATTAGATATATGGGTGGAGTCAGACTATTTCAAGGAGGTCAAAATTTCAGTTCCAGTTTCATAACAGATGGGTAGTTTCAAATGGGTTAGAAATGTAGTTTCCAAGGCATTGAAGTTGTTAAATGAAGCTCGTGGTAATTCAATATAGCACTTAGTTGTCATACCAATAAGATTTCTCTGGAAAAGTTGTAAGTGAATGGAATCATCATTTAAGGATTTGGATGAACACCATAAATGATAGGTCATAAAGTGAATGGACGGGTCTTCTCCAGGATTTCCATTAAATTTTGGACTGCCACTCGGAAATTTGGTAAGAATGGCCAGCCACCAAGGAGAATGACAAATGGGATCATTCGTTAGCTGAGATAAATATGGTAACTCAAGTGTTGCAAAAAATAGCAACTTCCTATTAAATTCCTTCTATGGAGGTTGACCTTGTTGATAAAGGTTAACCTATGGTGGAGGGTATCCTAGGTATGATGGAATGAGTTGAGAAATCGATATTTGTATTCCAGGATAAGGAGGATTCTAATAACCAGGATAAATGTAACCAGGTTGTCCAGTTCCATGAAAACCTTGATAAGGTTGGAATGGCTGAGTTTGGATCTGTTGGCCTTGATAAGACATTAGGGAATAGTAGTTTGACCAATAGGTGTTTGTGAAGTACCTCGGAATGGTTACTAAAGGGATTTTTCATTATCCCAATATTGGGTTGATTGGTTAGTACCTGTCATGCCATACACAGGTCGGTTTACTTGGATCAGAGGTATGGACTAACCAATAGGTGGAGTTTGTGATGTACCAAGAAGAGGTTGGGTAGATGGGATTTGAGAGATTCCATATACCGTTGGAGTAGTTTGTATTTGAGATACATCCTATATACATTGACATTAGAAGTGGAACTTGGGTAGGTTGAGATATGGATTGAATAAGTTGGAAAGTAGGAATTTGGGGTGTAGCCAAGATAGGTTGAGAAGTCGGGATTTCATTTAAAACCAAACCAAGTTGAACATGAAACATAGGATGCCAAGGATAAGCAGCCATTCCTGGAAACGAAGGACCCGTAGGAAGAGGACTTGAATATAATGGAGCACCAACTTGTAGCATTTCATTAGCATATGGGAAAATTCCAGTAACAGGTTTTCCCCCTATTTTGTGATAAGGAGAATATGGAGGCAACCTCCTCCCAGGAGGAGGGTATCCAGTATAGGATGGAGTAGGTTATTGTAGATGCCTCAATCCACTAACAAATGGGCCATATTGCTACTCCAAATAAGGTTGGGGTGCAATAGGTGGAATAGATTGTGAGGTGCTCATGAAAGATGTACCAGATAGCATTCCAGATGAAGATGATAAAGGGTAAGTCCATGGACTAGACGACGCACCAGAAAAGGTTCCAGACAATGACTAGTAGCTAAGTGGTACTAATGGACCACCATACAAATTGGTTTCTAGTGAAGTTACAAACATAGAAGTTGTTTAAAATTCATTTGACTCACTCATGATAGCATACACGGGTTGAGAGATTGTCGTTGACTCAGTCATCTTTAAACTTCTCAAAGGAGTTTACCGAGGGAGTTTCAAAGGTGAATTGAAACGTGGAGTCCTAGGTGAAGGAGATTGCACTTGAGTATGGAGGGTAAGAAAAGGATGAGCCTAATAAAGAGGAGTTCCTCTTAAATGGACAGGAGATGAAGGTTGAGACTCTTCTTTAGTAATTTCCTCAATAATCAAAAGATTGGGTGGAATTTGTTCTCCGTTAGGGCCAAAATTGATAGATTGTAGTTGAGATAAAGGCAGAGGAAGAGAAGAAGAAGTCTCTAAAGTAGTTGGTTCAGTTATCTAAGGTTCCTCAAGTTGTATGACCTCAGGTTGTAAAGTATATGAATCTGGAAATTCAAGTTCAATAACCTCAGGTTGTAATGTTTCAAGGGATTTATTTTTTATCGCATCAAACTCACCAGCTAGTAAGGATGTAATTTCAGGTTCAGTACTTATAGGAAGTGACAATTATGGTTGGTTGATGTCAAAGGCAATTGTAGAAGGGGTAGTTTCAGAAGTACCAATTTTGGTAGTTTGTGTTTTCTTATTCTTGCGACGATCAGGTTTTCTTTTGGAGGTTGTTGTGACCAGCAACAACCCCCCTCTCATTTAAGTGTCATCCGTGATACTAAATGTGTGGGGACCCTTAGTTAAAATTTAGAAAAAGCAAAAATAGTGCTTAAATTCCTTTTTCACAAATAAAGTTACTATCGTAAGTTTAGGAAACTCCTTGGAATACTGAAAACCTAAGTTTATGATAAGGGAAAAATCTTTAAAAAATCGCATCGTAAAACGGAAGTATAACGCCACCATTCAAGTGCAATCCCGGCATGTGTGAGATTGTGGTATTGAACAACTATCGCATCGCAATGAGAAAAACTTATAAGAAAAACTGAAGATTTACATATTCGCGATGATGCCAATCGCAAGATCGCATATCGCAAGAAATAGGTTAACGAAATTTGTCGTACATAAAAATTCTGCGATCTGCGATATTGCGATATAGCGATGGTTGCGATGTTAGGCTAGATCAACGCTGCGATGTTATATTTGTACGATTTTATGATATTGCGACGTTGCGATATGCGATGGTGCGATCTGCGATGTTGCGAAGCAAATCGCAAAATCGCTCCATCGCAGATCTTTCGGGCACGATATTCAAGAAAAGCTATTTTCCATAAGCTGACACATGATTATGCGCTTTAAATGCTAATAAAGGAGTTAGTTGTCAGTTATTAATAAAATATGAACGCGTTCTTTTCAAATAATCACTCCACGTAAGGTGGTGTATTTGGTATGTCTGCGGCATTTAAAACTCTCCCATCACCCTTCTTGGTCAGTCATTTCCACTTCACTTGTGAATTGTAGGAACGGAGAACGAAGGACGATACAAAGCAATACGCAGGTTGAAATGGGGAAGAAAAACAAAGCCCCAAGCTCTGAAGAAAAGGAAATGGCACCTTTGTATACAGACATAGCTTGTAACAGAGATGCAGGAATAGCTACGTGGGAAGGCATGTACAGCATGCTCGAAGAGGAGAATCCCAGAATAATGAAAGTTATTGTTGTCGTGGGCTCACAGAGTTCTTTTGAAGCATCCCTAAAAGAGCTAGCGTGCTCATTTCTACATCGGATAGTAGCAAGGCCCAAAATTCTCCCATACACAGACATGGTCAAGTGGATACTTGATAGCGCAGAAATCAAAAATAGACAGTTCAAGGTTCATGGTCAAGGGCTCATCGGGTCATTCGCTGCGCAGGATTTAAAGCTCATGTATCATCTGCCTGAGCCACAAGCAACTTATAACACGCAATTCATATAAAAATCCGTGAAGGAGAACCAGAACCTGTCAGAAACCACCAAAGACTGGTCCTGGAAAGACAAACCGCTCAAGAAAGATAAACACGGTATGTATAGTACTGGTTCCCTCACCTCCCCATATTGTTTTGCTACTGCCATGCTCTGTAGATTATTTGGGATGCCAGATATCAATAAATTTTCATCCGAATGGTTACCATTACTAGATGCTGCCACAAATTCCACTATTGTAGATTGGGCCAAAATTTTATCTGATAACCTAGTCACGGCTATTGTTAGTTACTGGTCCAAAAGAGCTACATCTAAAAGGATTTATCCTCCTTTTTACCTAGCCGCATATGTTATGGATTCAATATGTTATGTTTCTAAGTTCCCTGTTATGGGTTGGAAGTGGACAACTCAAGACCCCTTACCCATCCATGTCTATCATAAGATACTGTGGGACTCTCGGTTCACTCCATATTTCTACCAGATTTGTCACGGACTTATGCTGCCCTTGTATAGAATGTTGTATGATAAATAACCCCCAAGGTGCTTACCTGAAGCACAGATAGATATCCTCCCCATCGCAAGATGGTTCAGAGAAGAATTGTTCACTTATGTTAGGGTATTTGGAAGTACTGCACCCCCTCATGTTCTACCTTTGTATATCCCTGATAAACTCCTAGCTCGAGAAATTGCATATCAAACCTGTGGAGAAGGCGGCCTAACCAAATAATTAAAGGACAAAAATAAGGCTATATGGCCACATTTTCCTGTGGCTTGTGGGGCCTTTTCGCTATTTGATGCAGGTCACGCATTCACTGAAGTATAGAATATGACGTGTTTACAACTTTTAAATTCTCGGGAAGACCATTTTACCCGAATGAGGTTGCCCAGAATTTCACAACTACAGTCAAAATAAAAGTGTTTGTTGGGAAAAAGGATTTATTTGATGATATATTCCAACATAAAAGCTCACTTCAAGAGATTTTACACGAAGCCCAATTGCTATTGTCTCTAGAAGACTTTCAAAAGTTCATGGTATACAGAGAAAGAAGATTGGCCAGTATTCCTCTAGAAAAGCTACGACTGTCTGCAAGAGAACCAACTCCAAGCGTTAGTCTCAGTGGGAGTTCAAGCACTAACGGATCTAAATCCAAGTCTGAACAAGAAATGCCTAAACACTCTAAAAGATCCGGAAATGACCAAGATAGGAGCGAAGAGTCAGCTAAGGATACCGCTCAGTCAATGGAACTTCTACAACAGCAGGTTATTGCCTCCCCGCAAAGAGATCCTCCTCCTCTCGTCATTGAAGCACCACCAGTCACGACCGAATTAGATAAGGAATGGGAAACCTTCAACGAACTGATCAATCTTGAAGGACAAGCCCTAAAAACACCTGTGAGCAATACACAGGTAGCACAGGAAGTAGTCACAACAATAGTCAGCGATGTCTCAGATACGGAGCATATTCCTATTGCTCCATCTTCTGAGCTTATACTTAATATAGAAGAAATTCCCCCTCTGGACATATTTTATAGTCCCCAACATAAAGAAGTGGTAAGAAGACAGATAAAGAAAAGGAAATTAGAAAATACACTCTCTCAAGATGCAGAGCAGTTAAACGTCTTGTGGAAAGATCCCACCAGCAATCCGACTGAAAATCTCACCAAATTGTCTCAGATCGCAGGAGCGTATGCCTTTTTGACTATTGATAAAGCATCGAAAGTACAGCAATTGTTGAAAGAACGGGAAGATCAAATACAAGTACTGCAACTACAATTGCAACAAGCCAACACCAATAATGAGGCACACAAACAGCTTGAAAAGTTGCAGGAGGACTTCCAGCAAATGCAGATAGGTTATCAGAGAAGTTTGGACGAGAAGGGAAAACAGTTACAGGATTTACAAGAGATGCACAAGGACGACCCTAAGCTTACAGAGTTTATTTCGGAATCTATTTCCTTGAATGAACAATTACTGCAGCAGCAAGAAGTGTTGGGCCAAAAGATATCACAGTGGAAATATTATTGCGAAATTAGTGATAAGATCACTAATCAAGTGGTCGACTTACGAAGTGACTATGATCTGATTGATAAACGGGTGATTGAGTACTTGGCTTGGCAGGATGAAGACGAGGGAAAAAGAGCAGGCGCACCAATGATAAATGAAAACCATAAAGAGCTGCTCTTTAACAAGTGGGACATCAAATCAGGGAGGCAGAAAACAGCAACCACGGCAGCAAGCAGTCTTATTGACTGTGTAAATGAGAATTTGCACAGGGCAAATTTGATCGCTGAAACCACCCCGGGATATTTACCGAACAAACTACAACTAGAGGCGGAATGGAAACAGAGAGCTCAAGAAAAGGCAAAAGCAATTCAAGCGCTGAACAGGTTAAATTGGGAATGTTACTGGACATACTTGGTAAAGCCGCATAGTCAGTGGATGACTGTGAAGTGTATCATAAATGCGACCGAAAAGATGGTACCAGCTCTCATCGATTCCGTTTTCTCAGCCCAGCTCAAAATAGAAGTCAGCCAGCCAACTCTCCTTAAACCAATTCTGAATACATGCAGTTTTAAGGACCAGATACAAAAGTAGTTTAGTTCTGAATTTAATTTTCACTTTAAGTTTTGCTTAGAAAAAGGGCAGTCATTTTAAACCGCATCCTGAATTTTTGTAAATAAACTATTATTAGATTTAGGAAGTAGTATTTAAACCCTTCTCATGCATTTAGAGAAGGGTCCAGAAATTTATCAAAAACTTGTCCTCAGAACATGCACTTTTGCACCCTCAGAGGAGGTTTTGGTGAATGAATGGATCAATATTTGTTGATGTTTTCATTTGATATCTGCTATTGATGTTGCACTTTTGAACTCTTAGTGGATGTTAGAGCAAGGAGAGATAAATAATTGTTTCTTGAAGCTTATGAGTAGGACTAGTCATAAATGGTACTTTTATCTCTTGACCATTCCTGCTTATATGTTAAAGTGATATACAGTTTTTAGTTGTTTATGTATTATTGCATGAATGCTTGAGTTATCATTTGGCACTTTTGTACGGTGATAGCTATTTATTTATGCCTAATGTATGAATAGCTCATTATGCGATATGTTGTTCACAACTGTTTCGTCTAACTTTTTATGCGAAGTGGTTCATCTTGATTGATTTCCTTTCTTATAATCGTTGAATGATCTTTATTACCAGTTGTTATTTGAAATCTCTTTAGATCGCATAATAGAAGAATTACATCCCGGGTTAGTATAGATTTAGATGTGTTGTTTATTAGATTACAATAGCATAGAATTAGATTAAAGTTTGAATTAGAATATCTTAGATAGGAACTGTTAGATCAGCAACATCAAATTCTACACACACACACATAGATTGGGAAACTGGTCACATTATCCCCAGTCGAACCCGCTATACCAAATGGATAAGGAGTTGCCAACCAAGGTCTGGACCGGGCGAGTATCCCCCTTGTTGTCGACCCGATTTTCGGGGCTTCAACATATTTGGCGCTAGAAGGAGGGCCTGAAACATGTTGTCTGTTGGGGTTTGTTTTCAATTGTAAAATTCGAATTAGGATGGCTTCTTTTAAACTTCCCATCTGGAGTTGTATCCATGTTCGTGCCTCTTCCAACACTCCACCCGAAGTGGTAAGACTCTTGTCTCAGGTAAAATTTAACGGTAAGAGAAATTCTTCTGCTTTTAATCATGCCCTTCAATTTATTCAAAATGTTTCAAATTCAAATTTTCAAGGAATTGATGAAGGCATTTTATGCAGAATTTTTACTCTCACATTTGTAGCGGAAGCTAGAAACTGGTGTAGAACCCTCCCAGTTGCCTCAATTCACAGCTGGGACCAATTTGTCACGGCTTTCATTTGTAAATTTGATTGCTATGATTACGATCAGGTATATGATGAAATTGAATATCTACGCAAAGAAGATGAGTCTGTTAGAGATTTTAATATTCTATTTCATCTTAATTGTTTGAAATATGATGTTGAGAATGAACTCATGAATGAAGAATCATTAGATCGTGTTGATCATAATTATGCTCTGCCTCCTATCCCCGATCCAGTAGAAATTAGTCCAAGCTTTGTTCCATTTTCTTCTGATATAAATGCGAATTCCAATTTTAATGTGCGAATAAGTCATGATGAAGAAATTTCCCAAATCTTAGGGAACATGTCTGATCCAATACAAGAAGACAAAAGCGGCAATGTTGGAAGAAAGCCCTCCTTGGAATCGGAAAGCAACTTTGAGACAAAGTCAGATAATATGATCGCAACTGGACAAATGCAAATGCCAAGGTTAGAACAGCAGAGTAATCCTCTTCCAAAAAACATAAGCACACAAAGGTATGATCTAAAACCTGAAGTCTACGATGAATGTGATGAACAAGAGTTTTTACAGGGAGATATTTTTAAATGCATTCTTGCAGAGTCACATTTTTCTCTTTATCCTGATATTTTTAATGATGATAATTTCCCCCCCTCAGTATTAACGATATCTCAGAAAGTACAGAGGATCATCCAAATGAATCACCATTAGGTTTTCAAGATAGAGAAGCAGCTATAGAACACCCTTTTGTCATTTACAAACATGAACGACTTGACCCTCCTTGTTTGAATATACTGGATGAAAAAGAGAAATCTAGGGAATCCTGTGAAGTCATTTATGATAGCTACTTTGATGTTGAAGATGTCGATTTATCTCGAGTGAATCATCAGAAATATGAGAATGAGAGATATTCTAATTCAAGAATTATTTTAGCCGATCCCCATTCCAAAGTAGCAGATCATCTGCATGATTTCACTACCCAAGAGAGTATTCCAATCTATGATTCATATCATGAACAAACCTTCACGCCTGCTCACAATCATAATTTGTTTTCTAATTCACAAGATGGAATTCGAGACTTGAATCCCATAATTCTGGCCAATCCTTGTGAAAGAGAAAATATTGCAAAACGATCCCAATTGTGTTATAACACTAGTTATATAGATAGTCATTACATTCTTTTTCGTTTGCACTCATTTTGTATAAAACCGGATTTTGCTTTAACTTTTAATTTTCAGACTTTTGATAGATTACTCTGGCATACTGAGCACCTTACCGGAAAACCTTCGAGTGATGTTCTACCATTTTGGAAAATTGAAGTTTGTCAAAGGAATGTAGAACTTTTTCAATTTCAATTTCAATCAATATCAGTTTTTCTTGAAAAACTTATATCTTATCCAAAACAGCATCAACAAAAGAAGGTATTTTTGGAGAATTGCCAACAATTCAAGTTAATTGATAATTGTCCTTTGAGAAATTTCCATTCATTCTTCATTGATTCATTCAGAGAGATATATTTAAAAACTTTCCTTTCATTAGAAATTGTCAAAGGCCTAACTTTCACACATAACAAAAATAATCGGATACAGGCTATTAAATCCAAAAATTCATATTCTCAACCCAGCCTGTCATCTTTCCTATTGAACGATTACCAATCCATAATGGAAACTCATCCTGATTTTTATGATCCAATAGGTATCCAATTGGAAAGAAAATTTCATAAGAAGGAGATTTCAGGCAGAATTCTGACAATAATTACGCTTTCTAATTCCAAATTTAACGTTTTCAGTTCAGTAAAAAATGTATTCCTAATACTGATATTTGAAATGTATACACATGTAGGAATAAAAATGGAAAGATGGTTACACTGGAAATATCATTATACCTAGGCAATTTTGTGTGTATAATTAAAATAGGAGTAGAATTAATTTAGCTAGGTTGTTAGATGGATAGTTTATTTTTAACAGTTTGCAGCCAAAATAAAAGAAGTAATTAGCCCTATTCATTCCAAGGGAATAGTTGCCTCTCATTTCCTTAAAAATGTTTTTCCATAATAAAATCTGTTGTTGTTAATAGCATTTGACATTTACTAAAAGATACCAATTCTCTTTCAGATTTTGAACTTTTCGCTTGTATAAATAGCAAATCTTTTGAAAAACTGATCTTTATTATTGATAGATACAGTTAAAAAACTTTAGCTTAGATATGATACGAGTTCCAACTTCATAAATTTTGACGAAAACAACCTTTAGTGAAGAAATTGTTTTATCTCAGTACAATGAAAGGTATTAATAACAAAATAAAGATTCTCTATAGAACAGTTGTTTCCAAAAAACTCTATTATTGTCGTCCAGAGCTAACTTAAGGAAACAATGACTTCCTGCCTGCTAAGGAAAATCGCCACTTTCAGAGGAATAACCCAAGGATACACTTTATCTTGAAGAATAAGAGGTCTCATTACAAGTCGGCTTATCATTATCACAGATATTATAACTTGCTGACTTTGCCAATACTGTACACCACAACAGGGCAATGACTCAAGATTGTTGCAATCAAAAAGACAAGGGGTCTCATCACGAGCCAGCTTGTTCAGCAAAGTTATAAATCAAGTGAATGATTGTGTCATAATTTGGCTACCAAACCAAGACATTGTTCTTTAAGAATAAAAAGAAAATCAAAGAAATAAGTGTGGATATGGATTTTTCTTTGCAAGTTGTAGGTCACCTTAAGTAGGATACAGGATCATTGTTGGGTAACAAGTAACCCTGTCGAGGCTATAAACACCTGCTGGCAGCAGAGGCTCTACCTACGACAAATGAGCATATTTAAAACTGGTTTACAGAGGAGACTTTGTTTTATCTTTACAAGACCAAGTAATGGCTGATGTAAATACAAAGACTAGCCTGAGGAAGCAAATAGTCAAAGTAGAAAATGGTTGAAACAAAATATCATTGACGGTTTAGAGCGTAATGTACTCTATCTTTCCATAACAAAGTTTAATTTTCTGAAAATTTTTCTGTTTTGGAAGTTTAAAAAATTCAATAGAAAAACAGAGATAACTGGTTCTTCTAAGTGAATCGCCAATTGTTGTGACCAGCAACAACCCCCCTCTCATTTAAGTGTCATCCGTGATACTAAATGTGTGGGGACCCTTAGTTAAAATTTAGAAAAAGCAAAACTAGTGCTTAAATTCCTTTTTCGCAAATAAAGTTTCTATTGTAAGCTTAGGAAACTCCTTGGAATACCTTAAACCTAAGTTTATGATAAGGGAAAAATCTTTAAAAAATCGCATCGTAAAACGGTAGTATAATGCCACCATTCAAGTGCAATCATGGCATGTGTGAGATTGTGGTATTGAACAACTATCACGTCGTGTTGAGGGCCCCGAAGTCGGGTCAACAACAAGGGGGATACCCACCTGGTCCAGAACCTGGTTGGCGGCTCCTTGCCCGTTTGGAGTAGCGGGTCCGACTGGGGATAATGGGACCAGTTTCCCAATGTGAAGGGTGTGCGTGTGTGTGTAGAGTTTGATGATATTAATCTAAAAGGCTTCTCTGAACTAGTCCTAATTCTAACAGCTAAACTACTTCTATACTAATGTGATCTAATGAAGAGAAAACAATACATCTAATCTACGCTAACCCGGGGTGTTCTCTTTTGTTATGCGATCTAGAAAGATTTCTAACAACAGCTGGTAATAAAGATCATTCAACTGTTATCAGAATATAAATCGATAAAGATAAACCATTCTGCATAAGAAGTTAGGCAGAGTAGTTGTGAACAGCATATCGCATAATCAGTTTTCCATATGTCAAGCATAAATATATGACTCCACCGTACAAAAGTGCCAAATGGTAATACAGACATTCATACAGTAACATATAAAGAACTCAGTTGTATATCACTTTGAGGATACTAGCAGAATTTAGTCAAGAGATAAAAGTACCATTTATGACTGATTTCACTAATAAACTTCAAGCAATAATGATTTACTTCTACTTGTTCTAATATCTGTTAAGAGTACAGAAGTGCAACATCAGTAACAGACATTAAAATGCAAACATAAATAAATCTCGATCCATCCATTCATCAAAAACCTCCTCTGAGGGTGCAGAAGTGCATGTTCTGAGGATAAGTTTTTTGACAGATTTCTGGACCCTTCTCCAAATGCCATGAGAAGGGTTAAATACTACTAGCTAATTGATATTAATTACACGAATCTAGGGAATCGGCTTCAAATGACCGCCCTTTACTAAAAGCAAATTTATTTCTAAAACTTTAAATCTAATCTCTGACCGTTTCTGTATATTCTCTTTAGTGCTGTCAACTGCGCAACGCTTTCCTGGAAAGAGTCGGATGGCTGCCTTCTTCTTTTGCTCGGGAGATAAAAGTGGAAATAACAAGAGCTGACACCTCCTTCTGACAGACCAGAAGATATTTTCGAAAACCTTTCTCTAGCTGGGTGTATTCGCCGCGTGTATACCTAGCACAACCCAGGTTCTTCTCGAACTGATTTTGCTGTTGTTGTTTTGGTTTCCGGTCGTGCGAATGACTGAGTGGGTTAGGAGTTGCGCTGTATGGACAACCCTCTGTTTCGAGAATTGTTTCCGCTCTTTGTTCCAGGCTTTTCTGGAGCGTCCCCCTTCTTTTGCGTTTCTCTTTTTGCTTTACCCAGTCTGAGCTTCAAGATCTTTTGTGAACACGCTGCTTTTGTGCGCCTTTGACTCTGAGTCCTGGATAGTCTAATTTCATCAGTGCCGGTTGTCTGATAGTCTGGAATCCGCGGTCCTGCTGTATGCATCATTCGTTTGCGGAGGCATCTTCTCTCTGCTATTTAATTGGCGCTTTCCCCTTTCTCTCAGATGTTTCCTGCATATAGATTTATATCAGTTGTGTGTCTTGCAGTCTACGCAAAGAAGGAGGGAAATGAAAAGATTGACGTAAAAAGCATTAAATTCTAATGAATGCGTAATCTTGACATGAATCATGACTTGACTCTTCGATAAATGCGATGCAATCATTTCTTGATACTCAAGCATGCGGTCATTAATTTCTTTTAAGGCGCGCGCTTGGCCTTGGGTTTATCATGTGATGAGTCTTTTCGGATCGCAGATCGCAGTTTAGTGATATCGCAGTTCGCAGATCGCAGATCGCAGGTCGCAGATCGCAGATTTTATTCAATGGTTCATGGTGCCATAGTGTGACATTTGCGATGTGCGATGTCGCATATCGGTGATCAGCGCTTCTTGGAGGTCCCCTTTTTAGAGCGTGTTTGAGGTGCATGCGACGCGATGAACTTCGCGTCGCATTTTCGCATTTTTACTTTTCGTGCTCTAAGTAATGCTTCGACCTTTCTTTACGATGCGATTTAAGCCTTAGGGAGAAAAATACAAAAATTTAACAAAATACTTTTTTGGGATTTTTTGTTCAGGGTCCCCCCTTTGCTCGACGTTATTACTAATATCAAGCAAGGAGGGGGGGTTGTTGGTGACCACAACAATGGCGATTCACTGTGAAGAACCAGTTATCTCTGCTTGTTCTATTGCATTTTCACTTCCAAAACAGAAAAATTTTCTTATGTCTAAATTTTGTTATGGACGGATAGAGTATTACCCCTTATCCTGTCAATGATGTTTCGTCACAACTTTTTATTTCATTCTGATTGTTTGCTTCCTCTGGGTTATTTCTTGCATTCACACCTAGACATTACTTAGTCCCTTCAAAGACGAAATAAGGTCTTCTCTGCGTACTGGCTTTGTAAAGTATGCTCATTTGTCGTAGGTAGAGCCTCTGCTGCCCGCAAGCGTCCATAGCCTCGACAGGGTTACCATATTATCCAGCAATGATCCTTTTTCCTGCTTGAGGTTATCTACAACATTCCAGAGAAAAATCCTTTTGACACTTTTCTTTCTTTTTTTTGATTTTATTTTTTATATTCTCTAAAGAACAATGTCTTGGTTTGGTGGCCAAATTATGACACAGTCATTCACTTGATTTACACTTTTGCTGAACAAGCTGGCTCGTGATGAGACCCCTTGTCTTTTGATTGCAACAATCTTGAGTCGTTGCCCTGTTTTGATAGACAGTAGTGGCAAAGTCAGCAAGTTATAATATCTGTGATCATGATAAGCCGGCTCGTGATGAGACCTCTTATTCTTTGAGATATAGTGTTTTCTTGGATTGTTTCTCTAGATGCTGCGATTTTCCTTAACAGGAAGGAAGTCATTGTTTTTCCTTAAGAAAGCTCTGGACGACAATAATAGAGTTTAAGAACAGCAGTTTTGCAGAGAATATTTATTTTGCTAATGATGATACTTTTCATTGCGTTGGCATAAAACAATTTTTTGCCAAAAGTTACTTTCACCCCAGATTTCTTTGTGAAGTTGAAACTAACATCATATTCAGGTTAAAGTTAACTCTATCTGTCAATAATAAAAGTCATATTTTTTCGAAAAGTTTTGCTATTTATACAAGTGAAATCAAAATCTGATAGAGAAATGGCATATTCTTCATAAATACAATTTATGATCACTCACAACCAACCTTATTTATAAAAATAAAACTAAAATTATCCTACAAAAATTAGAAGGATAACCTTCTATGGAAAATACATTTTGAGGATTTGTCCATTTACAGGCAGAGAATCTCTTCTGCCTGTCAAGTCCTGCAACACAAAAGTCGACGGGCCTATGACCTCTACAATCTGAAAAGGACCAAGCCATAGCTTCTGGAATTTCGTATGTCTGCCCTTTTCTTCATGTGCCTTATCCCACTTCAAAACTAAATCTCCCATCTGAAAGTTTTTTCTGGTCATTATGTTCGAATCAAAAGAGGATTTTATCAGCGCTTGGTGGTGAGCATGGGTTTTCTTGGCCTGTTCTCGTTGTTCTTCTAGCTTAATTATTTCCATTTGCCTTAGTTGTAGGGGAGAAGTGGATACTTCATCAATGTATTGTACTAAAGACAAGGATGGAATGACTAAGTGAGTAGGAAGGACTGCTTCTCTCCCACAAACTAAGTTAAAGGGAGAAGTGTCGATAGAGGCTTTCTTTGTAATTTTGTCTGCCCATAGGGCGTTTACTAGCGCTTTATGCCAATTCTTTTGGCTTTGGTCGACTGTCCTTTTGATAATCCTGATTAGGTTCTTGTTCGTTGATTCAGCCAACCCATTACCTTGCGGATAGTAGTTGGCAGAATACTTCAGTTTGAACCTCTTTTGAGTGCGAACTCAGTCATGGTGTTTCCAGAAAAATATGAAGCATTATCGAATATTAAGGCCGTTGGCAATCCAAACCTAGTAATGATAAACTGATCTATGAATTCAATAATATTTTCAGAATTAGCTGTCTTGAGAGGAACTGCCTCTACCCATTTAGTAAAATAGTCAGTTGCCGTGAGGATATACCTATGTTGTTTAGAGGAGTGAGGAACGATCTCACCTATTATGTCCAGGCCCCATTGGCTGAACGGTTGTTCGATGTTAACCGGCTGCAGTGGCATGGATGACTTCTTTTGTTTTCCTACAGCAGTCTGGCAGACTTGGCATTTTCTTACGTGATTGTACGAGTCTTTGAACATCGTGGGCCAGTAGTATCCTGCACGTAAGATTTTGTGCGCGGTGGCTTCTCCAGCATGGTGTCCACCTGCTGGTCCATCGTGGAGTTCCTGCAAAACCTTTTCGGCTTCAGTTTTCTCAAGACATCTAAGAAGCACAAAATCATAATTTCTTTTAAACAGGACATCATTCACGAGTTGGTATTGTTTGGCTTTTAATCTCAGGGCTCTCTTCTTGATGTGATCCAGGTGAAATGGAGCATGCCCGTTCTTCATGAAATAAATGATGTCAGCATATAATGATTCAGTGTCGTTTAGGCTTACCTCATACGCGTGTACCTCTTCAGACGATTCTTCGGGGATTTGCGATGCTCCAGCTAACATCTTGCAGAAGCCTTGGCCCCGAACGATGTGTGCTGGCTTGATCTCCAGGTCGTATTCTTGCAAGGCGGTGATCCAATTCGCTCTCTTTTCGCCCACATCCTTCTGTATCAGGAGATTTCTTACCGCTGGGAACGGTACTATGACCTTGGTATGGGATTTTAGCAAGAATGGTCTGAAATATTTAATCGCTTTAAAAACGGCATATGCCTGTTTCTCTACGTCCGAATATTTCAGCTCAGCACCTTGTAAGTTTGAGCTAAAGAATGCGATTGGAGCCTCTACCTTTTCTTGATTTGCTTGAGTCAAGATTGCAGCATAAGAATTCTCTGAGGCAAACGTGTATAAGACAAAAGGCTCTGAAAAGTTTGGGGTTGCTAGAGATGGAGCATTGATGATGGCTTGTTTGATTAAATTAAACGCTTCGTGTTCGTCTAGACCCCATTTAAAGTTTGAATTCTTTTTTATCATTTTTTGTAAAGGAGAAATAATACGTGAAAAATCTGGGACAAATATTTTGACAAAATTGATCTGTCCTAGGAAATATTGCATGGTCTTTTTGTTATGGGGCATGGATATCTCGGAAATTTCTTTGATTCTGTCCGGTTCAATGTGAATGCCAGATTTGGACACTATGAATCCTAGCAATTTTCCTTCACTCAACGCGAAAAAAGATTTCTTCGGGTTAAGCGAGATCCCATATCTTAAACATCTCTGAAAGATTTGCTTCAAATCTTTGAGGTGGTCATTTCGGTTCTTGGAGTACACGGTTATATCATCCAGGTAAATCACTACCGATTTGTTGACTAAACCTTTAAACGCGATGTCCATAGCTCTTTGAAAAGTAGCGCCGGCGTTGATCAGACCGAACGGCATTTTCCGATACGCGTAGGTACCCCATTTAGTTCGGAAGGTGGTTTTTAACTGATCATCTGGGTGTACCAACACTTGGTTATATCCTGAAAATCCGTCCAGGAAAGACATTAACTCTGAGCCTGCGACTGCCTGTAATATTTGCTCCATCGGTGGGAGGGGAAAATTGTCTTTCTGACAGGCTTTGTTGAGGTTCCGGAAGTCGATGCAGATTCTAATATCTCCGTTTTTCTTCCTAACGGGTACCATATTAGATACCCATTTGGAATGTCTAACCGGGAAGATTATTCTGGCTCTCAACAATTTATTCAGCTCAGTCTTTATCTGACTTTCCAAGTTGGGGTGGATTTTCCTGAGCTTCTGCTGGACAGGTTTCTCGTTGTCAATCATGGGGATAGTGTGTTGAATGATAGAAGTGTTGTAGGTCTTCAGCTCATCGTAATTCCAGGCGAAGACGTTTTTTTACTGTCGTAGAAGACGGATATATGCTGATTTTTCTTCAGGAGCCAGGCCTTGGCCTAAATTAACGTTTTGCGGCTTCTCATCGGTTCCTAGGTTCATTGATTCATAGTTCAGAGTTGAACTGTAAAGTTTGGCATTAGCTGACCTTTTGAACCGACTTTTCAAGTCGTATAAGTCTTCTAGTTTGACCACCGATTTGGGTATAGCATTATCAGTGCTATTTTGTTGTATCTGGTGGTCATGACAGTCTTCGTCGATTATCTGGTTTGAGTAGGATCCTTCGGAGGTGAGGAAACTTACGATGTCTGGGTCGTCGTTGAATACTCTCCAGTTAGTGATGTTGTCAGGGATGGACGGTTTAAAAATCAATTCTATCGAAAACCTATCTGGACTAAAGTCTTCTGAGGGAATGAGTCTGGAGGCTACGTTAGCTAACAGGTCTGCGCTTGCGTTGTGAAGTCTCGGGATTGACGAAATATTGAATGCTGTAAAATGTGCAGTGAGATCTTGTACTAAAGATTGATAGTGCTTTAAATGACTAGACAGGCAGTGTATGGTGTTACGTACCTGTTTGACGACGATCTCGGAATCTCCAAAGACTTGAAGATATTTGACGTTGCAGCCGATTGCTTTGTATAGGCCTTGCACCAAGGCTTCGTATTCCGCTGTGTTGTTCGTGCAATCGAACTCCAGTCTGCATGTGAGCATGGTCTTATTTCCGTCAGGGCTAATCAAAACGCATCCTGCTCCCGCTCCCTCGTTGGATTTAGAGCCATCAAAATATAATTTCCAAAATAAAGAAGTATTTACAGGGTTATCTAAGAAACTAACACATTTTGAATCATCAGTTTGGGAAAAGTTTTCTACTTGGGACAAAACTGAATTTTCTAAATATGGTGATATGTGAGCATTGAAATTTCCGAGGAAAGAGTCTACCGAGTAGTTGCCTATGATGCTGATGTTGTATGCTATGGCTTCATTCTCTCCTTCCAAATCCGTCACTATGTATTTTTGGTGCAATTCTCGTTCAACCTTTATTTGATTTGGTTTCCCGTTGAAGGGTAACCACATGTGCGACCAGTCGGTTGAAAAGTATCCGTGGAGTTTCTCGGACCAGTCCCTGCTAAGAATCAGGCCATAAAATTCAGGGATGTCAGCCACTAGGATGTCGATAACTTGGCATACCTTGGGGTTAGACGACAGTCTTATGGTCACTTGATTCAGTTCGCCTATCACTTCGACTTGTGATCGATCAAGTTGAACTATGCGCACTGCGGATTTTTGCGGTTGAACGTTGAGTTTGGCACATATTGACTTGGGTAGAATATTGGTTGAAGCACCAGAATCAACCAAGCAGTTGTGCACGTTTCTGTTAAAGATTTCATAAGTGAGGAGGAAAGGAGGAGTATGAGATCTAGATCTCCCTCCAATCAAAGCGATGTCATTTGGATCGATTTTATTGATCGTGTTGATTGGGGGTCT